>JAHRHZ010000289.1:6450364-6623239 GCA_024137785.1 Ginglymostoma cirratum | reverse complement strand
AACACAGCAAGCCAGGCAGCATCTGGAGGAAAGGAGCAGTCAACGTTCCGGGTATAACCCTTCCAGCAATGAAGTTTCATTGCTGACGTGGGAGGTATAAAAAACATCACTGCCGGAAGCTACAGAAGAGGACGACCGTTGATCAACTAAGTGTTTGATTTTAAGACATACAAAATTTCTAAATTTTTTTTTGTGCATCTATAATAGTGAGTAAGGTGAGGGCATTTTCTTTTGTTATATTCATACTGTGATCTGTCTCTTGATTGACCTTTAAAATTAAGGATTGGTAGTAAGTTATACCAGACTGCTGTTTTTGAGCAGTAAGACTGTGTTAATGATGTACTTTGAGCAAAGATGTGTTGTGTTTGTTTTTAGGTAATTTCTGGGTCTGTAGATTGTTAAAGGAGCAGAAATGGCTTTTAGTAGAGTGATGCGCTCTTCCTGTTGGATGTGGGAGATCAGGGAGAATTTTAATGTTCCTTAAGACGATGTCTGCTGGAAGTGTGTTTCGTTGCTAATCCTATAGGACCGTATGGAATGGTTGGAGCAGTAGTTAGAGGTAATAAGGAGTTTACAAGAGCAAGAGGGTGTGATGAATGGCAGTTTCAGGATTTTGGCGACACCACAGAGAAAGTCAGGTAGATCGTTGACTGCTAGGAATGGTAAGAGAGATAGCCAGGAACTGCAGGAGTCTCCTGTGGACATCCCCATGTCAAACAGGTATGCTGTTTTGGATACTGTAGAGGGGATGACCTCTCAGGGGAGTATTGCACTGACAGCTGGGTTTCTGGTACCTTAACTAGCTCTATTGTAATGAGGGCTATGCCAGGTTCCAAGTCATCAATTGTAATAGGGGAATCTCCAGTCTGAGGCACAGACAGATGTTTCTCCAGCTGTCAGCAAGACAACAAGATGGTGTGTTCGAGATAACAAGGTGTGGGGCTGGATGAACACAGCAGGCCGAGCAGCATCATAGGAGCAGGAAAGCTTGACGTTTCGGGCCTAGACCCTTCATCAGAAATGGGGGAGGGGAAGAGGGCTCTGAAATAAATAGGGAGAGAGGGGGAGGCGGATAGAAGATGGATAGAGGAGAGGATAGGTGGAGAGGGGGAAGACAAGTCGAAGAGGGGGGGATGGAGCCAGTAAAGGTGAGTGTAGGTTGGGGGGGTAGGGAGGAGATTGGTCAGTCCAGGGAGGATGGACAGGTCAAGGGGGCAGGATGAGGTTAGTAGATTGGAGATGGGGGTGGGGCTTGAGGTGGGAGGAGGGGATAGGTGAGAGGAAGGACAGGTTAGGGAGGTGGAGATGAGCTGGGCTGGTTTTGGGATGCGGTTGCGGGAGGGGAGATTTTGAAGCTTGTGAAATCCACATTGATACCATTGGGCTGCAGGGTTCCCAGGCTGAATATGATTTGCTGTTCCTGCAGCCTTCGGGTGGCATCACTGTGGCATTGCAGGAGGCCCAGGATGGACATGTCGTCTGAGGAATGGGAGGGGGAGTTGAAATGGTTCGCGACTGGGAGGTGCAGTTGTTTGTTGCGAACTGAGCGCAGGTGTTCTGCAAAGCGGTCCCCAAGCCTCCGCTGTGTTGCCAGGGTCAAGGATGTCTTGGAGAGGGTACAAAATATTCTGAAAGGGGAGAGTTACCAGCTGGAGGTTGTTGTGCACATTGGTACCAATGACACAGGTAGGGAAAGAGATGAGGTTTTGCAGGCAGACTATAGGAAACTTAACAACAGATTATAAAGTAGGTCTGCGAGGGTAGTAATGTCTCAACTACTAATGGTGCTACATGTTGGTGAGTAGGAATAGGAGGATAGAGCAGATGAATGTGTGGCTGAGGAACTGGTGCAGGGGGACAAGGATTCACATTTTTGGACCATTGCGATCTTTTCAGGGGTAGAAATGACCTGTATAAGAGGGTCAGGTTCCACCTTAATTGGAAGGGGACTTGTGGGGAAATTTGCTAGAGCTACTTGGGGAGGCTTTAAAATAGCAAGGGAGCACTCTGTGTGTGTGCTTTGGCAGGGGTGGGGGTGGGGAGTGGGGGTGGTGTTGGTTATCCAAAGCGATAATGAGAAAAGAGAACAGGCTGAGGCTGGTACAGTAGATAAGGGGAGCAAGTCAAATAGTCAAGACAGAGAACGAGGTAAGAATGATAAATTAAATAGCATTAACTTCAATGCAAGAGACCCGACAAGTAATGCAGCTGAACTTAGGGCATGGTTGGGAATGTGGCATTAGAATATCATAGCTATTACAGAAACATGGTTCAGAGATCGACAGGACTAGCAACTTAATGTTCTGGGTATAGATGCTGAAGGAAGGATAGAAAGGGAGGCAAGAGAGGAGGGGGAGTGGAGTTTTTGGTTAGGGAGATCAATACGGCTGTACTTAGGGAGGATATTCCTGGAAGATCATACATTTACGGTATATGATTGGAACTCAAAAATATGAAAGGGATCATCACCTTGTTAGGTATTACAGACCCCTCCAGTAGTCAGCAGGAAATTGAGAAGCAAATATGTAAGAAGATCTCAGATATCTGTAAGATAAATAGGGTTGTAATGCTAGAGGTTTTTAACTTTTCAAACATAGACTGGAATTGTCACAGTGTTAAGGGCTTGGATAGGGAGGGATATTTAAATGTGTACAAGAAAACTTTCTTATTCATTACGTGGATGTACCTACTAGAGAAGGAGCAATACTTGACCTTCTGTTGGGAAATAAGGCACGGCATATGAATGAGATGTCAGCGGGGGAGCACTTTAAGGCAAGTGATCATAACTCTATTAGTTTTAAAATAGTTATGGAAAAGGATAAAACTAGTCAAAAAGCTAAGGTTCTACACTGCAGTAAGGCCAATTTTAACTATATTATACAGGAACTTTCAAAAGTTGATTGGGAGAGGTTATTCACAGGTAAAGGGTCAGCTGGGAAGTGGGAGGCCTTTAAGAATGAGATAACGAGAGTTCAGAGACAGTATGTTCCTACTTGTGTGAAGGGCGAGGTTGGTAGGCATAGGGAATGCTGAATGACCACAGAAATTGAGGTTCTGATCAAGAAAAAGAAGACATACATCAGGTACAGACAGCAAGTCCCTAGAAGAGTATGAGGGTAGTATATTTAAGAGGGGAAGGGGGAGATGAGATATCTTTGGCAAATAGGGTTAAGGAGAATTCAAAGAGAGTAGGAGGAAGAAGGTAGGAGACAGAAGGTGGTGCTAAAAGGTTGTTTTTTGGATTGAAGGCCTGTTTTTCCAGGGTGTGCCTCAAGGATCAGTGCTGAGTCCACTGCTTCTTGTCATTTATATAAATGATTTGGATGTGAACATAGGAGGTATGGTTAGTAAGTTTGCAAATGACACCAAAACATGTTGTGTAGTTGGCAGTGAAGAAGCTTGTCTCAGGTTACAACAGGACCTTGATTAGATGGGACAATGGGCCGAGTAGTAGCAGATGGAGTTTAATTTAGTTAAATGTGAGGTGTCGCATTTTGGTAAGGCCAACTATGACAGACATTATACATCAATGGTAAGGGTCTGGAGAGTGTTGCCGAACAAAGAGACCCAGGAATGCAGGTGAAGAGTTCCTTGAAAGTGGAGTCGCAGGTACATAGGGTGGTGAAGAAGGTGTTTGGCAGGATTGCCTTCTTTGGTCAGAACATTGAGTATAGGAGTTGGGATGTCATGTTGCAGCTGTACAGGGCATTCCACTTTTAGAATACTGAGTACAATTCTTGTCGCTGTTCTATAGGAAAGATGTTGTTAAACTTGAGAGGGTGCAGAAAAGATTTACAAGGATGCTGCCAGGACTAGAGGGTTTGAGTTACCGGGAGAGACAGATAGGCAGGAGCATTTTTCCCTGGAGCATTGGAAGCTGGAGAGGTGACCTTAAAGAGTTTTATAAAATTAGAGGTTTATAAAATTATGAGGAGGCATGGATAGGGTGAATAGCCAAGATTTTTACTCCCCCTAGGGTTTTTTGGGGGGGGATCCAGAACTAGAAGGCATAGGTTCAAGCTGAGAGGGGAAAAATATGAGAAGAATCTGAGGGTAGCTTTTTCAAACAGAGGATGGTACATACCTGGAATGAGCTGCCAATGGACGTGGTGGAGGCTGGTACAAATACAACATTTAAAAGGCATCTGGAGGTGTATATGAACAGAAAGGGTATGTGAACAGAAAGGGTTTAGAGGGATATGGGCCAAATGCTGGCAAATGAGACAGCAGCAGCCTTATCATCTAATATGGGCTGATGGGATGACAGGTACCTAACAGAACAAGGGAATGGGTAATAGATATATTCACGAAGAGTTAATTGGGTTTGAATTGGTTGTATAAATGTGGGGAGCTAATAACGAGTGAATGTGAGCTTTATGGAGTGTATTTACCTGAAATAAAGCTCTCACATTAAAGTGTGCGCTTGAATTCTGTGTATGTCCAGCTATCCTTTGGAGTATAATATTCGCTAATGATGAATTGAGAGAAATGTGTGCAAATATGAACATAATATTATGAATACAGCAGCAGAAAGGCCTTGTAGCTATGGGGTATGTGAAAAGAACCATGAAGAATAGATGAATGAAACATAAAATTTTGGCAGATCAACCAAATTGTAGATTCTTGTCTTCACTAGTGTGGGCTATACATGCCAAGAATTTGTTGCAGATGCTTGGATGATATAATCTGTTGCTTTTTGGTAGGAATCCTAAAATTCTGTCAGTGATGCGATCAGTGCCCGACTTGGAAAGCTGGTATAATTAGTTCTAATTTTATAGAGCATTTGAATACACTGTTACCAGGCGGAAAGGTTTCCATTAAAGCCAAAGTCTCAACGAATTTAATGAGCCTTAAGACATAATGTAAGGCCGTAGGAAACCAGCTTTGATCAGAGAAATATTGTTTATTATAACAGACAAATAGACTTAAAGAATGGAGTGCAATGAGAAAGTTATTGGTTAAGATGGAAAAATTATTGTGCAATATGGAACCAGGCTGTTCAGGTTCTCTTCAAGGTTGCTTGGCATGGAATACAAATTTGCAACTTCTGAAGGAGTTACAGAAAATAATGAGGTGCCAGGCATGTCTCATACTGAAATGTTACGCAGCTGTAAGAATCAAACTGATACAACTGACATTGAAATAAAACAAAGAACTGCGGATCCTGACGCATCAGAATGGATGATGTTCTGATGAAGAGTCACTGGATTCCAAATGTTAATTTTGCTTACTTCCCACAGATGCTGCCAGACCCTGCTGAGTTATTCCAGCTATTTCTGTTTTTGTAACGACAGCACCACCCTTGATTACAAACTTAGGGTTGGATCTGAGAGTGCAGTCAGTTCACAGTTAGATAGGTTCAAATGGATGAGGGGGGGGGGGTGCAGAGAAATTAAGGCAACTGTTGTCACATTGACAGTTCTCAATGAACAAGTCGATTGCAGGTAAAAGACCAGAGGGAAAGGACCAGGTAGAGGGAGAGTTGGAGGTGGGTGAAGAGGACTCTTGGCCAAAGAAATGAACACAGAGGCGAAAGCGACAGAAGTAGAATTCAACTCATGTCATGCCTGAAACTCACTGAGGTGGAACATGGAAGTATAAAACTGTGACCTTTGCTGAATACAAAACTTTCACTATCATCAGAGTGTTATTCCTTGGTGGATTCGAAACTTGAAGGATGAAACTTCAGTTGTAGAGTCATAGATTTATATAGCACGGAAACAGACCCTTCTGTCCAACTCATCTGCACCAACTGGATGTCCTAAAGTGATCTAGTTTCATTTGCCAGTATTTGGCCCATATCCTTCTAAATCCTTCCATCTAGTTGCCTTTTAAATGTTGTAATTGTACCTGCCTCAACCACATCCTCTGGCAGTTCATTCCATATGCACACCACCCTCTGCCTGAAAATGTTTCCCCTCAAATCCCTTTTAAGTCTTTCTTCTCTCACCTTAAACCTATGCCCTCGAGTTTTGGACTACCCTACCCTGGGAAAAAGACCTTGGCTATTCATCCTATCCTCTATAAGGTCACCCCTCAGCCTTTGACACTCCAGGGAAAGAAGGCCCCATCCTATTCAGCCTCTCCCTATAGCTTAAACCTAGCAACATCCCTGTAAAGCTTGTTTCTGAACTGTCCCAAATTTAACAACATCTTTCCTAAAGTAGGGAGACCAGAATTGAACGCAGTATTCTAAAAATGGTCTCAGCAACATCCTGTACAGCCATAGCTTGACATTCCAAGTCCCAATACTCAACGCACTGATCAATGAAGGCAAAGATGTCAAAGGCCTTCTTCACCATCCTGTCTACCTATGATTCCACTTTCAAGGAACTATACACCTGAACCTCTTTGTTCGGCAACACTCCCCAGGGCCCTACCATTACCTGTATAAGTCCTACCCTGGTTTGCCTTACCAAAATGCAACACCTCACATTTATCTAAATTAAATTCCATCTGCCGCTCCTTGGCCAATTGGCACATCAGATCCAGGTCCCGTTGTATTCTGAGAAATCTTCTTCTCAGTCAAGTGCACCACCAATTTTGGTGTCATCTGCAAATTTACTAACCACACTTTCTTTACTCATCCAAATCATTTATATAAGTGATGATAAGCAATGGATCCAGCACCGAGCCTTGTGGCACACCGCTGGTCACAGGCCTACAGTCCAAAAACCAACCCTCCACCATCATCCTCTGTCTCCTACCTTAAACCAATTTTGTATCCAACTGGCTAGTTCCCCCTGTATTCCATGTGATCTAACTTTGCTAACCAGTCTACTATGTAGAACCTTTTTGAACACCTTGCTGAAACCGTATAGATGTTTACTGCTCTGCCTTCATCAGTCTTCTTTGAGACCTCTTCAAAAAACTCAATCAAGTTAGTGATATGTGATTTCCCACACACGTCCGGGTGAAGTGAATCTAAGCCGGAGGCAGTCGCTGAGAAATGGGATATGGCTGTGGAAATGAGTTTTGGCAAACATTTTGTCAAACATTAGGAGCAACAATAAAAGTGATGATAATGAACCAGAGGAAAGATTAGAATGGAAATTCTGTGGGAGAGTTGAGCAGAATTTCTTAAAGGTGGGCATAGCTGAAAGAGATTCAGCAGTGAGTTAAACAATAAAATAAAACAAAGAAGTGCAGATGCTTGAGATCTGAAACAAAACATAAACTGTTTGCTGATGATGGATAAATCAGTTCTGATGGTCTATATGGGGCCGTTGTTCCCAAACGACAATTGCCAAAAGTGGGTACTGAAGTCAAACAACAAAAGGGACTAGTCAATGAAAAAATGTAACTATTTTAAGTACAGCAGAAAAGACCACTGGAAAATGTAATGCAAAATGAACTTATGCGATGAGGGGCAGGAGGTATGCCCATGGGTCTAGAACATGAAGGACAAAGATGGAAGGCATGAAAATGCGGTGCAAGCTCAAACATTGTGTCTGGGAGGGAACGCCCCCCGAGAAAAACATCATGAACTGTTGAAAGAAATCCTTTAAAAGGCCAGGAGGTCAAACAATAGCAGTCCAGAAAGAGATAGGAGGCACATTAGAGGGTGTAGTTTAAAAAAGTCAAGAAACATAGTACAAACTAGGAATGCTAGGAAAGTGGATTTAGATTTAGATTTAGGTTTTATTGTCATGTGTACTCAAGTACAGGGGTACACGAGTACAGTGAAAAGTGTACAATGTCGCCACACACGTTGTACCATCTTACGTACAAAATCTTAGGTACAAAAATGGAAAAATAAAATTAACAGGTAAACATTACAGTCCTTTCTTAACCCATGGGCCTGCAGATGCTCCAAGCTGGACTTTCAACATGAGGGCTTGCTCTTCCCCGCGTAGGGCAGCATATTTTCACCCACAAGTCTCACCCAAGCTGGCCAGGCTTCACCACCCGGGCTCGCACTGGGCTCCAGCCGCTGCCTCACTCCGTTGTTGCCACTGTCTCCACAGCCGAGGTCTCTCCTAAAGTAAAAAAAGTTATAAAACTAAAAGAAAAAGAAAACGAGAAAAAAAGAAACAAAAAGGAAAAAAGTGGGCAGAATGAACAAGACTTGGTACGCTGCCTACTCCACCGCTATTAACTTGAAAATGTAGTAACAGGTTTACGGGAGACTAAGAACATTTAAATCACGGCAGGTGAAAGCATCTGAGCAGAATGCGTTACTATCACATGGGAAGTCACAGACCCTATCAGCATCCAGGATGGCTACATGTGAAGGAAGTGCTCCCAACTACACAAACTTGAGTCACCGGTTTCAGAGCTCGAGTGCTGGCTGCAGACACCGTAGCACATCCGTGAGGCTGCGAGGTATATGAACAACACATTTAAAGAGGTGGTCATCTTGCAGCTGAAGGCATCAGAGGAAAGAAGGGAATGGGTAACCATCAGTCAGTCAAAGGTAACCAGGCAGGTCGTGCAACAGTCTCCTTTGATCCTGTATATATATCGGATTTCTGTTCCGAAAGTTGGTTCCTCAAGGGAGTGCAATTAGGACCTGAGTTCTGGCAGGACAAGTGGCCTGACACATAGGAGGGGAGGATGAAGAAAGCAGGAGTGACAGTGATAGAGAATATTTTACTTAGGAACAGACAGGCATTTCTGTGGCCACAGGTGTAACTCCAAGATAGTGGGTTGCCTCCTGGTGCCGGGGTCAGGGCTGTCACTGAGCAGTAACAAAACATCCTGAATAGGAAGGTGATAAAACAGCGGTCATGGCACACATTGGTATCAACAGCATAGGTAGAACGAGCGATGAGGTATTGCATCATTAATTCAGAGAGCTAGGCAATAGATTAAGAAGCAGAAACCTTGAAGGTTATAATCTCAGGATTACTGGCAGTGCCAATGGGCTAGCAAGTACAGATGAATGCGTGACTCAAAAGTTGGTGCAGGAGGGAGGGTTTTAGAGTCTTGGATCACTGAGCCCATTTCTGGGGAAGGTAGGACCTCTACAAGCGGAATGGTCTGCACAGGAATCAGAATGAGACCAACATCCTTGCGGGAAGGTTTGCTGGTGTTGTGGGGGGGGAATTTAAACTAGTTCAACTGGGGCAGGGTCACACTACATTAGTTTAATAGCAACCTAGAATAATTTAGAAAAGGGTCCAGGGCAGAGTGAGTTCAGCCATGTGACATCTCAAGGGAGTAAGGTGAGGCTTGAAAACCTCTACATTGATGTCAGGAGTACTAAGGTAAGACAGCGAGTGAAGAGCATGGCTTGACACATGAAACCACGATGTTGTTGCTATCACAGAGATGTGGTTAAGAGAAGGACAAGACTGGCAACTGAACATTCCAGGATATAGGATCTTCAGGCAGGACAGGGAAGGGTGCAAAAATGAAGGTGATGTCATGTTATTAGTTAGGGAATCAGCTACTGCAGTAAAGAGTATGATATTTTGGAAGAGTTGTCAAATGAAGCTTTGTGGGTAGAACTAAAGAATAAAAGGAGGCAGACACACTGTTAGGAGTGTTCTATGTAGGTATTTCTGCTATAATGTGGGTTTCGTTAACGCGAATTGGCTGTTACGCGATTGATGAATATTGGACGCTGTTTGGATAACACAAATTTTCTGCTGTACAGGTATAGTGATTTCCCTATAACATGATTTTCTACAGCACGAGGTCACACAAGAATGCAAATATTGTATTAAAGGAGAAATACCTGTGTGCCCAAACAGTCGGCAGGCAATTGAGAAGCAGATATGTAGTCAACTCACTAAAGTGTGTAAAAATAACAATAGGGTAATTATATTACAGGATTTTAACTATCCCATTGTGAACTGAGATAATCATAGTATAAAGGGTTTAGAGGGGTAAATATTTTGAACTTTATTGCGATACTGTAATCTTCATAACTTCAATAACTTCTTGAAAGAATCAGCAATACTCTGTCTGGAATAAACTGTTTCTTGAGATGAAAAGGACAAGGAGAAGCTGTTATACAGGAATTAAAAGCATCATGCGAAGTAACCATCCCTGGGAAAAAGGAACATAAAAGTAAGCTGTTTCCTGGCAAAGAGGAAATAACACTGCTTGATAACCTGCTACCTTGTGACAAAATGGGTAATTAAGCCTGTCTGCAGAAAGAATATCCTGAAGTAAGGGGGTTAATTGCAGGTAAAGCTGTGTTTTAAACAGACCGCTAACCATAAATGTAACAAGGAACAGGGAAGCTACTTCTGATATGAAGGCAAGCCATAGGCTTGAGGTCTCCAGAAATGAAATCAATGTTGGGGATGAAAGAATGTATTATATCATCAACAGCATTACACTACAAACTTGAAAGAGAGAAAATTGTATCAGAATCCAACACTAGAACAATTTAATGGAAGAACTTTGGAAAACAACACTGCACAAGGATCACTAGACACTGCCAGAGACAGACACTGTTGGTTGGAATCCTGTTTAGATTCCACCATTAATTAGGTAATAGCTAAATTGAGTTGTGAAGATTAACTTATTTACTTGAGGGTTTTATTTGGTTGCTACATGCAATGAAGTTTGAATGGTTATTTCAGTACTTGATTGTGAGATTTCTTAATAAGTAGACAAATTAAAGGTAACTTGTGGTAATTTACCCACAACAACATAAAGGACAACTTTTTCTGTCAACAGAGCTGGTGCAGTACTGGCCCTAATCCTGGGGAATAAAGCCAGTCAGGTGTTCAAAATGAGTGTGGAAGTAATTTAGTGCAAGCAACTGCAACACTGTATGTTTTAAGGAAAAAAAAGTTCTTCAAAGACAGAAAAAGAAATTACTGGAAAAGCTCAGCAGATCTGGCAGCATCTGTGAAGACAAATCAGAGTTGACGTTTCCGGTGTGATCTGCCCTCAGAATTGTTCTTCAAAGAACTGTTTTGGATTTGAGTTGTGCAGATTCTGTTAAAATAAGGCAACATCTGGCCAAAACAGACTGGGAACCACTACTTAAGGGTAAATCTACAGCGGAGCAGTGGGAGGCATACAAACAGGTACTTTTTTTCTTTCACTCATCAGGCATGGGTGTCACTGGCTGGCCAGCAATTATTGCTCACCCCTAGTTGTCCTCGAGAAGGTTGTGCTAAGCTGCCTCCTTGAACCATTGGAGTCCAAGTGCTGTATGTTGACCTCGTTTGTTCTTAGGTTGGGAATTCTAGGATTTTGACCCAGCGACTGTGAAAGAATAGTAATATATTTCCAAGTCAGGATGGTGAGTGGCTTAGAGGGGAATTTGCAGGTGGTGGTGTTCCCGCCTATTTACTGGCCTGTCCTTCTCCATTGGAAGTGGTCATTAATTCAGAAGGTCATGTCTAAGGATCTTTGGTGAATTTCTCCAATGCTTCTTACAGATAGCACACACTGCTGCTACTGAGCATTGGTCATAGAGGGAGTAAACGTTTGTGGGTGTGGTGATAATCAAGTGGGCTGCTTTTGTCTGGACGGTGTCAAACTTCTTGATTTGATGGAACTGCACTCATCCAGGCCGTGGAGATTATTCCATCACAATCCAGACTGGTGCCTTGTAGATGATGGTCACACTTTGGAAACTTAGGAGCTGAGTTACTTGTTCATACCATTCCTAGCTTCTATCCTGCTCTTGTAGCACGTTGTTTATGTGGCAAGTCCAGATGAGTTTCTGGTCAATGATGATGCCATTGTTAGATCTCGTAGCTTCCAATGAGAGCCTGAGTCACAGGGTAGTTTTAGGTAACCTTTAATGCAGCTTTATTTTCAGTACAGCTTCATTTCTCCAGCACAATAAGGTACACAGGAAGTTTTGAAATGTCTTAACTCATACCATTTAAATTTAGAGCACACACGCTCCTTTCCGCCCCCCTGCCCTGTTTACTATTGGTCAACAACACTGAGTTATCCCTTCATAATTGGACCTCTGGTACAGCATCTTATACAGTTCAAGCTTGCCTCAGCAATTTACTTGACATGGTTTAACTGTTGATAGTCCTTAATCCGTAGGAAGTATTGCCACAATTTCAATGTATTTCATGATGTTTACCAGACTCTTTTCACAATGGACACTGTATTCAAGTATATTCCTGCCAGACATTTGCCTGCAACACCATGTTAATTACCAATTAATTCAATACTTGCCTATCACTTCATGACCTTTTAAATTCCTTGTCAACCTCATTACAGGAATTACAAAAGAATATTCATTTTGCTAATTGTTTTAATATCAGGTCCAACAAAGTTATGTAGTTACACCTAATGTTAGAATTCTTTAGCTAACAAGTTTATGTCATACCGTATTTACTAGACACCCCTATCTTTATCCTTCTGCCTTGTCATATAATGTGTTCTATCAACCAATGTTCCAATGTCTGTTCATTTCTCCTTGAAATGATATGGAGGCAGCTTTTACTGTCTGATGCTTTTAGTGATCAGTGAAATAGCTATTTCAGAATCTACATCTATGATTACCTGAAAAATCTTAACTAAAACTTACTCTTAGTGTTGTAACAGATTGATTAAGTCATTCAAGGGCACTAATTAGTGTGAAATGTTCTTATGTGTCTTACGGGTAAGTAACTGCAGCTGCACATTCTATCTCAGCTTAGTAACTTTGAATCTACAGAGCTACTATTGTTCTACTTGTGAAGGCTACATTAAGCAAATATTTTTCCCCAAATTCTCTAACTACTGTCAGCCATGTTCTGCTGGATTAGCAATGGGCAGCCATTGACCATTTGGTGCTGCTCAGTTATGGGCAGTCCTAACAACCATGGGGGATTTAACACCACTGATAATGGTGTAACACCAACCACTGTCAAGGGATGGTAATTAGATTGTATCTCATTGGAGATGGCCATTACCAATGAATATTACTTGCCACTTGTCAGCCCAAGCCAGGAATTTGCCAGATCTTATTGCATTTGAACATGGACTACTTATTTATCTGAGGATGATAATGAACATTGTGCAATCATCAACAACCATCTGTACTTTTGACTTTATGATAGAGAGGTCATTGATGAAGCAGCCGTGGATGGTCAGACTGAGGATATTACCCTGAGGAACTCCTGCAAAGATGTCCTGGAGCTGAGATGAGTGACCTCCAACAACCAAGACCATCTTCCTATGTCGCAGGTACAACTCCAATCAGCACGGAGTTTGCTCCCTGATACCCATTGATTCCAGTTTTCCTAGGGCTCCTTGAGGCCACATTTGATTGAAAGTTGCCTTGATGTCAAAGGCTGTCTCTCTCTCCTCAGCTCTGGAATTCACCTTTTTTGTCCATATTTGAACCAAGGCTGTAATGAGGACAAGAGCTGCATGGCCTGGCAGAACCCAAACTAGGCATCACTGAGTAGGTTGTTGCTGAGCAGGTGCTGCTTAACAGCACTGTAGATAACACCTTTCATCACGTTACTAATGATGAAGGGCAGACTGGCAGGGTGGTAATTGGCTGGGTTGGATTTGTCCATTTTTTGTATACGGACATATCCAGGCAATTATCCACATTGTCAGGTAGATGCCAGTGTTGTAACTCTACTGGAACAGCTTGGCTAAGGAACAGCAAGTTCTGGAGCACAGGTTTTAAGAACCAGGGCTGGAATGTTGTCAGGGCCATTGCCTTTGCAACATTCCATGCCTTGAACTTTTTCTTGATATCACGTGGAGTGAATTGGCTGAAGACTATTGGGGACCACTGGAGAAGGCTAAGATGGATTATCGAATTGAAACTTCCGGCTGAACATTACTGTGAATGCTTGAACCTTGTCATTTTGTATTGGTCTGTTGGGCTCTTTTATCATTGTGGATGAGGATATTTGTGGACCTCCTCCTCCAATGATTTAATTGTCAACCACCATTCACAACTGGATGTGGCAGGATTGCAGAGCTTAGATCTATCTGATCCATTGTTTGTGGAATCGCTTAGCTCTATCTCTCGCTGTTTATGCTTCTTGGAAAACAAGGAGTCCTGTTTGTAGTTTCACCAGGTTGACACCTCATTTGTCGGTATGCCTGGTGCTGCTCCTGGCGTGACCTCTTGCACACTCTAGTGATCCAGGATTGATCCCTGGCTTTATGGAATGGAAGAGTGGGGGATATGCTTGACAATGAGGTTGCAAATTGTGCTGGAATACAGTTCTGCTGCTGCCAATGGCCCCAAACACCTCATAGATGTCCAGCCTTCAGTTGCTCGTTCTGCTAGAAGTCTGTCCCATTTACCACGATGATTGTGCCAAACAACATGATGGAGAGTATTCTCAATGTCAAGGTGGAACTTCATCTCCACAAAGACTGTGGACTGTGAGGTGGTAACTCTTACTGATATTGTCACGGACAGATGCATTTCCAGCTGGCAGATTGGTAAGGATGTGGTCAACTATATTTTTCCCTTTTGTTGGTTCCTTCACCACCTGCTGCAAACCCAATCTAGTGGCTATGTCCTTTAGAACCTGACTAGATGAATCAATAATACTGCTGCCAAGACTCTCTTGGTAAGAGACATTGAAATCCCCTAATATAGCGCATATTTTGTGCCCATGTTCCTCAGTGCTTCCTCCAAGTGTTACTAATATGTTGAATAAGATTATGAGGGGGCATGGACAGGACAAATAGAAAGCAGCCATATTCCCCTTAGTTGAAGGGCCTTCAACAAGGGGACATATTTTTTAAAGCGAAAGACAGGAGGTTTAAAGGGGTTTTGAGGAAAAAGGTTCACCTAAAGGATAACAAGGTGTAGAGCTGGATGAACACGGCAGGCCAAGCAGCATCAGAGGAGCAGGAAGGCTGATGTTTCGGGCCTAGACCCTTCTTCAGAAAATCGATGTTTCGGGTCCAGGCCCGAAACATCAGCTTTCCTGCTCCTGATGCTGCTTGGCCTGCCGTGTTCATCCAGCTCTACACCTTGTTATCTCTAACCTTCAAACAGTACTTGGATGAGCACCTGAAGTGAAGGAAAGTGGGATGATATTTTAAAAATTCATTCACAGGTGGAATGTATCACTAGCTAGGCCAGCATCCCTTTTTGCCCAGGGGCAGTTAGGAGTCAACCACATTGCTTGGGTCTAGAGTCACATGTAGGCTGTTTCCTCTCTAAAGGACATTAGTGAACCACGTGGGTTTTTCTGACAATTGACTCATGGTTATAATTATTAGACTCTTAACTGCAGGTTTCTATTGAATTCAAATTCCACGATCTGCCATGGCAAGATTTGAAGCTGGGTCCTCAGAACATTATCTGGGTCTCTGGATTAACAGTCCAGCAATAAAACCTCTAGGCTACCACCTAGTGTAGACAGTTGCATATTTTTGGTATTTCAGACTTGATGGGCTGAAAGGCTTCTTCTGTACCTTGTGATTGTTTAACTACCACGATCTAAATCCAACGTGAGTCTTACTGGTCACAAACAAACTAGAAAACAAGTTAACAAAAGATGCCAAGAAGTAAAAAGGAATACAAAGCTTGGGGATGGGTGGGGGAGTGCAACCTCTTGATGGTCTACCCACCCTGACCTGTCCTTATTTTGACATGAGCCCCATGTGATTGCCTCCCCAACCAGTCGGCTGCACTTCCCCTCCTTACTGTGAGATCCCTCTGCCTTGGCACTAACTTGCCTACCATCCCAGTCTTCGTCGCCACTGCTACCAGTGTTGCAAGGACGGTATTTGATTTCCCCAGGAGTCAACTCACAAGGAGTGTCTACATCCACCTGTCAATAAGGCCACCAAGCACCACATTGACGACAACAACAGCGGAGTTGCTATGTGGAGTACGGGCCGACTAGGCCAACAAGCGCGCAAACGCGGTGAGGACGATGCCAGCAGGTACGCAGGCGCATTGGGGACAGCACCGGCTGGCGGACAGGCGCAGTGGGGACGATGATGGCCGGTACTCAGGCGTAGAGGGGACGGTACCTGTTGGCGGACAGGCGCAGTGGGGACGATGCCGGTAGGTACGCAGGCGCAGTGGGGACGGGACCGGCTGTCGGACAGGCGCAGTGGGGATGTGGTCGGCGCGGAGTCTTGTGGGTCAGCTGGCGGATGTTGATGTCGCCGGGCTCGAGATCCCGGTCTAGTGGCAGTGGCGGTGGTGGCCACGGTCTGACCGTGGGGCAGGTGAGCGATTGGAGGGTGGGAGAGTGTATTTGACCTGCTTTCAGGTCCCGCCGCGGTGTTCTCCGGTAATTGAGGTGCCTGAAGAAATCCAGCCCCGGTTTATTGCCGTCTGTCGCTGGGCCTTGTGAGACCCGGCCTCTCCCGCAGCCCGAACATCCTTCCGGGGGTTGGGAAACCCTCTTCAGAACGGCTTTTTGAGTGCCAGAATAACCACATGCACTGTTCCCCCCTCCCGGAAAGGGTGAACCCCCGGCCAGTTTTTATTTTGACTTGTGTCTTTTTTGTTGGGCGATTCTCCTCCATTTGTTTTCGAGGAGTCTTATTAATGTGATCTGAAAATGCAGTCGCGGCTGGAGGGTTTTCAATTTGTTACATTCTGTTCCCGTATAAAATTATCAAACGAACGATGCCTGCACTTTTTAAAACTGAGTTTCTTTCGTATTACGGTACAACTCCCGTTTCACATTTCAATTTGAAGTTATTTTACTGTGGGCGAGTGTTCTGAATACAAGTCAACGTTTCGAACTAAGCTAGGTTTGACTAGAGATATGACAGATTCTTCTCTGTCTTAGAGATAGCATCTCATTTGATTGAGTGTCCCGATTCCTTGGTTGCAATGTGAATTAATTCAGAGACAAGTCCCCAACCAATATTGGTGGAATGATTCCTTGTTAAAGAAGAGGTAACCTGAAGTGATTGGCATCTACGTGGATATGATAGTAGAGTGAACTTGTCAACTTGTATAAGAAAAGTAATTTTTAAAAAAATACCATCTTTGATTGCTGTTCTGATAGTTTTCAAAGGGTAACTTATTGACCTTATTTTCATTTCTCACTGTTAATTCCCAAGTAATCTAGCACACTATTATTTCTAAGGAATTTCCTGGGCTGGAGATGCCAGTGTTGGACTGACGAAGGAGCAGCGCTCCGATAACTTATGATTTTAAATAAGCCTGTTGGTCTATAACCTGGTGTTGTGTGATGTCTGAATTTCCTGGTGCCATTATTCTGTTTGCTGTTGTCAGAAATTGCTTGTCACTTAACAAAGTGACAATATGCTGTAAGTCCCCAGTCCTGGTTTTTGGGTACAGAACAGGTGGCCAGAATGATGTGAATGAGTCCTCCTAGCCACCAGTTTTAGTATATCTGCTGTATTTATTCTAAGCTTCGCTCCTGAGTAATCTCTGGTAGTCCCACCCCACAATCAACCACTGTAGAAGCAGCCATCGTTCAAGTTACAAGACCAGCCTGAGTTCCAAATAACATGTCAAAATGTAAATCTGTAGTATTAAAAATGATCTGTCAGTTATGTTTGAGGAGAAACTCAGCAGGTCAGATGCGTGGAGAGAAACAGTTAATGTTTGAGTCCAATAACTTCTTCAGAACTCTTAAAAATTTTTTGTTGTAATCCCCAGTACATATCAGAAAGTACTCCAGATCAACAAACGCATTCGGTACACAACATAATCATCCATTCTTCTCAACTGCCTTAAACTAGAAAGAAAGTGCTGGACTAATTGCCAGTCAAAATACTTAGGCAGATTTTGTTAGCTCAATCAGGATGTTTCCAGCCAGTGGACAGAATAGTTTTATCAAGCATGACGTAGGGTGTGAGATTTATGTATTTTAATATCTTTGATTTTTAATTTGAATTTTGAATTAGTGACATACAACTTCCTCTATATCTCACGGGTTTAAACATTAACTTATAAATATTTCTGTAGCCATGATTAATCCTTTTCTACCAAACGGTTTTAAAAGAAATAATGGTGTTTTTGTTTCCATTTGGAGAATTTGCAATTTGAGCAAGGTAAACAAGTGGTGCCTCAAGGTTTCCGTTAGAAGCTTCTGGACTTGTTTCCCCTAAGCTTAAAACAAACCTAAAGATTAAAGCTTAAAGCTTATCTTGCTTTGGTTTGGTGCGGTTCTGCAAAATTTTAATGCAGATGGATTTGTGAAGAAGAATTCCAGAGAAACGGAGAAAATGGTTAAAAAAAATCTTAGAGCAAGGAGTGTAGTAATAATCCCAGACCAGAAGTGTTTGGTTAATACTTGAAGAGATTATTTGAAGCTAAGAATGTTTAGTCTCATGTGTATGACAACTCTGGGAATAGAAGAGATTTTTCCAGACCGGGAGTTGAAGGCACAGTTGAATTAAACATATTGATTTGTTAGTGTGTTTCTCTGGTTTGATTATTGAACAAGAGGTGCCTTGGGGGTAGTGATAGATCTGTAAAGCAGTGTTTTTTGGGAATTAACATGATTATAATTTATTGTCTGTTTCAAAATCTTTAAATTTGTGTTATATGTAAATTGATTGATCTACTCTATTTTACCTTCATTTCAGGAGCTTAATAAACTTCAGTTTTATTGTTAAAACCTAATCTCCAATGTTGTGCTATTGTTTCAGTAAATTTTATTAAATCAAAACACAATGTGATCAAGCCAGATTTCAGTCTGGGGTCTAACTTTCCCAGTAATAATACGAACTGGGATTGTAACACATGCATAATGGAATTTGTATTCACGTCCCAAATACATCAGACTGGCGACTAATCCATTGTACTACCTAATTATCTAGTGACAATTTGAATTTAAAAATATTAGAATTCTTGGAGAGGTCAGTTGATTATTAATGAAAATATAATTCGATATGTTTGGACTGCTAGTAACTCTACAAAGGAGTGCACTTCCAAGGCACATGCTGAAGATGGGACCCCGACGGAAAAGCATCAAGAAGTGCTCAAGTGTGAATGAAGGAGGGGAAGCTATAAAGCAGGATGAGCAGAGGGACTACATGAATCAGTTTTCACATGAAGTTTTATGTCATATATTCAGGTATGTGCATATTTTAAATTATTCTTAAGCGTATCATTATAATGGGGGAACCAATTCATATGTGTTTGACTTCGTGTCTCCCTTTGTTTTATTTGATACATGCAATACCAATGGAGAGTCTAAAAAAAGGTTGCCAATGTTTGAATGCAAAGTTGTGAAGAAATCCTACAACTTCCCCAAATACTTCCCTGATTTACTAAGTATGGCTTACAATGCAAAGCGCTGAAGTGGAAAGAAAGCAGAATCTGCATTGTGCCCCTGAAAATCTACTTCCTATTGACACAGAAATGATTGGGAAGGAAGATGCTGAAGATGACACACAACTATGGTGAGGTATATACAGGTTAAGTGAGTGGGCAAAAACTTGCAGTACCATGTGGGAGATTGAGGTTATGTACTTTGATAGGAAGAATACAGGTGTCAAATATTACTTAAATGGAGAAAAACTGCAAAAAGCTCACCAGATAATAGAGAAGGCAAGTGAAGAATTGACCTTTATTTCAAAGGAACTAGTATAGAGTCATAGAGGTGAGAAACGGATCCTTTGGTCCAACTCGTCCATGCCAAGCAGATATCCTAAATTAATCAAGTCCCGTACAGCATTTGGCCTATATCCCTCTAAACTCTTCCTATTCATTTCCCATCCAGATGCCTTTTAAATGTTGTTATTGTACTAGCCTCCACTACCATTTCTGGCAGTTCATCCCATACACCACCCTCTGCATGAAAAAGCTGCCCCTTGGTTCCCTTTTAAACCTTTCTCTTTTCACCTTAAATCTATGCTGTCTATTTTTGGACTCTCCTACCCTGGGGAAAATACCTTGGTTGTTCTCTCTATCCATGCCTTCATGATTTTATAAGCTTCTTTAAGGTCACCCCCCAGACTATTCAGCCTCTCCCTATAGCTCAAACCCTCCAACCCTGGCAGCAATCTTGTAATTTTTTTTCTGAACCCTTTCAAGTTTCACAACATCTTTCCTATAGCAGGGAGACTAGAATTGAGCCCAGTATTATATAAATAGGGAGTTCTTGCTAAGGCTATACAAGGCTCTGGTTGGACAACAGCTGGAAAACTCTTATGGATTTTGAGCCCCTTGTCTCAGGAAAGATATCCTGTCATTGGAAGCAAGCATGGGGCTGGATGAACACAGCAGGTCAAGCAGCATCATAGGAGCAGGAAAACTTGACGTTTCGGGCCTAAACCATCATTTCTGATGAAGGGTTTAGGCCTGAAACGTCAAGTTTTCCTGCTGCTATGATGCTGTTTGACCTGCTGTGTTCATCCAACCCCATGCTTGTTATCTCGGATTCTCCAGCATCTGCAGTACCTTTTATCTCTGTCATTGGAAGCAGTCCAGGGAAGGTTCACTAGGTTCTCCCTGAGTAAGTAGAGGACCTCTCATGAGGTTAGGCCTACGCTCATTGAAAAAAGAATGAGCGGTGTATGTTACAATAAAGACAAGATTCTTGGGGATCTTGATAGCTGCGGAGAGGTTGTTTCCCGTTGTGGGAGAATCTAGGACTAGAAGGTGTGTTCTCTCAGAAAGTGATGGCCCATTTCAGACAATTGAGAGATTTCTTCTACCTTAAAGCAGTGAACTTGTGTAATTCATTTCCACAGCCCACTATGATAGCTATGTCATTAAGTTCATTCAAGGCTGAGATGGACAGATTTTTAATTAGTAAGGGAATTCCGGGTTGTGGATTATCAGATCATCTGTCATCACAATACTGGAGCAGACTCAATGGGCTACTTCTGCTCCGATGTTTTATGGTCCTAAGGTATAGTATACACAGCAGATTCTGAGCTTTGCTGGAGCATGTGAATTGCATTCTGCTTCTGTCTTGTATTTTTTTAAATAAGTGTGGGCATGCGTCCATTTGGAAATGAATTTTACTGAAGTGCCCAGCATTCCATTGTAGTCATTCCTCTATAATTTATGCAACACTAAACCAAATGGTATGAGCTCGCAACACACCTCTTGCTAATGGAGCTGTCTCAGTATCCAATGACCTATCTGACATTAAGACCTAGATGTAATCAAGTTAGCTTCAGCTAGACAAATATTTGAGACAGAGGAACATATTGCAAAGGAAGAACCAACAAAGATATGATTTACCCTTTGCAAATTCCAGAATTTCATCGGTTGATATCTATGTCTGTCAACACTACCATGTTTCCCCAGCCAGAAAAGCAGTTTTCAGATGGACTTCTTTCGTGTTCTTGTCAGCTTCCCCATTTCACTTAGTCATAAACTAAGAGTGCTTATAAGCTTCCCCTTATCAATGTTCTTAGTTAGCTCCATTAACATCCAGTCTTTCCCCAAAAGATACCTTCTGAAATGTCTACATACCATAGCTTATTCTGCTTCAAGTTCTGTATCCTTCTATATATTGTATATCTTCCAACTTCCACCTACTTTATTCCCTTCTTCACCCTTTATAGTAGAAGATGCTATCTTCCTTTGTTTTCAAAATGTAAGACCTTGATCTTCAGTTCTGCTTTCAAGATCCAAGATCTTATTGATCACTCCCTCTTACGCTTGGTATCCACACAGCTAACTTCCTCTAAAGCATTCAAAGACATGCTTATGTAATGATTGCAACAGAAATTTGATTACTGACCCAATAGTTTGGGTACTCACTTATTTCCCTCATCAACTAAATTGCTTGTTTGCCTTCATTTTCCAATTCCATTTGTTTTCCCAATATTCCAGGTCATTTGTCAATACTCCCTCTGGGTTTCAGCTGCTCATTACAAAAGTAGTGTAATCATACAAATGCTACAAGCCATTCAGCCCACTGAGCCTACAGCATCCCACCTAGACCCACCCCACCACCCTATCCCTGTATCACTGCATTTTCCCATGGCTAATCCACCTAACCTACATGTCCCTGGACACCATGGACAATTTAGCATGGCCAATCCACCTAAACTGCACAACTTTGGACTGGAGAGGAAACCCATATAGACACGGGGAGAATGTGCAAACTCCACACGTAGTCACCTGAGGCTGAAATCGAATCTAGGTCCCTGGTGTTGTGAGGCAGCAGTGCTAACCACTAAGCTACTGTGCTGCCCCTAAAATCCATAATCTGATTTTTCTCAGAAATTCTGTTATTGATATTGACCATATTAGCATCAATTTCCCTGTCTAAACGCCTTGTTTGCAGGTATCTTCCCCTACAGGACATCATGTGTATGGAATGTTTGTCCCGGAAGTTAAAGGAAGCAGTTACTGTATATATGCGAGTAGTGAAGGTGGTTGACCTATGTGCTGGCTGCTGGTGGGAGTACATGCCATCAGGTGGGTAAAATATAAAAGTGAGAAAGAGCTTCATATATGTTGCAGTAATCGTATTAGTACGTATGCTCTGAATGTTCCAAGTATCGTGTACTTTTGTAATCAAGTAAAAATATACATCGGACATTCAGAAGTTAGCTTCTCCTTTTAAAGTACTTTTTTTTAGGTAGTTTAGAATTTACAATTCGGATTTCAACTTTTGGTGTATGAACGATATGTGTGGGTTAAATGCTGGCTGTTGCAATGTATGACCTCGCCTTTTTCTGGATGATGTTTTAATGGTGTTGGTCATACAATACAAAATGACACCATTTAGTCTATTGCACATTCAGCGTTTGTTGGGGATAGATGGCACTAGGGCATCTTATCTGGCCAAGACTTCATGAAGATATTGTATGATTGTGTAAAATGTGTCTTAATTATTAGGTAGTAGGAAAACCTCAAGACATAATCAGACAGGCACTTCTGATACCCGTACCAGTCTTGGAGAACAATAAATCAAGAATTAGTGGATTGTGTAGGATCATTACCATAATCAGGCAGGATGTTCGTATACCCTTACAATTATAGGTACAATAACCTGATTTCCAGAAGCTATTCCTTGGCGGACAGTTACATCTTTCACCAAGGAGGATGGTGATGTAAACTTCAGCAATGATCTCTGCTTTGGACCAGACAAGTCTCTCTCAAAGTATATTATAATGATAGCCTAGACCCTATATTTTATATATTTTTTTAAAGGCAAGTGTAAGGCACGGTGTTCCAGATATGATTCAGCCAGTAAGCTTTAATCAAAACACACTTTATTCTTGCAGCACAGTTAAAAGCCAATAAAAAGAAGAATCAACATAATTTTACTTTATTAAAATACTTAATGAGATAATGTAACCACTAATCATCAACCGTTTCGATATAGGCGGCATCCCATAAACACAGCAACAGTTATTATTCTCATGTGCTGTCTCTCTCCAGTCCAGTAGAAAGAAAGCCAAAAGAAACAGTCTGCCATTTTAATTCAGCAGCGAACTCAGGCTTTCAGCTCAAGCAGCCAGCAAAAAACACCAACTGAAAGCAATACAAAAATGCTTCTGGGCATGTGTGAGCCTGACCCTGCCCAGTCGTGACTCGTTTGTCTTACTTTTTAAAAAAAAAACACCCATGGAGAGCTCCAAAGCTGCTTAACAACTGCCTGTCTGAAGGCGACATTTTGGTACCATTGTGAAAACACCTGTCTGTAAGAGAAGCAGCACAGTATTGTCACATCTCCAAAGGGAAATTTTTGTTGATGCATAGGAACAGATAGTCAATTCAGACAAAAGCACTAATTTTAGTCAAGAAATCACTGTTTTATTTGAAACAAAGGATAAAAGTACTGAATCTGAAGCCACAATCAAGGAATGTGGAATACATAACCTGTCTTTTTTAAAAAAAGAAGGCTACAAGGTCTTCAGATAGAAAATTAAACAACTATTTATTGTCTTATAGTTAATTCATATATACCATTGCGTTTAAATTTTGAATGCTGTACTGAGAAAGTAGTAAGTTTTCCCGATGTGCAGTAGAACGTTGAAATAAAAGCACAGTTCTGTGGATGCTGGCGATCTGAAATAAAATTAATGCTGCCAAAAGTCAGGAGGTCTGCCAGCATCTGTACAGAGAGAAACAAAGTTCATGTTTCAAATCAAAAGACTCTTCTTCAGAACTCAGGAGAACAAGCAGGCAAGTTCTATAATTAAATGACAGTAATTATCACTGAATTTCCTTTCACAGTCTTCAAAGTAATCTCCTGTTCAGATCTCTTGCTGTGCTCTGGAAATAGTAGTATTGCCCTTTAATGAATAAATAAGGAATAACCAGGCAGCCCTTAGTACAGTTAGAAGAATGCAAAATAGCTCTTTAGCTTCCTACTATAAGTTCTTCTTTAGAACCCAGCGTAGGATGGATGTGTAAAACATGCAAGTGGATGAGCCAGCAGACAGAGCTACGAGTCATATCTAATTCAGACTAGAAGAATTATATATGAATTAATTTGCTTAACAGCAAAATCTCTATTTATTGTATCCAAACTGTATTTCTTAATTAGATGCACGGTATAGATTGCGGTGTTCTTGAGAAATGTTTCCTGATGAAAATTGTTTATCACTAAAGTGAGTATTCTGGTCTATGTTCGTGTGCAAGAGAAATAAATATAAACTTTTTTTTTAATGTTTAATACCAGGTTTCATTGATGCCAGTTTTTTAACACTATTGAAAAAGATGCCTGACTTGGAACAGCTGTATGGGTTGCATCCCCGACACTTGGAACGACGGCGAGTCAGGGGGCATGTTGCATTTAGCATTCCTGGTGTACTTGAAGCTTTGCAAGCCTGCCCAAATCTATTGGCAAGTAAAATAATCATTCAGCATGCTACTTAAAGATTAATTGCTTTTCATGTAGAAAAGCAATTTTTTGAGCTTGGTATACCAAGAACAAAAATTGGGTTTAGTGATCAATAGATATTTATAATGAACTTGTTGACTTCCTTGCCGAGCTGGCTTGTTTTCGTTCAGACGGTTCGTCACTATGCTAAGTAACCTCATAAGTGAGATCTCCAATGAAGTGATTTTGGTCTGCTCCGCTTGGAATTTATACTGTCTGGTCTGTTACGATGAGTAGTGTCA
The DNA here is from genome assembly GCA_024137785.1 of Ginglymostoma cirratum. NCBI lineage: Eukaryota > Metazoa > Chordata > Chondrichthyes > Orectolobiformes > Ginglymostomatidae > Ginglymostoma > Ginglymostoma cirratum. Next base: position 6,598,353 of record JAHRHZ010000289.1, on the reverse strand, counting down.
TTTCTGGTTTTGTTCTGTATGGGTTTGTATATGGGGTCCAATTCTATGTTTGTTGATTGCATTACGGGTTGAGAACCATGCCTCCAGGAATTCCCGTGCATGTCTGTGTTTGGCTTGGGCTACTGTGGTTACGTTTTCACAGTTAAACTGATGGCCTTCATTGCCCGACTGTACTGATATTGGAAAGTTTGTCGTGTCGTTTAGCTGCTAGCTGATGTTCGTATATTCTGATGGCTAGTTTCCTTCCTGTCTGTCTGATGTAATGTTTGTTGCAGTTGTTGCATGGTATTTTGTAAACTACGTTGGTTCTGCATGTTGTGGGCAAGGGGTCTTTAATCCAAACACTCACAAGGATTAAAGACCCCATGCCCGCAACATGCAGAACCACATCAGACAGACAGGAAGGAAACTAGCCATCAGAATACACTAACATCAGCTAGCAGCAAAACGACACGACAAACTTTCCCTGATATCAGTACACTTGGGCAATGAAGGCCATCAGTTTAACTGTGACAACGTAACCACAGTAGCCTCAGACATGCACGGGAATTCCTGGAAGCATGGTTCTGAACCAGTAATGCAATCAACAAACATAGAATTGGACCCCATATAGTTACCCATACAGAACAAAACCGGAAATGAAACTACTCACCATAAAGGACCAGACAGTATAAATTCCAAGCGGAGTAGAACAACATTGCTTCATCGGCGGCTCACTGATGATGTTACCTAGCATGGTGACAAAACGTCTGAACGAAAACAAGCCAGCTCAGCAAGGAAGATTACTACCTCGTTCACAACCCGAGCTACAAATCGTTGCTAAAACTTTAGATATTTATAATCTGCTTGGAATAGAGGTAAATGTTTTATAGTTGATGTAATTAATTCTAAATAAATGAGTAGCACATCCTGGAATAAAATATAATGAAAACTCCTGTAGGCATTTTTAATCAATCTTTGAGATGCCATGAGCAGGTGGAACCTGAAACCAGGCCTTTTGGTCCAGAGGTAGGAACCCTACCACTACACCACAAGAGCCCAAACCTCCTTATGAGTTTTTTTAAAAAAAACAGATACACCAAAAGTAGTCTATTCTGACATAGTAGTCACGTGTACTTCTTTCTTCTAGTGAGAATGCCGAATGCATACAAAAATCCAGAAATTACCCTCAATATTTTCTGTGCTATTGCACCCACGTCCTATGAAATTAGTAGCCATCTGAGTGCATCTAGTTGTCTTATATACATTATTTAGTGAGGCAGTAGTGTTTAGCTTCTGGAAAATGAAGCATTTTTAGCCTAGACTATAATGGCAGTTATTTTTGTTTTGGAAGTTATATTACAAGTTCTTGAACCAAGATTATGTGCTATTTCCAGACTTCATTGTTTAAAAATTTTTAAAAATGCTGGAAATACTCAGCAGATCAAGTAATATCTGATGGGAGGTCATCAACCTGAAATATTAACCCTATTTCTCTCTCCTCAGATACTGCTTGATTTATGAACCATTTTCAGCATGTGTTTAATTTTCACTTTTCTAGCCTCTTACGTATATTTTATTACTCAAAATATGCACTCTAGCTGGTTTACATTTTAGTTTTGATTCCAGGAGCCAACTTCCAATTTATGCTGATTGCTTAAGTATTGTGCTGTGTAAAGATAACTAAAGCTGCCAAAAGTCTGATGCAAACAAAAAACTAATATGATACGGCTTCATCGTTTAGCTTATTGTCATGACAAATATTTTGGACAAATATTTTGAATAAATCATGTCTAAATTTCAAGAATAGATCTTAATAATTGATTTGAGGTTTCAATAGTGGGTAGTAAGGTGTTGTAATTTACTTATTAGGTTCAAAATAATCCCTGCTAGATTAGTTGTAACAAAAAAAATTAGAAGAAATTCAGATTCTCCACTGCAAAAGATCCTGAATGAACTTCCCAGAAATTTGGTGAGAAATTGCATTAATTCACTTCAGTTCAACTGTATAATCTAGTTTCGAGTATTTTATATTTATATTTCGGGACTATGCAAATCTGTAAGTTTAGTGAGCTCTCTGGCTGTTAACTAAATTATGAAATTCTTGTTTCCTCAGTACCTTTATCATTTTTTTTGGTAGGGTGTAGAAACTTCCCATTTAGAATTAGTAGAAGCCATCTGGAATTACATGCCACAAGTCCAGATCTTGGGAAAGTTTCGAAATCGTAATGGTGCTTTCCCAATCCCTCCAGAAAACAAACTAACAATTCCAGTAGGAGTCAAGATACAAACACTCCATCTGGTTGGTAAGCAGAGTTTTATGCATTTGGTTTGCAGTGGAGAAAAAGGGATTTTAGTTTTAAAATCTCTTAGCTGAAATGTTCCTGTAAATTTGAATTGATTTATTTTAAATTTCTTTTCTTTTAGGAGTGAATGTTCCCGAAATTCCTTGTGTCCCAATGTTGAGACACCTGTATTTGCAATGGGTTCGACTAACCAAACCTCAGCCTTTTAAAGACTTTCTGTGTGTCAGTTTACGCACTTTTGTAATGCGGAATTGTGCAGGTACAAAGGAAGAGTAATTTCAACATAGATGCTGTATGCAAATAAATTGGTTATTTCTTTAAGGCATTTTTCAAATTGCGTATGTGCTATACTTGCAATTTTTTTTTAAACCACAGGTAATCAGCCATAAAACTTGTTTTATGCTTATGATATAAAGAAAATTTTAAAGTATACATTTGCTATGTCACATTTTGTAGGTCCCACCAATTCCTTAAAGTATGTTCCACTAGTGACTGGGTTAGCTTCAGCCAGAAGCTTAGAACATTTGGAACTAGTTCGTGTACCTTTTCTTGGAGGATTGATTCAACATGTAGTTGAAGACAGCTCCAGGTCAGGTATGTGACTTTTCATTATGCTTGAGAATAGGTTAATGTGACAAGAGTTTTGATTTAGTGGCTGAATTTTTTTTGATAAACAAGAGAGTTACTGTACCTTGTCAGCCAGTTCAAACCAAATTTTTGCACTAAGCCTATTCTTGAATGTTACAATTTTGTAATATTTGCCTGTTAATAATATCTTTGAAGGGAAGTCTAGCACCTAATTTTCAAATATATACAAAATTCATAGTTGACCCATTTTTTACTTGACCGTGCCTTTTGGAATTTTAAACGAATAAACTAAAATCCAGGAGGTCAGGGAAATGCTTGTGGAATATAAAACAGGCTGTTGTATTAAACTGAATAGTTGGAAAATCTCAAGATTTTCAGGTTTGTAACTTGAGAAGGAATGTATTGATATTCTGTAGAAACACTAGACATGAGTTGTTAAGTAGTAGTGCAAAATACATGACTACCGGTTATACATCCTTTCCATTTCACTTTCTTTTTGCATGGGATGTGTAAAAAATGGCTGCTCTGTTGTTTCCCTCCTTCCTTTTGCATCTTTGCCGATGTTGTATTCCGTTTTTTATTCATTAAATTTCAAAGGTTTCTTTTGAGTTGCAATCTTATATTTTTATCCACTCAAGTTAGTTAAGACTGCTATAAATGTACAATATTAATGTTAGATTATCTTTGTTCTCCATTTAAGTGATAAATTCACATTTGCATTAAACTTTAAATGAGGTCTGATATGATACTCTGTGGCTCTTGAAGATTGAAATGAGATTTTGTGGAGATGTAAGCTAGTCCAGTACGTAAAAGCAATTACTCAGCAGGATCTGTTGTCCATTTGCCCAGCTGCATTATCAAAAACACTTGCATAAATCTCAGATTAAGGATAGGCAATCTCAAAGGAACAAGCAAATGAGATTAGACTGAGAGTGAACTAAGAGCTGAAATGATCTAAGGTCGAAAGGTTAGAAAAGACCTATTCAAAAAAAGAAGAATATAAATGGCTGAGCCGGTACTTATGCTTATGTAGAAATGGCCTTTTTTTAAAAAAAAAAACTTTTCTTAATATAGGTGGTTTCAGAAATCTGCATACTATTGTATTTGGAGCATGCAAAAATGCACTAGAAGTGGACCTTGGCTACCTCATTATCACTGCTGCACGTAGGTGAGTTTATACAATGTATGTCATAAATGCCTTGTAGGTGTATTGAATGAATTAGTTTGAGTAAGATACACCTATGGGAGACAGTGCCTTAGAGTACGTCATCATATCAAACTGACTTATCCCTAATCTAATTTTAAAGGTTAGCAAATATATTTTGAATACTGAGGGTGAAGAATATTCAGGTGGTTGATAATGGGAAATATGACTTGTGTAGGGTGCATTCCCAACAATTTATTCTATTGCAGTGCTTTTCTGATGTTTTATGTGTGATTTTTGTTACGTGCTATTTAACCACAAAGTAAGTATTTAATTGGCATATTATTTCCAGAAATTTGGAAGATTTATGGAGTTGCATAAGATTCTCTCAAATTTGTATTGTATAATTTCCTACAGAAAATTGTTGAGAATTTGTTAAAGTAAGAAGTGTTCACTTTGTGAAAGTACAGCAGAAGATAGGTCCTTGGATAGTAAACACTCAAAGAAAAGTGAATGCATATGTCAAGTGATACACAAGTAAAACAGAGATTGAAAAGACTTTGTGTATAAGAAGTTCATCTACGTTAAATGTTTGTAATAAAAACAGTTGGGAAGCAAAGGTTAGATTGAGTCTTCTTTGCTGGTAAATTGGTTTCAAGCATGACTTGATACATTTTAGAAATTAGATAGTGCTAACTCAACATGATGTCATTACAGATCATGATAATAGAATAAAACTGTTTGGCTAGTTGTTCTAGTTCAACCAAGCCACTGGAATTTTGTCTTGTGTTGCATTTTCTTCACTTGTTCCCCTTTAATACCATCTTCAATTGATTATCTAGTTAATCCCCTGTGTTACCATTGCCACTTAGAGTAATTCACTTGCATTATATTGATGTTTTACATGAAAAGAAAATTGAAACATTTTACCCAACGCCATATGCTACTGGTATGGATCCTGAGTTTATTGTCCCATATTATTGATTTTTTTGTTGAGTAGAAAAATCATTACTGTTTGTCTCTGAACACTCAATTATTGGTTGAGCAGAAATTTCCTTGAGTTAAATACAAAGTCCTTTTTTAAAGATACCAAAATCCCGCCACAAACTTTGGTTCAACCACATTTAGAGGACAAGGGGAGGGATTTAGTCAATGTCTAGGAAACAAAGTGTTTTAAATCTTAATGCCCAATTGATCCTATGCTATGGCATTTTGAGTGTTCATCTAAATGCAACTTAAATGTTGTGATAATTCCTGCATCTGTCACACTTCAGACAGTGAGTTTCAGATTCTCACTGCCTTCTGGGTGGGAAAAATTCTTCCTTTAAATGCCTTTGAAACCTCCTGCCACTTTGCTTTATTCTATGGCCTGGTAATTAATCCCTCTACTAAGGGGAAATGTTTCTTCTTATTTATGCCCCTCAGAATTTTGTATACCACAATGAGGTGTGTACTTCCTCCCCCTCGTCCCAGTCTTCTCTGCTTGAAGGATGTCAATACCATACTACCAAGTCTCCATTTATAGCTGAAGCACAGTTAGAGTCATGGAGTAATACAGCATGGAAACAGGCCCTTCGGCCCAAGCTGGTCCATGGTGCTCACTCAGCCAGTTCCAATTGCCCGCATTTATTATTTGCAGTATCCTGGTGAATCACCTGTGCCCTGTAGAGCAATTATGTCCTTTCTGTAACATGGCAACTAGAACTGCACATAGTACTCCAACTGTGACATAAGTTGTGTCTTACATCATCGTAATCTCTCTGTTCTTGTACTCAATGCCTTGACTAATAAAGAAAAGTATCCATTTAGCTGTGTTACCCACCTTATCCTCTTGGCCTTTTTACTTCAAGGATTGGTGGGCATGCACACCAGGGTCCCATTCATCCTCTTGATCTCCTAAATTCATCATGTACTCCCTTGCTTTGTCCTCCCTGAATGCGACATATCCCCACGATTAAAATCCGCTGCCACCGTTCTGTCCATCTGTGTCATCCTGTGGTCTAGTGCATTCCTTTCTGCTATTTTAAATTCTGCCTATTTTCATGTCATCTGCAAACTTATTGACCAAAGCTCCTGCCTTCATGTCTAGATCATTAATGTGCACTGCAATTAGCAAAGAACCCAGCACAACTGGACACAGGCTGCCAGTCACAAAAACAACCATAGGCCATCACCTTTCTGCTTCCTGCCACCAAGCTAATTTGGTTCCAATTTGCCAAGTAGTGATGGTTCCCATGATCTCTTGCTTTCTTCACCAGTCTTGCATGTAATATCACGTCATCAGCCATACTGAAGTCTATGTATATTACATCAACTGTACCAACCTCATATACACACCTGTCAGACATGACTTCCCCACAATGAAGCCAGGCTGACTATCCTTGATTAATTCTTGCCTCTCCAAGTGAAGATTAATTTGTTCCTCTGAGTTCTTTCCAAAAGTTTCCTGCCACTGATGTCACTCACTAGTCTATAGTTATCTGACTTATCTCTACCATTCTTATTGAACAATGATACCAAATTAGCTGTCCTCCCGTCCATTTGACACCTCTCCTGTGGCCAGGGAGGATTTGAAAATTGTTGCTAGGGCCCCTGCCATCTCCTTGCTTGCCTTCCACAGCAGTTAGCGATACACCTAATTCGGGCCTGGGCATTTATCCAATTTTAAGTTTTCTAAAATTGCCGCTATTTCCTCACTTTACATTGTGATTTGTTCAAGTATATCGCAGTCCTCTTCCTTGATTTCTACACCTAAGCATCCTTGGCAGATGAGATGGTTTAAAATGGCATCATGGCTGTCACAGGCACAGGGTCAAAAGGCCTCTTTCTGTACTTTACTGTTTTATATTTGCTGCAGTTGATGCAAACTACTCATTTAAAGCCTCACCTACATCATGCGGTTCCACACACAGTTTAGCAGATTGGTCTCCAATGGACTCTGCTCTTAACTTATCTCCTTAGCCCTAATATACTTGTAACATGCCTTTTAGATTTTCTTGTGTTTTATCCACTAGTTGTTTTATGCCGCCATGCATTTTGAGCATCGGTATTTACTAAAAGCTTCCCAGTTCACTTCAGCAGTATCATAATAAAATTAGCCTGCCTCCAATTCACTCTTATTCCCAGTCCATCTTTGTCCCTTTCTCCATGACTACCTTCGTTCTTACTGCAGAATGTTCACAATACTGAAATGTTCCTCCAATGATACTTACTTTCTTCCACTTGCCTGGCTTTATTCCCTAAAATTAGGTCAAGGACATGTAGGACTTCATAGATGCTGGCTTGAAAAGCTTTCCTGGACATGTTTGAGTCCCCTCCTTCCCCCCCCCACCACCAAGCCTTTCACTCTTTGTCCATCCCAGTTAATAGTGGAGAAGTTGAAATATTTTATTGTTATCCTATCATTTACTCTTCTCTGGATTTTGCCTACATATTTGCCCTTGAGGTTGGTTGGCTTGCCGAGCTGGTTTGTTGTTCTGCAGACGTTTCATTACCCTGCTGGGTAGCATCATCAGCGCAGCCTCCAATGAAGCGTCGGTGTATTTTCCCACCTGGTTTAATAACACTGGAGTCCATTGAGCTGGATTGCTTCTCTTCCGGTTTGCCTTCGTGGTGGAGTGTATATGGGGTTGAGTTCTAAGTGTTTATTGATGGCTTTCTTTGTGGAGTGCCAGGCTTCTAGGAATTCCCGTGCCTGTCTCTGCTTAGCTTGTCCCAGGATTTTGGTGTTGTCCCAGTCGAATTGGTGGTTCTCTCTATCCGCGTGGATAGAGATCAGTGAGTATTGGTCGTGTCTTTTTGTAGCCAGTTGGTGTTCATGTCCCCTTGTTGTTAGTTTCCTTCCTGTTTGTCCGATGTAGTGTTTCTCGCAGTCTCTGCAGGGGATCTTATAGATGACATTGGTCCTGTCCATGGCGGGGAGTGGGTCTTTAGTTCGGGTGAGCAGTTGTCGTAGGGTTGATGTGGGCTTGTGTGCCACTCTGATGCCCAGCGGTCGTTGGAGTCTTGTGGTTAGTTCCGATGTGTTCCTGATGTAAGGTAGTGTGACGAGTGTGTCAGGGTGTGTAGTATCTTCCTGATGTTGCTCGTGTAGGTGTTTTCTGACCCAGTTTTTTTGGATATCCATTATCCAGAGTTTAAAAACCAGGCAGGAAAATACACTGACGCTTCATTGGAGGCTGCACTGATGATGTTACCCAGCAGGGTAATGAAACATCTGCGGAACAACAAACCAGCTTGGCGAGCTCAACAGCCGCAACCCAAGCTACAAATCTACTCCAAAACCTTAAATGTTTGCCCTTGCATTTCTCCCTGACTGTTTGGTCTACATTTACACAATGTGATTACGTCTTTTAAGTGGTGCCAATGTCAGTCTCAATAAGGGGTAGGCCATGTTGACTATATTGAGAAGCAATTTCACCACTTGCCCAGAATACTGGGGAGGGTCAGTTGTTGAGTATGTTCAAGACAGATTATTATTTCTAATGTTTCCCAAAGGATATGGGGATAGTGCGGGAAAATAATTTTGAAATAGCTCAGCCATGATCTCAATGATTGGACCAGGCTCAAAGGGCTGGATGGCGTATTCCTACTCCTATTTTATGCTGTTGCAAAGATAATGTCTTTTCAGTCCACAATCAAAAATACAGAAATGAGAAAAGAATTTTTTTTTAAAAAAAACAAGAATTGCCGGAGCTGTGCTGTATGTTTTGAAGGCAAGTAACCTGTCACTGACTGTGAACACTGTTTGCACAGCTGCTGCTTCCAGTGGTAGTTGAAGTGTAATTTGCAGGAGCTTGAAGGGTTGTATAAAACTGGGAACCCTGATTGGTACAAGTAGCTGCTTGGCCTGTGGACTAATAATCAATTATTGATGGCAAAGGCTTTCTGCCTGTCTGTAGTGATGTAATTGGTTCTCAGGTAGCTGAGTAGCTTGGGCCTGTGAACCAGTCTCTGAGAAGCCTCCTTCGTCTCAGGTTTATTTTTCCTCCAACGGTTGCTGGTAAGATGAGATTTTTAATTGATAAGTCAGAGACCTTTCATAAATGAGACAACCACGGTGTGCCTCTTGTAAACCAGTGCAAGCAATCAAGACCACAAAGCACCATTCTGATCGCAAGAAATATCTCAGCAGATCCTGTGAACAGAGACAACTGAACTGCTTTCTCAGTCTTCCCTCCTCGTAACATCCATTTTATTCCTTGTGCATGTATGTGTAAGGGGGAGTTTATAAGATGTTTAGAGTTTTATCTAACAAAATTGTATGTGGCAGTTCAAATGCTTACGAGTAGGTAGAATCTTATTATTTGACATAACTAGTAATTTTTAAGTACAAAAACCTGGCCCATGCTGTCTGTCAATCTGGAACTAAGATGATGTAAATTGGAGAATGTTGCACGCGTTTCACAATCTTTAAATTTTGTGATGACACTGGGAGTAATGGGGCCTGATTTCCAGCAAGCTGCCCCAATGAAGCATAACATTGTGTGATGTGGACACCTGGTGATGTCCTTACCAAAAAAGAAAATAAGATATGGTTTTGGCTTTGCTTCCCATAAGAATTAAAATCAAAAATTTTTGTGGTCTGGATGTCTATCAGTTGGATAGGAATAAGGCCCGACTCTTTCTGTTAAGAGTTCTGAGATGAAATTTGCAAGAAAGATGATGGGTAGGATGTGCTGTTGAGGAGACGTAGGTTGGTAGGTGTTTGAGGCGAGGTGGAAAGCGGGGTGGGCATTGAGTTGGGATTGTAGGGGTCTCTGTGTGGTCAGTTTGAATAGTTGGAGGCAAAGTTCCTAGTGATTGGCATTGGCAAATGGATCATGGCATTGACTTCAGGTTCTGGACGTCACTGCCACACATGGATCTCAGAGGCCTGCACGGTTAGAAAGCAAATTAGAGGAAGTTCTGATTGGGGCTCAGTTTTGTAGCTAAACAATAGTTAAAGTAATTTTTAATCCCATTAATATTTCCTAGATAACTAAGTGGAAATTAGAACCCTCCAGTCTGCAAATTAACTCAGAGCTGTGAACTCTTCGTAAGGTTCCAGAGGCTGGAAAACTGTCCTTCAGATGTTTACGTTTTACCGTATGGTCATTGCATTGGAACTTCCAAGAGGTCCTGGTCTTTCAGTGTCTGATCTGATCTCCAACTATCTGAACACTTGAAGATTTGGGTACATCTTTTAAATGCCTGTGAGGCATGGTTGAAATTCATTGGGCTTCAGAGCATAGGTGGTCATTTTGGGAAGAACATTTCATGGAATAATTGTGTAAAAGATTACTTTAATTTCCGTTGGTGATCCTCCAATCGATAATTGTATTTATATTGCTAGATTGGCACGCCTCATAGATTGACTTTTAATTCTAACTTGTATAACGTACTTGAGGAAGAAATCTGTGTGTTGGATTAGATGTCTCCTGTCTTGGGGAAAATGTTCCTGGGTCCATGATCATTTCCATCTATTCTCGTGGAAGCAATCAGACACTTCATACTGGTGTAGAATAGAGGGTTCAATGATTGTAAATTTCAAAAATGCCCAGATGCTATATACGTGCAACAAATACAATGGAAAGCTTAAAAACAGGCAGAGGACGAGATCACCTTTTTAATGGATCTTTAAAGCAGGAAACAACATTGAGACAACAATGATAGACAAACATGTCCCAGGAATATTTGATGAACAAACTTAAAGTGCCATCAAACCCAAAACAGAGTAGCCAGGACCTCAAAATCATTCAATAACGGAATGAAGATAATGAGAATTCTGAAAATGTGTACTGCTCACAGTTTAATGCTGTGATGAATGTGTTGTTTGTGGACTCTTTTATGCAGTGCTGCACTTGCACTTTGACAATACATAGAATACATTGTTTTTTATTCCTTCATGGAATGTGGGCACCACTGGCTAGGCCAGCATTTATTGCCCATTCCTAAGTTGTCCTTGAGGAGGAGGTCATCTTAAAACACTGCAATTCATTTGGTGTAGGCACACCCACAATGATTGGTTAAATTTGTTGCATTAATGTATTAAGTGATAAGATTGAGATGAGGTTAGAAAATATATAAAAATTCTTTTAGCTTTGGCAATGACAACATATTGAAGTCACTAAAGTGTTGTATTTCCATGGAAATTAGCTGAAGTAATTACTGGTGTAGTTTCTCGCTAATGATATTCCTTGCCTTTGAATAAATCTTTATTTGAAAAAGACGCAAATTAAACTTGGGACATCATAAGGCAACTGTTTTAGAAAGGCAGTAGTTCTGCCGTTTACCCGAACCGGGTTTCTCCTTAACAAAATCTCTGTTTATTTTTGGTGAAAGAAAAGTATTAATGACATCAGGTAATAAGAACAAGAAGGGAAAAATAGCAATCCTGTTAAAGTTGCATGGAATTTCCTTGCCCTACTTGTCAAACAGCAAGTTAGTGAAAAGTATACCAAGCTGTCAAGCTGCTGTGAGAATGGCGGGTGAAAAGAAGGAAGTGGTTAGATTCTCTACAATCTTTCTACAATGATAGATCTCAAGGACAAAAGGATTATTAGGGAGAAAATCGTGGATAAACAGAAAGCAGATCTACACTACCCAATGAGGATCTATGAAGCAGAATTTGCAATGATTTCTGAACCATGTGAAATATCTATGTCATGAATATTAGTACCACAGCTGAAAGGCCTTTCAGGAATGGACCTGCCGTGATTGATGAAACTGTGTAAAACTATCTCAGCTGTCACCTGCACGTTGACACCTTCCTTAACGTAGCTAATTCAGGCAAAGAATTCACTCTGTGTTTGGAAGATATAGCTCGCATCAATTAGTCTGTGCAAAACCCAAATTGCCTCCTGGACTGTTGGTAGCCTTCCAGTTTTAGAAGGTATCATTTTATGATTAGTATCACCCTTTCTGCACATTTGAATGCTTAATGTGCAGAGAGATAGGTTTTCATCAAAGTTGAGGTATGCAAGAATTCTGGGAACTTTGAGGTATTGTATGAGCTTGACTGAGACAGAATATAAGAAGTGAGATTGTGTATTACAAAATAGCTGTTCATAGGAAGTGGAACAGCCTGGGTGACACATTGGGTCATTATGGTAAGACTGAACTTGTCAAATATTACAATCAAACTGTTCAACTCTGTTCATCATAATTAATTGCAGTTAATTCTGTGCAGTTGATAAGCAAGGCACCTGTACCTCTTCAGTGGCTAAAAAGTGTCAAATGAGTGATTTATGATGCACAGGGCCAAGCTGTCACATCCACAGGCCAGTTACCCAAAGGAGTCCAGTTAGTGGTGATGTGCAACAATTGTGGAACCTGCAGGAAAATGTTACTGACTAGGTTAAGCATTGAATGCTTAGGCTGATGGCTCGAAATTGAGGTCTGTAAACAACCAGAATAAGTTGAGTGGTGAGTAAGATAATGCAATGCCTGTGTAGAAAGTGGGTATGGAAGTGCTTCTTACATCAGAAAGCCATCATGTGCCAGAGAAGGAATCTCCAGTAACGTAAGTGAAAGTTTTGTCATCTAGACCCTACACACACAGAAGTAGACTTGTACTGAAAAGATTCTTGGAAATGATGTTTCTAAGGTTAAAGTGAATCTAGTTGCTAAAAGTTTTGAAGAGCGACTGGGTTGTGCAGATGTGAAAAGTAATCTTTTATCTCCCTTGGCCTCATATCATGGCTGTATGGATCAGTTGACATAAATGCTGCTTTTCTCCCGAGTAATAAATTTCAGAGAACTATTTCTGCAACCACTCAGAGGCAGATGGAAGTTATCACGATTATCCAAGAATTAAATGATGATTCTAGTGTATGTTTTTGATTATTTGATACAATCTGTTTTGCGGAAAACAGGGTGATGTTGAACTAAACGTTTTTTTTATTTTCTTGGTATTTTGTCAGATGTTTTTAGCAAACGTTTAGACCTCTTCATGATGGATGATTTTGGGAAACCCTGCTGAATTTGAGAAATTTTATTATTAAGATTAGTTTAATTTAAAATTAGGAGTCATGCTCATGACTTGTTTAAATATATTGTTTTAGAATTTGAACAGAGGAGATTTGGGATAACTTTAAATCAATTTACTGTTACTCCCATCCTGATTGATTATGCTATGGCATCAAAGATGATATAACTCAAAGAAACAGAAGAATTATAAAGTTCAATTGTTTCTTTGAACTGGTTGGGCTGTCAGATTCGAGCGTTCTTCCCAAACTACACTTGAGCATACAGGATATGACTTCAAAAGTTTGATGAAACAAAACTCAAAATGTAACAAATGGTGAGGAACATAGTCAGGTGTCAGGAAGACAGATGCGGCAGATGAAATGTATGAAGTGATTAATTTCGATGGGAAGAATGAGACACAATTTAAACCTAACAGTGAAATTTAAAGAGAGGATGAAGGATACAGACACCTGGGGATCTATGTACACAAGCCTTTAAAAGGTGGCAGGCCAAATTAAAGATTCTGTTAAAAACAGGATCCTTGCATTTGTAAATAGAGACAGAGTACAAAAGCAACCAATATCCTTTGTTTGGGAGCCCAAGTGGGGTTGCAGGCTGAAATTTTGAAGTTGCAGGCTTCAAGGCAGCCGTGGCCACCCTTCCTCCCTTTGCTCTGAGGTCTTGTCCTTTTTCCCCCTCCCATCATTGTCTGACGGGTTGCAACAGTTTTGAGACCTTGAAGTAGGAGTCATGGTAGGAAATGATTTGGAAAGCAAAGGAGTAGACCTAATGCCTCATACTCCTCCTAAAACTTTCTAACGTATATTTCCGAGAATAGGGCAAATCTGGTACCAACTTGAACCAGGGCCAAACCAAAGGATATTGGTTGCTTTTGTACTCTGTGTCTATTTACAAATGTGAGGATCCTGTTTTTAACAGAATCTTTAATTTGGCCTGCCACCTTTTAAAGACTTGTGTACATAGATCCCCAGGTGTCTGTATCCTTCATCCTCTCTCTAAATTTCACTGTTAGGTTTAAATTGTGTCTCATTCTTCCCATCGAAATTAATCACTTCATACGTTTCATCTGCCGCATCTGTCTTCCTGACATCTGACTATGTTCCTCACCATTTGTTACATTTTGAGTTTTGTTTCATCAAACTTTTGAAGTCATATCTTGTATGCCCAAGTATAGTTCATCAATATGCATCAGAAATGGCAGTGGACTTGCGCAAACTACCCAGGAGACACCACAACACGCTTTCTTTGTCTGAAAAACAATTGTTTGCTTTCTATTCTTTAGCTAATTTTGCTCCCAATAAGCCACTGTTCCTTTAATCTCACGGGGCTCAATTTTGGCACATCTGTTATGTGATACTTTATTGTAGTAGTTCTCAAATTATCCGTCAGCGCACTCAAGTGAAGACTCATGATTGGTCCAAAATATTGGTCACTGACAAGGCAGTGCTGTTGCTCAGGCCACACAGGGAATTGGGTGAGAACCCTCATGCACAGCATGCCTCTGCATGAGTAGAGGGACAGGCTCCCCTGTGCATGGCATGACTTGTCATAATTGCCAGCAGCAGCATATAAATAATTATTGTTATTGTTGTTCTTATTACATTGGTATGGATGCGTAATAGGTGTTAGTTTCTCAGATTTTTTTCTGATTTTATTACATTTTTGGGAAGTTTCAAATAAGTGTGTTCTCTTGTAGTATTCATGTTACAGTATGAAAATATCTATACCTTCTTCTGGCATTAAATAATTTACAGTTTAGAAAGAGTACCACAAACTACTTATGTTCTTATTAATTCTGATGAGCTTTTATTCAGTAGTGAGCAAAGGCAGATCAGGTAGGGTTTGCAGGGTCTTTAGCCCTGCCCAAGTGCTTCATTGGCAATATAGTTTGAGAGCTTCTGCTTTGGGAAATATTTTTGAAGGTGTTGTGCACAACCTAAATCTCTGAAGTCTTTCAACGTTTTGAACATTTGATGTGGATGCAGACCTAGCTCTTAATCCTCTTTTTTACAAATATTTGTTTATCTCTGGTATTTTTTCTAGTGAGTCTTTTTATAGGTTCTATTGCATGAATATTTCTTCCGCAGTGGGAAGCCTAAAATTGTGCTTAAACTTTTGGCACTGTGGGCATCTATACAAATGGAATAAATAAAAACAAGCATGTAATAAATCAATAAATATGGAAATTGCTGAAGAAACTCGGCAGGCTTGGTAGTCTATGGAAAGACGAAGAAACGGTGAACATTTTGAGTCCAAAATGACATCTTTGGAAGTACTTTTATGTTAATTGTGGTAAATTAATATTCCATCTTAAATACATTCTTGACTTGACTTTTTTATGGCTGATTTCTCCCTTTAGTTCTACTTTTAAGGATCCAAATACATGCATTTTCAAAATATCTTAAACCATTCATTCATTTTGAATTTGTCATTTTGAATTTTATTCCCATAAAAAGCTATCTCAAAATTGTATCTATTTAATTTAGTATGTCCATATCATTTAGTTGTCATTTTAGAGTTTCCTACTTAGGGTTGTGTTCAAAATTGTGCTGTTTAATTTGATGGCCAGACTTTAGGAAGAAAATACAGTGTCTCCAAAATTGCTGAAAGAGCTTAAATGCTCATTTTGTAGCTTTTTAAATCAATAAAAACAATTTGAGGATTTTTTTAATATGCAAGATTGCATAATTAAGAAATCACAATGAGGACTGGCATAATCAAGACTCCCCAAGTATAGGTCTTCAATCTGTGCAGCAGCATGAAAGGAAAATGATGTCAGTAGGAAGCATGTATAATTTTATCTCAATAGGATGAGCAAATAAGCTGCACAGCAAGGCAATGTTTGTGACCTTTGTCCTTTTGAAAATCTGGAAGATCCACATTTGTTGAAATGGGAGTATGCAAGTATATTTTTAAGAGGTCAGTAACCTGATAATTTTGACCTGTTCTGTTCTGCTTGCTTTAGGTTACATGAAGTTCGTATTCAACCTTCGCTAACCAAAGATGGTGTTTTCTCAGCACTAAAAATGGCAGAGCTGGAATTTCCCCAGTTTGAAACCCTGCACCTTGGATATGTTGATGAATTTCTATTGCAATGTAAGAATCTGCCATTATCTACCTTCCTTTTTAAAACTGCCACTTCAATGGTGTGATTCAGGGCAGGATTGATATATCAATAGTGTGTAATTACAGTTAGTTTGACTATCTACAGGTGCAAATGGGCTTTTTATGGGTTTTCAATTTTGCAATTGAAATCCAACTATGCTTGTATGTGATTTACTATTGCATATTTTCCCTATTTCCAGGTAAGATGACCAATGCTGAATTAGTGAAGCATGGTCTGGCAGATGTGGTTGAGAATCCTGGTATCATTACAGACATTGGGATGAAAGCAGTAAATGAAGTATTTCCTTGCATCAAATACCTAGCTATTTATAACTGTCCCCATTTGCACAATGCCCATAACTGGATAACAGGTACATCAGCTTTTTTTTAAAATGTCCACCTAAGTAGAAATATTTGCATTGAAATATTTGTTTTTTTTATATGATGCTTGGACTACAACAGTTTGAAATTGAGGAAGACCATGCAAGAACTTGCAAGAGGTGATCAGTGGTATGGAGTAGAGCAATTAATCGGTTCAGTCATTTTAATGCATGTTTATTGCTAAACTTAAGATGACAGTTCTTCAATAATATGGGTGCTTAAGCCATTTGCAAAATTGATTTTCAGACTGAGTGTTGATAAGTTCCATGAAAAAAGGCTTTCATTCCTGTTTTACCACATTAAGTGTCTCAAATGTTAAAATAATGCAATGCTTGCATTTTTTTATGTTGAAGTGTGATGACTAGCATTGGGAAACCTTTCATGACCATAACCAAAGAAACATGACTTTCTTTCTTTAACATTTTGGCGAAAAAAAAGCATTTCACAGTTATTGCATAATCTCAGTACAGAAATCAAAATTCAACTGTAGAACCAGCAATGTTAAAATTAATGCATGAATATGAGCTGAAGTTTAAGGTAGATGTACATGATAGCAACTCAGTTTATTTGTGGAAATTGGGTTTAAATCGGATGCTCAACCTTGAGGTCCTTTTTAGGGATTTGTAGGGGATTCCAAACGTAACCAATAACCATTTCTTTCATCTGTCATCCCCTGACCAATAATCTTTACCTACTTGTCATTTCTGGGTTAGATGGGACAGGTCTTCTTTTTTGGACTGCTTGACTGGCCATTTCTTTGTCGCCCATTGCTACTTCTCCAGCCTCAATTTACAGTGATCCAATGTCTACTCCTGCCTCTGTCACCTTTTGATTATATCTAATAAAAACTCTTGCAATCATCTTTTTATTTTACAAGCTAGCTTATCCTGATATTTCATCTTCTCCCCCCTTATTGCTTTTTTAACTTTTCTCTACTGGTTTTTAAAGGCTTCCCAATCCTTTGACTTTCCTCTGATCTGATCTTCACCACATTACACATCACCAAATCCAGAACTGCTTGTTCTCTCATGAGTTAAACTACAAGCTGCTCCAAAAAACATCTCATTGACATTCCACGAATCTCTTTCCTTGAGATTTGTACCCAACCTGATTCTCCCAGTCCACCTGTATCTTGAAGTCCCCCATGATTATTGTAATAGTACATTTCTTGCATGACTTCTGATCTCCTGATTTATTTTCCATATCCTGACTACTGCCGAGAGGCCTGTACATAACTCCCATCAAGGTCTTTTTCCTTTGCAGTTCTTCAACTCTGCCCTCACAAATTCGACACCTTCCAACTCTCTCTCACTTCTTATTATCAACTTAATTTAATTTCTTATTAATAAAGCAGTCCTGCCCCCCCCCCCCCCCCGACTACCCATCTGCCTGTCCTTTTGATAGGGCACATTCCCTTCTATTATTTAGTTCCTAGCCCTGAGCCCCTTGCAACCACATCTGTGCGATATCCGCAACATTGTACCTGCCAATTTAAATCTCCAACAATCTCATTTACCTTGTTTCATATACTACATGCATTAAAGTACAACACCCTCAGTCCTGTGTAGACTGCCCCCCTCTCATAGTTATCCCCTTATCTGCTGTGCCCGAAGTTAGATTCCTGACCCTTTCTATACACTCTCCCTCCTACATTTGTATGTACATCGTTAACGTACACCAAAAAAATGCAAGGGGCCCAGCACTGAACATTGGTATGACACAGGGCTCCAGTCACACAATGACCTTTGACCATCACTTTCTTGTTGCCACTAAACCAATTGTTTTTTACATTCATTTACGGAATGAGAGCGTTGCTGGCTAGGCAGCATTTATTGCCCATCCCTAATTGTCCAGGAGGTAGTTAAGAGTCAAACACATAGCTGTTGGTCTGGATTCAGGAGGCCAGACTAGGTAAGGATGGCAGTTTCCTTCTCTAAAGGACATTAGTGAACCAGATGGGTTTTTCCTGACAATTGACAATGGATTTGTGGTTGTCATTGGACTATTTAATTGCAGTGTTTTTTTTTAATTGAATTCAAATTCCACCATCTGCTGTGGCAGGATTCACACACCCACATCTCCAAAACTTTACCTGGGTGTCTCGATTAACAGTCCAACAACAATACCGCTAGGTTGACACCTCCCTGTTCTGGATCCAATTTGTCAAATTGTCCAGGATTCCATGGGCTTTTAGTTTTCCAACCAATTTGCCATGCAATTCCTTGTCAAAAACCTAACTGTGACCCATGTAGACTGCATTAACTGCCCTACCCTCATTTGCACAACTAGTTACTTCAGACCTGTTAGACATGATCTTCCCCTTAGAAAGCCATGGTGATTATAGTTAATAAATCTTTGCCTGTCCAAGTGGAGATTAATTCTGTCCCTCAGAAATCTCCCCAGTAGTTTCCATATCACCGATGTTAGACTCACTGGTCTGTAGTTGTCTGATGTATCCTTATCACACTTCTTACTTAACGGTATGTCATTAGCTGTCCTCCTGTGACCAGAAATGATTTGAAAAATTAATATCGAAGCCCCTGCATTCTTCTCCCTTTCCCCCTACAACAGCCTGGGATTCATTTCATCTGGGCCTGGGAGTTTATCATTTTCAGGCCTTCTAAAACCACTAATGCCCTCTCATTCTTGCACGCTGTCTCTCAGTCCTCTGATTTGTATGCCTGCATTATCCTTCCCTACCGTGAACATTCATTTAAAACTTCAGCAATGTCATTCAGCTCCACACACATTGCTATTTGACCCATAATAGGCCCTCTCTTTCCCTGGTTGTCTCTTGGTCCTAATACACTTAGAAAAGACCTTTTAGGTTTTTATTAATTGCCCACCAATTTTTTGATTTATGTCACTTTCTTTTTCAGGAACTTTCTGCAGTTTTTGTAGCTCTGTAGAACATCTGTTGTAAATTCGTTCCGGCATCACACCCCACCCCTCCGCGGCTGTCCCCGCCATCCTCTCTTGTAGGACTTTCTGCTTGCTGGGACAAGAGCGAGTTACATTCAGACTATAATCAGTGGTGTCAAACGTGGTGAATTTCCTCAACTTATGTTTAGTAAGAAACAGTGAGCATGACTAATAAATAGCCAACTTGACAAGGCGCTTTTACAACTTCTCTGACAGAAAAGCTCATTAAGTGCTGACCTCCAATTTCCATCCTTTCTCAATGCAGTATTACCTCATTACTGCGTTGAAAATTGTGAACAGTCTTCTAGTCGTATTATGTGAAACAATTTTATTATAACTTTTCAGTGCTGAAGAGGATATTTGAATTATATCAAGTCCATAGAGATTTTATAATTCATTGGGAGGGGAAGCTCAAAGCAAAGCAGTTGAGACAACTGCTCTTACATTAGGAGAAGGAATACAAATATATTCTAAATATAATGTGATCTTATTCCTATATTTTGTAGACCATTCACGATGGAGTCGCTTGGTGGATCTAACACTTGTTCGTTGTCACGCAATCAAGCTAGAGTCATTCAGTCAATTTGTAGAAATGCTACCAAGCTTGGAGTTTATTTCATTGGATCAGATGTTCCGGGAGCCTCCAAAGGTGTGATTTGGACTTTGCCAAAAAAAAATGGATTTTGACAATACCTACAAATTTCTAGCATTATTGTTTATAACCTTGATGCCCTTTTTTGATTGATTGAAACTCCTCTGTCATGCAGTGTTTGGATACCTTGACTTATAAGAAACTTATGTGCTAACACATTATAAATTTGAGACATGGATGTTCCACTTTTTTATCTACTGAACAACCAATACTGTCATAAGTCTTCAGCCATGCTCTTTGGGGAATACCTTGAGGCAGAGTGATACACCCAAGCAGATTTTTGCAAGGTGGGAGTAGAAGGGAGAAAAGTAATAGTGACATCCAGCTGCGAGGTCACCAGGGTGTCATTATTCACTCTCATTATGAGATATCTGAGCTGATGAGTATTTTGTTTCATTGAAAGAAGTGAGCTAGAGAAAGAAAGGAATTTGCCAATAAGTTGAACAATTTGAACTTCTCTAAAATCCTCCTTCACCATTTATGTTGATGTGGGACTGCTTTTGAACCTTTTGAGTTGCATTTTGTGCAAGCTGCTATGTGTGTTGGATGAAAAATATTTGATTTACAATGAATTATAATCAGTGAAGTGTGCCACATCGACTGGTCAATGTTATTATGGTGCTTTTGTAAACTGCATTACACTAGTGCAATGATGAAACTTTAAAATACTGGTTGTAAAATCAATGTAATGCTTATCTATCACATCAGGGCTGTGCTCGTGTAGGGTTGAGTGCTGGCACAGGAATTGGTGTTTCTTCTGCTCTTGTTAGCAATCAGAATTCCAACAATGATAATGATAACCAAAATAATCACGCCAATATCAATAATAACAATAATGAGGAGAATGATGCCCGACAAGAGAGAGCAGTTCCTGACTTGCCAAACCCAGTGAATGGTAAGTTTTTAATGTCTTTAAAGACATTCAGAGCTTCTCTATTTATAATACCTATGGTGTTCACCCTTTAATCAACAGTCCTGTTGTATGTTAGATTTGTGTTGTGAGCTTTACTTTTATTCTTAAAAAAGTTATTTAGCACCTGACAAAACTATGAAAACTTTCTATACAAAGTCCAAACTGACAGATATTTGTTATGGAGCTTCTCGCTGCAAGGAAAAAAAAACTGGTCATTCCTATTTAAGAGAAACTAAATGGAGGCCTATGAGAATTGTTTAAATTAATGAGCATGCTGTGGTAATATGTTTGACAATATTCTTAAAGTTGGCAAGGAACAAATGAGATACTGGGTTTTTTTATTGTATTGCAGAAAGTTACCTCACTGAGTTATAGTTTGAAAAATATTTCTCCTTGTCTTCTTTCATCTTGCCAAATTCCGAAAATTAGTTAGTGATCCCTTCTTTCAGGCTTCTGCCACTTCTCTTTACCTGGTCTATAAAATTTGTCCGCTGCTGGCACAGTTTTTCTTCCATTTTTATAATTTAGATAACCAAGATATGTAAAGGAAATTTTGAATTATTGAGAAAATCAGGAAATGCCTTATTTGAGTATTGCAAAGGGGAAATAAATGCACATAGTTTTTAAAATTGATTTTGTGGGATGTAGACATCATTAGCTGGCCAACATTTATTACCCGTCCCTCATTGCCCTTGAGCAGGTGGTGGTGAGCTGCCTTCTTGAACTGCTGCAGTCCACCTGCTGTGGGTTGACCCACAATGCCATTAGGGAGGGAATTTTAGAACTTTGACCCAATGACCATGAAGGAGCAGCGATTATATTTCCAAGTCAGGATGGTGAGTGGCTTGAAGAGGAATTTGAAGGTGGTAGTATGTCTGCTCCCCTTGTCCTTCTGGACGGAAGTGGTCCTGGGTTTGGAAGGTGCTGTCTGAGGGTGTTTGCTGAATTTCATCAAAGCTTTCATCTTCCTTTCAGCAGGACAATTTTCAGAGATACCAAAGTAAAGGGAAAGTAATGTTTATACTCTGAGAGAAGAGTGCCTCATCAGTTGGCAAGTGGCCTCTGATTAATAGATGCTTTGCCATGAAGGCTGAACCAGTACCAGGGCAGCACAGTGGCACAGAGGTTGACGCTGCAGCCTAAGTGCCAGGGACCAGAGCTTGAGTTCAGCCTTGGGCAACTATCTGTGTGGAGTTTGCACATTCTCTTTATGTCTTTGTGGGTTTCCTCCCCTCTGGGTGCTGTGATTTCTGCATAGAGTTTAAAGATGCGTGGGTCAGGTGATTGGCCATGCTAAAAATTGCCCCATAGGTGTCCAGGGATGTTCAGATTACCGGGGTTAGCCAAGGTATAAATGCAATGCGGAGTTACAGGAATGAGGTGGGAAGCTCTTCTGATGGTTGTTGCAGACTTATGGGCTGGATGGCCTCTTTCTGCATTATAGTGTTGTATGATTCTAATCTACTGATTGACAGTTAACTGCCAAGCTTCCTTAAACTTTAAGCAAGGCACGTTGACTAGTGAAGGCAGTGATGAATGAACCAGAGAATTGCTGTCACCAATTTTGTTACATTGAAATGGGCACTCTACACATCTATCTGTTTGAAAAGACCCTATGTATTAATATACATTATGTTCACTGCAGCCAAGTGCATCACACCTCAAACCTAACTGAGGATCTTAAATTGGTTAATCTTTTTCACCCAACCAGGAGTCTGTTGAAAATACTATCAAGTTGCAGAAGTATAATCTAACGTTGGACCCTGTGTAATGAGCTGTATAAGAACAGGCTAGTTGGATGTGGTTGATTCCTTGCTTGTTGTGCCAAGACATGCTGTTTGGAATGCCTGTGTACCTAGGATCACACTGGCACTGAAAATTCATATACCACATTATTCATTTGTGAGATAGGCAGAATGTCTTTATGGCTGATGGCTGCATCCTGTTAATGGCAAGTATCATTGTGTTGTTGCTGCATAGAAGCAGCATCAAGCTAGCTTCTTGTGTTGCTCAAACCTCTGAGATGCCTTTTCCCTCCAAGGTAGTCTGATTATAAATTGAATACTTTTCAGGACCTAAAGACACAACCATAGGCATGATCCATTCATAACGTTATGTAGGAATAATCTAATCAGGGTAGCCAATATCCCACAGCTTAGCTTTGATGTGTGCTATTTCACCATCATACTTATATGGTGCAAGAATTACTCTGCTCCTATTTGTAAGGTTGCAGTAAGGTCAGTCTTCTATCACATGGAATTGCAGGAATCCTAGCGTATATGTTGACCTGTGGAGCTAGGTTTATAATAAATTGGTATGTTCTTCATGAGAATACTTCGAGTAAAGTCCAGTTGCCCACCAGTCTTTTCTCGTACACTCTAAATGTTGGTTTCTCTTAACTTTGGTGGTATTGCCCTGATGAGTGCAAGACGACAAACTTTGTAAAACGGTCTGTCTTCAGCAGCATTCAAGTTCTATATAACAAAACAAAAATATTGTTATTTCGGGGGTGACATTAGCAGCATCAGACGAGGCTTAATGCTGACTATCATGTAAATAAACTGCAGTTTTGTTTTCACTGAAATTTTTCAAGTATTGTAATGGAGCTTTATTCATGATGCTTGTTCATTCCATGATTTTATTTTTAGATGTTTTAATCATTTGTAGGTATTTTGCTGTTTCAGATCAAGGACTCGAAGCTGTCCAAGAAAGTAGACCTAATGGTGCTGAATGTAACTCTGACCAGAATAGTGGTCATTCTGTGACACCCATGGATATAGATGAAGAGCAAGCAGGTAAAGTGTGCTGTAATAAAGTTGGATTTATTGACAAAAGCCTTATCTTATTACTACGCTGAGTTGTATCACTGTGATTACATTGTGAATCTTAGCATGTATAATCTTGAAAGGTTCTATTGGGCAGAAATGAAGGCATTTTTCAAACCATAGCTGTAGTAGGGGTAGATGAGAGGAAATGACAATCACTGGATTAGTTACTTTGTTTTCATGTGATTTTTGTTTTATTTGTTCATGTGACGTAAGCATCACTAATAAAGTGGACGTTTTATTGTCTATCAGTTATTCCTGAGAAAATGATAGTGGTGGGAATGATGCAGTCTTTGTAATGAAGATATTTCCATAATGATGCTAGTTGGGGAGTTCCAAGATTTTGATCATGACTGAAGAAATATATGTCCAAGTAAGAGTCTAACTTTATATTGATCCTCATGTGCCTGCTGTCTTTTCTGTTAAATGGAATTCATGAGTGTGGGTTTGTTGTCAAGAAAAGTGAGTTCCTGTGGTGTACTCCGCGAACAGGAGAATCTATAGCCTTGCTCTGCAATAGTGGAGAAAATATATCAAAACAAATTAAACAACTAACTGTCCAAGAAATGGTATACCTTAGTGGTAATCCAGTTAAGACAGGTTTTTTTTTTCTTGAATGGTGTTGTGTTTCTTGTGTTTTTGGAACTGTACCCGTTTATATTTTGTGTTGACTGAACATGTATAAAATTTAACATAAACAGATTTCAGGTAGTGAGGATGTTTTAGGATTCGTAACTGTCATTACAGAGGGTTCATGGTATAACTTGCGTTAAAAATATAACATCTGGAGTAAGCTTACTCCAAAAAAAAAAGTAACTTCCCAGGATAGAAGGGCTGGAAGAATATAGATTATAGTTTTAGTGGTATGTTTGAAAGAATATGGTCTGCACTGTTATTGCCAGGTTTAGCAGGTGGATTCTGCTGTGGAGTTAGTCAGTTTGATTGGAAGTTGGCATTGAAGTAAGGTTAATTGCAGAAAACAACAGAGAAATGCAGGAGAGGTAGTTTGACTCTGGGCTGAAAAATGTGGTGGTTCAATTTCTGTTGGCTAGTTAGGATAATTCCGAAAATATAAATAAGCCAGTCCATCAATGTAGAATAATTTAATTTGTTACTTTTGAGGGGAAGTGAAACTGAATGAAGAAAATGAATCATCCTTCAATGATGCTTTTTTAAGAAAAGGATCCTTATTCTTCTGGCAGAATTAAAAATGTCCTGTTTCTAGTCAAAGTAAAATATATTCCTGATATCCTAGCAAGTGTTCCTTCCTTTAATCGAAGGATAATAAATCTCATTGACAAAAAATAATCTAGTTTCTGTGACAACCAAGCCTCTTGATTAAAATTGCATAAACGAATCTTGAAACCTATCTATGTTAGAAGTTTAAAAAATAGATGGACTATTCAATATCGGCATAGGCACCAGAGAAGACACAGGCATTTCTGCCCAATCAACTCTACAAAGTCATCCTCACTAATTTTTGGGAGCTTGTTTCAAAATTAGGAAAGTTGACCCACAAATTGGTCAAGTAGCAACCGGATGCAATCTCACTTATAAAATCGTGCCTTACAGAAAATGTACCAGCCACCTCTATTACTAGCATCTTCCTACCAGCAAGACAGATCCACCGTTGGTGGTACAGCAGTATATATTAGCAAAAGGTTTCCTTATGGTCTGGATTTGGTGTGCAGAGACCAGTTTTGAAGTTTGCAGATCACATGAAACTTGGAAGAATCGTAAACTGTGAGGAGGACAGTGTTGAACTCTAAATAAACATTGACAAGTTGAAGTGGACAGAGAGGTTGAATTCAAAAAAATGAGGTGGTGTACTTTGAAAGGAAGAACGTGGAAAGATAGTATAAAATTGGGGCTACAATTTTAAAATGAATGCAGGGGAGTATTGTATCCAGTTATGCGTGCCGCATTATCAGAAGGATGTAAATTCATTGAAGGAAGTGCAGAAACAATTTACAAGAATGGGGTCAGGAATGAGAAACTTCATTCATGAGGATATATTGAAGCAGTTGGAACTGTTCTCCTTGGAGAGACGAAGGCTGAGAGAAGATTTGATAGTGGTTTACAAATTCATGAGCAAATTGGACAGAGTAGGTGGGGAGAAGCTGTTCCTGCTCATAAAAGGAACAAAACTGAAAGGACATAGATTTAAAGTGATGTGCAAAATAAGCGAGATAAAAAAAAAGTAAGTAGTTAGAGTACAGGATGCACTACCTAAAAATGTGGTGGAGACAGGATGATTTGAGGCATTAAACAGGGCATTGAATGATTATATGGAAAGAAGTAGTGTGCAAGGGTATGGGAATAAAATAGGAGATTGGCAGTAGGTAATGATGCTTGTTTGAAGAGCCAATATGGGCACGATGGGCCAAATGATCTTCTGTATTATAACAATTTTGAGATCCTGCAAGAGTCGCCCTTTGAATCCTTAACATAGCCCCTAGATCCCGTGAAGTCACTTGGCAACAAGTCACCTATGGATCAGCAAACTTACTGACTGTCACCTACTACCCTCCTTAGCTGATGTATCAGTACTCTTCCATGGTGATCACAACTTAGAAGTAGTGCTGGACATAGCAAGGGCACAGAATATACTTTTGGTAGGAGACTTTAATGTCCACCATTGAGACTTGCACAGCAGCACCACTGCTGACTGAAATGGCCAAGTCATCAAGGACATTTCTGCCAAACTGTCAATGGTAACAGAACCTGCAGAAGGCAAAACCTTCTTGACCACCACCCCTCCAAATTAACTGTTACAGATGTCTTTAGCTGTTGCTGCATTGTTACGAGTGAGCACTGCACTGTTCTTATGAAAATGCAGCCCTGACTATTTGTTTGTTTTTCGATTCATTCAGAGATGTGGGATTTGTTGACTGGGTCACCATTTATTTTGCTGATCCGTATTTGCTCTGGTGAAAGAAGTGGTGAGCTGCTGTTTTGAACTGCAGTTTTTGATGTATGACATCCACATTGCTAGTAGGAAGCAAGTTCTGCGATGTTGACCAAGCAAATGTTGAAGGAGCAGTGATGTAGTTGTAAACCAGGATATTGCTTTGAAAGAAAACTTGCAAGTGATAGTATTCCCATGTGTCTGCTGCCCATGTCTTTCTACATGGCATTCGTTGTGGGTTTGAAAGGTGCTGTCTTAGGAGCTTTGGTGAGTTTTTGGTCAGTGTTATAGACTGCTGTGTTCTTCAGTGCTGGAGGGAGTAAATGTTTGAGAGTGTGATGCCAATCCAGCAAACTACTTTGTCCTGGATGATAGCAATTTTTGAGTGTTATGAAGCTTTACTCATCCATGCATGTTGGGAGTATTCCTTTACACTACTGACTTGTACCTTGAATGTGGTGGGCAGATTTTGGGGAGTCAAAAGATGAGCTAATTACTGCAGGAATCCAAACCTTTGACCTGCTTTTGTAGCCACAACATTTATATGGCTCATCCATTGGTCAGAAACTGAAATGGTAATCCCCAAGATATTAATAGTTGGAAATTCAGCAGTGGTAATGCCCATTGCATATCTAGAGAATATGGTTAGACACTCTCTTCTTGAAGGTCATTGCTTGAGACTTGTGTCATTTGAATGTTCCTGCCCTTAGCAATCAAAGACTGGATATTGACTGGCTCTTGTTGTTTTGACCTTGGACTGCTTTAATACCTGGGGAGATGCATGTGAATGCCACTAGTTGCAGGTTCCCTGCAATCTGCACGTCATTTTAACTTGAAATGTAATTGCTGTTCTTTTACCATTGAAACACAGAAAATAGGAGTAGGCCATTCGGCCCTTCGAACCTGCTCTGCCATCTAATATGATCATCCAACTCGATAGCCTATTCCTGCTTTCTCCCCATAACTGAAGAACTACAACAAACTCCTCTTGAAAACATCCAATGTTTTGGCCTCATATACTTTCTTTGGCAGAGAATTCCACATTGATTCAAAAATCCCGGAATTCTCCCAAACAAAACTGAGCATTTACCTCATTAGACTGCAGTGGTTCATAAAGGGTGCTGACCACTGCTTTTTCGGAAAATTACGACCAACAAATGCTAGTTCTACTATTCATGCTATCAGCAAATATTAAGTAAAGGAGATGTTTGCAAATGTGAATTGTATTTTTGTACAGCAAGAATGTAAACAAAGCCTCATATACTTATAACTCCCCAAAGTTTTGACCTAAATTAGCTCCTGGTCCAGCAATGCCTACATTCTAATTGTAATTCCCACTTTTAAATAAATGAGTGCAGCTCGCTGTCTCGTTCTCACGCTCTCTTGCTCCCTCCATTCTCCACCCCCTCCCTCTTCTGTACCTCTATTCCCACTGTCCCCTCCCCCCGCACCCTACCCCACCCCATCCCAATCCCTTGAACTCCCGTTTTGATTTTATTTTAATTGTTTCACTCCTGTCATCCCATCCTAAAGCTTTGGCACTCTCTGCCCTTTAAGACAAACTTATACCCTGACTCTTTGACCAAACCTTTCAATCACCCGTTATAATGTGTGTCCTATGTCACATTTGTTTGATAATACTTGGGATGATTTAGGCCATTTAAAGGTACTGATACAAATGCAAGTTGTTACTTAAAATAATTTTTTTCTATGAAGCACTTTGAGAAACGCAATTAAGGTGCTATACAAGTGAGAACTGTATTGTTAGCACAGGTATGAAGTTAAATGTTTTGAAATTGGTCTGTATTTGTGTACTTCTGTTGTGAGCAGTGTATGACATTTGTTTAGGACCAAGTGGACTTCAACCAACTGTGAAAGTAAACCCAGTGATGGTACATGATTCAGATAGTGAAGATGAGGATGAATATAGCATGGATACTTCTGGGACTCTGAATGGGAATGATACTGGGGATAATTATTCAGATGGTGATGAAAAAAAGAAAGCTACGCCTATGCTTTGTGAAAGTTCTGGTGAGTCCTGCGGTTTATACACAGAGCACAATATATGTGTACATTAAATTTCTTTTATCATCGTTTCCAAATTACTTGATTTTAAACGTCAAGATGTCATTTGAAAATTGATAGAAAAGTTGAAGGGAGCAACTGTGAAGTAAGTAAATTTATTTTTGTTCACTTTCTGATATGAAATAAATTTTAAGATGGAAGCTGTTTGGTAAATCGCCTGTGGCACATTAGTAGTGTCCCTAGCCCTGGAACAGGAGGTCCCAGGTTCAAGTTCCACCTGTTCCAGAGGTGCATAGTAGCATTCTTGAATAGGTTGATTAGCGGGGGAAAAGAGATGGTAAATCTGATCTGAGTGGATTCTATCCCTAGTGAGAAATGTCTATGCAACACTTCACTTGTTATGCATCTGAATGGAAAACCTTTAACTAAAAAGACTACTAGTTTGAAGTCAAAATCTGCTTATGTTAAATGTATAATACTGTATGTAATCTGTAAAATGCATTTCTGTTTCATGGAAAACTGGTGTTTCCATTTTGGCATATGTACCAGAAATAGTCTTCCATTTGCAAAAAAGGCATTCCATGAAAATAGAAAGATCTTTTTGATTGCTTTGAGGGTCTAACAAGCACTCTTTAAAGTCCAGCTGGAGTTTAATTTACCAACTCTTCTTCACTGTGAACTTTGGTATTCTGTCCCACATTTATTTTTCTAAAACACATCTGGAGATTTATTTCAGTTTCAGAGGAAGTCTTTTAGCTGATTTTAAATAGAGAAATTTCCTTTCCACTCATTTGTGATGGATATTGGCTCGTTTTGCTCCCTAAGTGTTATTTTTCCAAACATAAGAATCTGTATATACAAGATTTGAAATGAGTTTGACAAGATGCTCATATGATTCATTTGTTTCTTAGACTCTTGCTATTTTATTGTACAGGTATTTGTGGTAAAGGCAAGGCCCCACTACGGAAGAAGAGCCCAATTAATCAATCAGGTCTATTAACACCATCGCAAGCAGAGGAAAGCAGTTGTGAGAAAGGTTGTCAGGTGACCAGTGAACAGATAAAGGCTGACATGAAAGCAGCAAGTGATGCCCCAGAAAGAAACCGGAGCAAAGACGTTTCTTCTGGAACGGGAGCCTGTTCTACTCCTTTAAAAACGACCAACACGAGCACTGTTGCGTCTCCTCCTTATATAGAATCTAACAGAACAGCTCCTGTAAATGGTGGGTGCAGGCATTGCAGTCCAACATACTCATCACACCCTGGTAGTGGGATTCGTGCCTGTTCATGTACTTCAAATGCAGTTGGAGATTCCTCTGGTAGTAATGAAAGAAATGCGAGGAATAGTTCAGTTCATACTGGCTGCATCTGCAACACATCTCAGGTAAATGAAAGCAGGACAGGTGAATGCTCTGAAGCAGATAAGCCTTCCACAAGCAGGTCGTCCAGAAACTGTGATTTAAATGAATATTGCAGCACAGATTCAACTAACTCCGAATTTTCACAAAGGACATCTTCCACTTGTGCAAAAGGACAAGTAAGCGTTAGTAATGGGAGGACTTGCATTGACGGTACCAGAGATGCAGAGAATTCTAATCATCCTCCATGCTTTAACGGGACCCAGCATGAAGGCTATCCACGCAGACCTGTGACAAGAGCGAGTAGTAAATATAGCCAGGTCCCATTGATCACAGAGCCAGGTAAACAGCATGTGTGATTGTAAATATTTTGTAACATATAATACTGAATAGTAGCTATAGTAGTGTGTGGTAATAATTGCAAGGTAAAGTAGATAAAGAAGGCATTGTTGTCCACATACACATTTTGCATGGTTAGCCCACTTGTTCAGACTGGTTTTTGCCACCATTGTACCCATGTGTCTTGTTTAGATTTTGATCTTGTGTGCATAACTCCTAACTTTACTGTTTTGATTTTGTCTCATTTAATCCTGCTATTGCAATTTAGTTTTGAAATTATTTTGGATTTACTCTTCAGTCTTGTTCTATTTGTCCTATAATTGCATCTGATTTTCTCTTTCAAGATTAAATATTTAATTTTACCTCACAGTGAGACTTTGGGGTACTTCTCTGAGGCTACATTTAGTACTGAGCAGTCTTTTCTTTCCTGGTGACTGGAGCTGAGCTCAAAGTCTGATTAGTGCAATAATCTATAGACATCAATTCTATAGTTTATCTTTTCATTAATAGTGGTCAGTGTTCATTCATCTACATTTATGGCTGCTGTGCAATATTTTAATTTTATAAAAATCTTTTGTCAGTTTCAGACAATGGATAGCTTTCACTAGCAGATTGGCTACTTCAATATTCATAAATTGTACATTTAGCTATTGTCTCTTGTCCAGTTGCCTACACTTGTAGTTATGACTTGCCATAGTTAACTGTATTTATCCTGTTGCTTTCTTAGTAATGGGATCCATTTTATCATCTGCAAATTTGATCATTTACTTTGGGTTTCTGAACCCAAGTTCTTCTAAAATAGAAGCCATGTTGCCCAAATAATGACTACAGGGACATCTCAATCAGTTTGGCTTTTACCTGCTCCACGTTCCAAAGTACTTGTTCTAATTAGCCGTGAAATGCTATTCTTCAGTAAATTTCTATTCCATTTCAAATCTTTACCCTCTATTCCCACCATTTGTTGATGTCAAATTTCAAGGTTTGTGGTATACGTGATAAGGCTATCTAGCCATGTGGCCATGGTCGTCTTGAGTTTCACTTCTTGAAAACGTGTTGGGGTGATTAAGATTCAAGTTGGTTGTTTACTTATTACATTTATACTGATTTTTCAGATTTGTTATGAATCCATTTAATTGACATGATATTGAAATAAGAATAACTAATCTGTACTAAAAACTGAAGATGTTGGAAATGCTCAGTGAGTCTGACATCATCACTAGCCAGAGAAAACCGTTCCTTTTTCAGTTTTTTGTTTAAAGAGAAAAACAAATAAAACTGATAAAGGAAAGCCAGTGGATGATAGATTTTTAGACTTCTGATAAAGTCCCCACAGGAAGCTGGTTGGAGAAGTTAAAGTACATGAGGCAAGTGGTGATGTACTGGCATTGATTAATTAACTAACAGACAGGGTCAGCACTTGGATACCAGCTCCTCTCAGTAGGTTTCAAAGACTTGAAGTTTTGTAAATAATGCGAAACTAAGTGGGAATGTGTGTGTTGTGAGGAAAATGTAAACCAGCTTCAGAAGGATTTGGATCGGCTTAGCGAATGAGCAAGAACATGGCAGATGGAATATGTGAGATTATCCACTTCGATTGGAGGAACAGATGTGCAGCGCATTTCTTTGACATGCAAAGGGTCCGAGATGCCTTTGTTGATGAGTCATTGCAGCAACCTATTAGGAAGACGGATGGAATGTTAGCCATTATTGAGAAAGAATTTGTATGCAGAAGTAGCAACGTCTTTCTTCAATTGTTGGAAAACTTGGACAGACCTCACCTGGTGTACTGTATGCAGTTATGATCTCTGTACCTCAGGAAAAATATTATTTCCATAGAGGGAGTGCAACAAAGG
This sequence comes from Ginglymostoma cirratum, assembly GCA_024137785.1. NCBI lineage: Eukaryota > Metazoa > Chordata > Chondrichthyes > Orectolobiformes > Ginglymostomatidae > Ginglymostoma > Ginglymostoma cirratum. The sequence continues at coordinate 6,566,086 of JAHRHZ010000289.1, read as the reverse complement.
ATCACCAGGCTTGTTTCCAGGATGGTCAGTCCCATAAAAGAGAGAGATTTGGCAAAATGGGCTTGTATCCTCCAGAGTTTCAAAGAATGAGAAGTGATCTCATTGAAACCAAGAAAATACTTAAAGGTATTGATCGGATAAGTTCACGTAAAATGCAGAGATAGGGGAATGAGTCAGAGTGGGATGCCCTTCAGAGGGGCAGCGTGGACGTGTTGGGCCGAATGGCCTGTTCCCACACTGTAGGGATTCTACGATTTCTATGAAAACAGCATGCCTGTGATTACTCTGTATTGGACTCTAGTCTTGCTTTATATTCCCAAACTTGAAGCAGGCTTGAGTTTCCAACTTTTGACTAGCAAATGAAAATCTGTTTTGTGTATTTTCACTTATGATTAATTTGTTAATACTCTTGTGCCTGTTTATGCCTGAAAAATATATTTGTATTTATGCTGCATGCTTCCTTACTCAGAGGGTAATGAATTTTTGCGATTTTTCTGCCTAAGAGGGCAGTAGAGGATCAAAAATTGAATATATCCAAAACTCAGTTCAATATATTTTGAAAACATCAAGGGGTACAGTGTGTGTGCAGGAAAGCAGTGCTAACGCAGATCATCTATGATCATTGAATGGTGGAGTACATTTGAAGGACTGAAAAAGCCTACCCTTCCTACAATATTCTTATGCTTAAACATATGGCTGTAAAGGTGTTCCTTGAGTTCTAGTAGTCAGAGATGCTACTCCTCTACACTCTTAAACCCTTCCCACGCCAATGAAAATCCAGTTTGCTTCTGACAACTGATAAACCGTGAATTGTTGTTATAAGCCATTTTGGCATTAATTGTCACAGTCATTTAGTAATTCTCAGCTGCTCCAAGGATTGAGAGGACATTTTGATTAAGTCTAAATGTTATCTGAATGAATTCCTGTAATCACAACTTAGAGCATTTTAATGTGTAAATACTCTTAAAATCAAACTTCTTACTTTATACGATCTCCTGACTCGAAGCCTTAAATTTCATTGATCATGATCTTCGATTAATATTGTTCAGATAATCAAGTTACTGAAAAAGGGGAGTAATTTTGGGTAAAAACTGGCATTTTAATTTCCAGTTCAATCAAGCTTGGCTAATCAAGTTTAATTGCTGTTTTATCTGTTGTAGCTCAAGCCTAGGGAATATCCGTCTACATAATCTGTTCTTTTTTGTTTATCCCATCTTCTGGAATGTAATAACAATGGATTAATAATGTTGTCCCCTCTTCGTCACAATGTTTTCTTACTCTGAATTGAATATTTCACTGTTTAAGTTTATGTTCTAGCAAACTAAGCTAATGTACAACACGATCTGAATCATATTTCCTCAATCACTCTTCTACCTTTTTGGTTATTTTTATCCTTTTTTTGGTCAAACCTTCCATATGCTGGAGACTAAATGAATCACATAACATATCACAACACATAACAGTTGAGCTATTATTCCTGGTCGATGTTATTACTTGGCTAGTCAGATGCCAGACTGAAATCTGGCTGGATAGATCACATTTTGCTTGTTATTTACAAGAGGTTGTCTTTCACTGAAACATACGCATGCAATGCTCCAAATTTTCTTTAAGAGTAAGACAGAAGTCTATTATGCAAAAAAAGAAGATAAAATTCAATAAACTAAACTATTGACACAACATAATTTGAAAGATTTTGAAACACTTTTAAAGAAAGGTAATCCTGACTATCCCAGTTCTTCAGCACTTTCAAAAGTTCCGTCTTTATCACATCTACAAGTTTGACTTGCTTTCTTTGAACTGTTACTTTGAATTCCAGTCTTGAGAGTTTGGCCTTTTTCTTGATTGGCCAAACAACTGATCTTAAACTCTGTCCACTTCAAATAACCCCTTCAGGTTCGAAAAAAAATGCAACTGATCAGTAGGCAAGGCTGCAGAAATCTCTCAAATAGGGAAGTAGAGTTCTAACTAGGCCGAATTCAAACAACTTCTGCTTGGAATTCAGACTGTAACTAGATAAAAGTGCTTGGTAAATACACCCTTAATTCACAATAGACCCATAGCATTAGCTTCCAATTGACAAGAATATTCAAAACACAAACAGTTGATCTGTCGAATGTGAATGTTGTCCTTTGCCGAGTTGTAGAAGTTTGGATTAAAATGTATTTTATTTTTTTTTTCTTGCTCTAGCCTAGAAATATTTCATATTTTCAAGGTAGAATGTAGAAAATGTTCAGCTCATCTCTAATAACTTAAATGTTGAAAGCTTTGTTAGATAAAAATAACTCCGTTCAAATAGTAAATGTAGTAATTGCTGAGTTAGATGGTTTCTTAAGACCCTGTGTTTCCTATAGAAGTATTAGCTGTTGCCAGGTGTAAACTTCTGTCTGTAGCCTTTTACATATATTATTACCTTAGCCCGAGGAGAGTTCTCATTGATGACTATCTCCAGGTACTTCCAAGTGGTAAATAAACAAATGAATTGAGCAAGTGACAAAGACAGATCAACATTTTGCTTTTAGTTTGTCTGAACATCATTAGATTTCAGTGTTACTAGCAGTTCTTGTATTTTTCAGAGATAAAAGGTACTGCAGATGCTGGAGAATCCGAGATAACAAGCATGGGGCTGGATGAACACAGCAGGTCAAGCAGCATCATAGGAGCAGGAAAACTTGACGTTTCGGGCCTAGACCCTTCATCAGAAATGGGGGAGGGGAAGAGGGTTCTGAAATAAATAGGGAGAGGCGGATTGAAGATGGATAGAGGAGAGGATAGGTGGAGAGGAGGCAGACAAGTCGAAGAGGCGGGGATGGAGCCAGTAAAGGTGAGTGTAGGTAGGGGGGTAGGGAAGAGATAGGTCAGTCCAGGGAGGACGGACAGGTCAAGGGGGCGGGATGATGTTAGTAGATTAGAGATGGGGGTGTGGCTTGAGGTGAGAGGAAAAACAGGTTAGGGAGGTGGAGATGAGCTGGGCTGGTTTTGGGATGTGGTTGGGGGAGGGGAGATTTTGAAGCTTGTGAAATCCACATTGATGCCATTGGGCTGCAGGGTTCCCAGGCTGAATATGATTTGCTGTTCCTGCAGCCTTCGGGTGGCATCACCATGGAACAATCCCTCTTCCATACCTACACTGGCCCCATACCCCACCTCTTCCTCCGTTACATTGATGACTGCATCGGCGCCGCCTCATGCTCCCACGAGGAGCTCGAACAGTTCATCCACTTCACCAACACCTTCCACCCCAACCAGAAGTTCACCTGGACCATCTCCAACACTTCTCTCTCCTTCCTGGACATCTCTGTCTCCATCTTGGGCAACCACCTAGAAACAGATGTCCATTTCAAGCCCACTGACTCCCACAGCTACCTGGAATACACCTCCTCCCACCCACCCTCCTGCAAAAATGCCATCCCCTATTCCCAATTCCTTCGCCTCCGCCGCATCTGCTCCCAGGATAAGACGTTCCACTCCCGTACATCTCAAATGTCCTCATTCTTCAAGGACCGCAACTTCCCCCCCACAGTGGTCGAGAACGCCCTCGACCGTGTCTCCCGCATTTCCCGGAACACATCCCTCACGCCCCGTCCCCGCAATAATAACCAAAAAAGAATCCCCCTCGTCCTCACATACCACCCCACCAACCTCCGGATCCAACGCATAATCCTTCGACACTTCCGCCATCTGCAATCAGACCCCACCACCAAAGACATTTTTTCCTCCCCACCCTTATCTGCCTTCCGGAGGGACCACTCCCTCCGCGACTCCCTTGTCCGCTCCACACTCCCCTCCAGCCCCACCACACCCAGCACTTTTCCCTGTAACCGCAGGAAGTGCTACACCTGCCCCCACACCTCCTCCCTCACCCCGATCCCAGGCCCCAAGAAGACTTTCCACATCAGGCAGATGTTCACCTGCACATCTGCCAATGTGGTATACTGCAGCTGCTGTACCCGTTGTGGCCTCCTCTACATTGGGGAAACCAAGCGGAGGCTTGGGGACCGCTTTGCAGAACACCTGTGCTCAGTTCGCAACAAACAACTGCACCTCCCAGTCACGAACCATTTCAACTCCCCCTCCCATTCCTCAGACGACATGTCCATCCTGGGCCTCCTGCAATGCCACAATGATGCCACCCAAAGGCTGCAGGAACAGCAAATCATATTCAGCCTGGGAACCCTGCAGCCCAATGGCATCAATGTGGATTTCACAAGCTTCAAAATCTCCCCTCCCCCAACCGCATCCCAAAACCAGCCCAGCTCATCTCCACCTCCCTAACCTGTTTTTCCTCTCACCTCAAGCCACACCCCCATCTCCTATCTACTAACATCATCCCGCCCCCTTGACCAGTCCGTCCTCCCTGGACTGACCTATCTCCTCCCTACCCCACTACCTACACTCACCTTTACTGGCTCCATCCCCGCCTCTTCGACTTGTCTGCCTCCTCTCCACCTATCCTCTCCTCTATCCATCCTCTATCCGCCTCCCCCTCTCTCCCTATTTATTTCAGAACCCTCTTCCCCTCCCCCATTTCTGATGAAGGGTTTAGTCCCGAAACGTCAAGTTTTCCTGCTCCTATGATGCTGCTTGACCTGCTGTGTTCATCCAGCCCCATGCTTGTTATCTTGTATTTTTCAGTATGTGTACTTTTTGGTGTCCATGCAAAAAAACATTAACAGAGACTGTGGGGCCTGACAGTCTCCTCTATATTATTGTGACAAGATACGGAAACTTAATAGCTGATTGGTTTACATTTTTCTGTGCTGCACTCTTTTTTTTTTATGAAAACATGAAGGGGGACCATTAGGAGTGCTCTTGATGTTAATTATAATTTTGATATTACTTTTGGAAAATCCACATGCAATGTAAGGTTTAGATGTTGTACATTGAAGCTCACACTGATGTCTTGTATCAAATTGTCAGCCTCAGCATTGGTTTTATCTATTTTTAGCTGTGCTATTTTCAGATGGCATCATCTTTGGAAAGGATGATAAATATTCTTCATGGTAATTCAGTAGCATCAGTGCTTGGGTCTGGTTCTGTGAATTAAGAGTGACACTCGGATGGCTGTAATTTCAGTACCCTCATTTCTGCAAAAATGTGGATGCTATTTTTATGCCAGGTGATGTGGACATTGCTGGCTAGGCCAGCATTTATTGACAACCCCTAAATGCCATGTGGTGTAGGTACATTCATAAGAACATAACATAAGAACGAGGAGCCATCTGGCCCCTTGAGCCTGGCCCACGTTTAATAAGATCATGGCTGATCTTTTTGAGACTCAGCTCCACTTATCTGCCCACTCACCATAACCCTTAATTCCTTTACTGTTCAAAAATTTATCTAGCCTTGCCTTAAAAACATTCAGCGAGGTAGCTTCAACTGCTTCACTGGGCAGGGAATTCCGCAGATTTACAACCCTTTTGGGTGAAGAAGTTCCTCCTGACCTCAGTCCTACATCTGCTTCCCTTTATTTTGAGGCGATGCCCTCTAGTCCTAGTTTCACCTGCTAGCAGAAACAACCTCCCTGCCTCCACCTTATCTATTCCCATCATAATCTTATATGTTTCTATAAGATCTCCCTTCATTCTTTTGAATTCCAATGAGTATAATCCCAGTCTACTCAGTCTCTCCTCATAATCCAACCCTCTCTCAACTCTGGAATCAACCGAGTAGATCTCCTCTGCACCCCCTCCAGTGCTAGTATATCTCTCCTCAAGGAGACCAAAACTGCACACAGTACTCCAGGTGTGGCCTCACCAGGCCCTATACAGCTGCCCCATAGCCTCCCTGTTTTTAAACTCCATCCCTCCAGCAATGGCAGACAAAATTCCATTTGCCTTTTTAATTACTTGCTGCACCTGCAATCCTACTTGTAGCGATTCATGCACAAGGGCACCCAAGTCCCTCTGCACAGCAGCATGCTGCAATTTTTACTATTTAGAATATAGTCCATTTTGCTGTTATTTCTACCAAAATGGATGACCTCACACTTATCAACATTGTACTCCATCTGCCAGACCTTTGCCCACTCACTTAGACTTTCTACTTCCCTCTGCAGACTTTGTGTCTTCTGCACACTTTGCTCTACCACTCACCTTAGTGTCATCTGCAAATTTTGACACACCACACTTAGTCCCCAACTCCAAATCATCTATGTAAATTGTAAACAATTGCGGTCCCAGCATTGATCCCTGAGGCACACCACTAGCCACTGACCGCCAACCAGAAAAACACCCATTTACCCCTACTCTTTGCTTTCTACTGGTCAACCAACCCTCTATCCATGCCAATACATTACCTGTAATACCGTGCAACTTTATCTTACGTAGTAGCCTTTGGTGTGGCACCTTGTCAAATGCCTTCTGGAAATCCAGATACACCACATTCACAGGTTCACCATTGTTCACCATGCAAGTAATGTCCTCAAAGAATTCCACCAAATTAGTTAAACATGACCTACCCTTCATGAACCCATGCTGGGTGTTTCCAATGGGACAACTTATATCCAGATGTCTTGCTATTTCTTCCTTAATGATAGATTCACGCATTTTCCCCACTACTGAAGTTAAGCGAACTGGCCGATTAGTGACCTGCTTTTTGTCCACTTCCTTTTTTAAACAGTGGTGTCACATTGGCTATTTTTCAATCACCCCAGAGTCCAGTGAATTTTGGTAAATAATTACTGGTGCATTTGCTATTTCCCCCATCACGTCTTTTAGTACCCTGGGATGCATTTCATCAGGGCCAGGAGATTTGTCTACCTTTAGCCCCATTAGTTTGCCCAGCACTGCCTCCTTAGCGATAATGATAGTTTCTAGGTCCTCACCTGCTATAACCTTCTTGCCATTAGTTTTCGGCATGTTATTTGTGTCTTTCACTGTGAAGACCGACACAAGATAACTGTTTAATGTCTCGGCTGTTTCCTCATTCCCAGTTATTAAATTGGCCTTCTCATCCTCTAAAGGACCAATGTTTACCTTCGCCAGTCTTTTCCGATTTACATATTTATGGAAACTTTTGCTGCCTGTTTTTATATTCTGAGCTAGTTTACTCTCAATCTATCTTACTTTTCCTTGTAACTTTTTTGTGGCTTTCTGTTAGCCTTTAAAGATTTCTCAGTCTACTAGTTTCCCACTACTCTTTGATTTTTTTTGTATGTGTTATTTTTTTCAATCTGATACTTTCCTTTATTTCCTTAGACATCCATGGCTGGCTCTCTCTTTTCCTACAGTTCTTCCTTACCACTGGAATATACTCCTGCTGAGTACTGTGAAAAATCGTTTTGAAAGTCCTCCACTGTTCCTCAATTGACCCACCATAAAGTTTTTGCTCCCATTCTACCTTAGCTAACTCCTCCCTCATTCCTTCATAGTCTCCTTTGTTTAAGCACAGGACATAGGTACTGGATTTAACCTTCTCACGCTCCATCTGTATTTTAAATTCGACCATACTGTGATCACTCCTTCTGAGAGGATCCCTAACTGTGAGATCATTAATTATTCCTGCCTCATTACACAGGACTAGATCTAGGATAGCTTGCTCCCTCGTAGGTTCCATTACATATTGTTCAAGGAAATTATCGCAGATGCATTCTCTGAACCCCTCAAGGCTGCCACGACCGACCTGGTTTGACCAATCGATATGTAGTTTAAAATCCCCCACGATAATTGCTGTACCATTTTTACATGCATTAGCTATTTCTATGTTTATTGCCCGCCGCACCACGATGTCATTATTTGGTGGCCTATAGATCACACCTATCAGTGACTTCTTCTCCCTGCTGTTCCTAATTTCCACCCAAAAGGATTCAACGTTCGGTAGAACCTATATCATCTCTCACTGCCACCCTGATATCATCCTTAAAAATCAGAGCAACACCACTTCCCTTACCTTCCTGTCTGTCCTTCCGAACAGTTTGATACCCCTGGCTATTTAATTCTCAGTCATGACCATCCTGTATTCACTGGTATAGTGGTATAAATTCACTGGTATAAATGTAGGTATCCAGTAGTACGGTTACAGGATATTGTCAAGGCCCATAGCTTTTATAGTATCCATGATACAAACATGTTGAAAACCAGTGCGTTATTGAAGAAAGCAGAAACCTCTTAGCTTTAAAGTAGGGAAAAGACCCAATAAAGATTTAATCTGGAAGAGCATTTCTTATTATAATATCTTGAAATTTTAATTGACAGTATATTGATTAGGTAATCAGTTGATTTGTATAACACTAGCTCAGAAACTGTTGTGATGTTTCTCCAAAATGCTATGTCATGTTATTCCTATCCAGATTTTATTTAATTTTGTAAATGTTCAATTTCTGTTTCCTTCTACAAATTAATTCCTTTGCAGATATTTCCAAACCCAAGTCCAGGCAATCTGTGAAGCGGAAACGAACTGCAGATAAATCCACAAGTACTAGTGATCCTGTCATTGAAGATGATCATGTACAGGTGATGCATGAGATTTCTAGAGCAATTTCATTCTTTCAACAATGCTCTTAATGCAGTGGGAAAAGATTATCGTTAGAGAAGTCATTTTCATTGGCATAATCTTTGACTCTGTAGTTAGAAAAGGAATTCCTTTTTTTTTTAATATAGTTTTCTTCCTGTTCATAATGTCTTTAGAACTCTTTTTAATTCATTAACGGATGAGGGTGTCGCTAGCTAGGCAGTATTTATTGCCCATTCCATTTGCACGTATTGTCGTCTTGCTGGATTTCAGGGAATGTCCTCTGACAATATGGCTATGTGGCCGTTTTTAATCACAGGACATAACAAGCCTCACCAGTTTCCGTGCACAGTTTCGCCCAGGTGTGTTGAATGATAATTAGAAATAAGATTCAGTTTATTTTCTCCCTTCTTTATTCTTGTACCAGGGCAATAAGGCAATTTTAGTATCCACGCCATTGCTTTGGAAGAATTTGACTGATCCATCAGAGGTCTGGAATTTTCCTACATTGGATAACTCAGCTTTTCCAGCTGCTGGGCAAATTTATAAGTAGCTCAAATTGACATTTTTATTTTGCAGTCTGTGTTATGACTGTGTTACAGTGTTATGACTGAGGTGGGAGGACTGCACTTCCTGTTTCTATTCCCACTGCACCATTAGTTCAACGTAAATTTAACTGTTATACTTAGGTACCCATATGGATATTTATTCTAAATCCAATTTCAAGAATGTAAAATAAAAAGATCCATCAACAGTTTTCTTCAATAAATAATAAGGTTAATGTTTGTTTTAAAAATATTGGCAAAGACGTAAAGCTGAATAATATTTCACATTTTGTTAAAATACAATTATTTACCCTTCTAAATAGCCTCACATACACATCCACTTGGTAAAGAAAAGAATTCGGATTTTTTTCCTTCAGAAATTGACCTTTGGAGGGAAAATTCACTTTGACCAATAATAATTAGTCCTTGAAGGATAAAAGGATATGGTATGAAAGATGTCTTTCATCCAGCCTCCTATAGATGGGTGTCGCTAAACGTGGGTCCTCAAACAGGTTGTTTAAGAACTTAAGAATTTTTTTCCCAGGAGACTGGTTGGATCGGTGCTTCACTTATCACACTGAACCCTTAAAAAAGGGTTTTCTCTGAAAGGCAAAGGATGAGCTGGGTAACTTCTGTCTCTGTCAGCAAGCTGTGCCGCACCTGAACCCTGAAAAGTATCCAGAATAAAGCTATGAACCCATATGTCGTTTCCAGTAAACAATTCATATTAAGCCATGTGACCACTTAGCATTTTTAAAAATATTCTAATGTCTTTCAAGCAACTCCTTTTTTCTTCAAAAAAGAAACACAATTCAAATATACCTGCTATCCATAATCCATTAACATGAATCCTTAAAACAAAATTAACCATTAAGCTTCTTCATAATATTAGCCTCCAGTCTAAAGTAATTGCTTTAGAAGAAAATTGTGCTGATACTTCCTTCCTAAATAATTAGTCTGCACTGTGTGTTTCAGGTTCTTAATTTAAAATCCAAAAATTTGGTTGGGATTACACTTGCTAATTGTGGAATTACTGATTTGGTACTCAGAGATTGTCCGAAAATGATGTTTATCCATGGTGAGTTGTTGAATTATTCTTGGCAGATTCATTATATCAGCACATTGGGAAAGTTTGTATATCATGTGCACAAAATGTATCTTTGACATAGTGAAAAACTTGATGCAAATATTATTCAGAGGACAGAAGAGGAAGGCAACTCAAATTCTGATGAAGGGTTTAGGCCCGAAACGTCAAGTTTTCCTGCTCCTATGATGCTGCTTGACCTGCTGTGTTCATCCAGCCCCATGCTTGTTATCTCGGATTCTCCAGCGTCTGCAGTACCTTTTATCTCTCAAAGCATGATTGACTTGCATTCAGTTTTCAGTTTCAAACAATGGCAGGTAGCTATAATGACAAAACATTATAGAATGGGAGTGTGGTATTAAATTAAAAACTGTAAAGTCATTCTCACTGGGTCGGTGTCACAGTAACTTCTGTCTAACATTGTTATTGGATAACTGCACAGGGCAATATTTTAATTAATTCAAATTAATTTGCTCACTTGCAGAGATCTTAAATTTGGGTTCAAAATTTAGGTTTGGATTTAAGTTTAAATTTGGGTTTTTATAGTACTGAAACCGACTATTCAATACAACAGTTCTATTCTTAGTATACTAATCTTGGCTGAAAACAAAAATTGCTGGAAATCACAGCAGGTCAGGCATCATCCATGGAGAGACAGAAAGCTAATGTTTTGAGTCTAGATAACTCTTCATCAGAGCTATACTAATCTTGGTATTGTTGTGCTGCTAAAGAATATTTAAAGTATGTGACATAAAGACTTTATTTAAGATACATCTTACAGAGAGGGCAAGACCAAGCGTCATTGCATTATTCCCTGTGATTATGGTTGTACTAACATAGCAAAAATGGATCAATATTCAACTTTCAACCTTAACTTTAATGTCAAACTTCCACGACCTTAAATTGTTTAAAAATAAAAGGATGCTACTGACCCTGGGGATTGGTTAGCTCATGTGACTGGATGGCTGTTTTGCAGTACAGAGTGATGCGAATAGTTATGGATTCAATTCACATACCAGCTGGGGTTACTGTGAAATCTCCACTTTCTCAACCTCGCCCATGAACTGAGGTATGTTGGCTCTCCAGTTAAATGCATGCCTATGTGCTGTCTGGTGAGAGAGCAGGTAATGATCCTTTGGGAATATGGTGACTTGCAGTTCTTCACTGCTAACCTACAATGGCAGCTGTGATCACCTGGAAAATCCAGACAACCCACACAGAGTATACAAAAACTGACAACCTTGGACTTAGCATTATAATCAAGAAGCACTCAAACTTGGTGAGGTATCAAAAGATTTGCAACTTTTGTTTTACTCACACTTGTGTGATCATGTCATATATTGAGGATGCAAGGATACCTAAAGAGTGTTCAGTTTGGAAAAGATCTCAGCTGGGGGTATTAAAATACACTATATTGCAATATTGTGCTTTAAGCAGCAATAGGAAAACAAAAACCATGACGCATTGAGGGATATAGATAGCTCCTCTCTTCCACTTTTCTTTCTCCTGTTTCCTACCCCTCCCTTCCAGTCTCAAATGAGTGCTGGTGAAAAGTACAGCTTTTCTTTCTCATGAAATTATATCCATCCTGTGAATTCTGAACTATCCCATTAAATGTTTGGTACTGCATCTCGAGTTAAATATAATAACCTTTCCAAACAGGAAAATGAAGGCATATGCAGTTATGAGTCTTAGGAGATCCTTGGGTTGCACAAATTAAATGACCTAACTCCATATGTTTCACTCTAGCCCTGTTTTTTTTAGCAGTGATGAAGTTTGAAGATACAGTTCTCTGAAAAGTGATTTTCTTCCAAGTTGCTTTGTTACCTGCACTGGTTCCTGTGATTCGGGGGGACAGAGAGGAAATCTTCCAGTATCCTCCTCATTATTTGTCCTTTTTTATTTCTTCGCTTGATCAAGGGATGGTTGATATGCATTCCTTTGCGGATTCTAGGGCCTGTGGCTTTTCCATTTCAAGCTGGATAGTTGTATGCAATCTTTCATCTGTCAATGTGTGCAGTTGTCAGGCTGATGCAAACTTCATGACGCTTCACTCAGTTTCAGAGCCTCTTGATAAAAGTAGTAATTTCAAAACAACTGGTTTTGTCTATTCGATGTGTGTTGTCTGGGCTTTATCACTTTAATGATTAACAGTGTACTTTGTAAAACTATTTTCAATCACGAAAGCTTCGATTAAAGTCAAATGCTGAAAGTTGAATATTGATCATCCATTTTCACTATGGGCATAACAGTACTTTTGCCCACTATTGGTCCTTGTACTTTCGGTCATGTGGTGCCATGCACATGAATTCCTTCACAGTCTCCTTTGCCTCTTTAGCTCCTTTCCCCTTTAAGGTCATCCTTAAACCAAGCTTATTCATTATTTCAAATACCTCCTCCTTTAGTTATGCATGTGGTCTCTGACGTGTCTCAAATCTTTTTCATGTAAAATGCAAGTTAATGAATATTAAAACTGATGAAAATAAAAGCTTCAAAAATTATTGTTGCTTCAGTCGGCTGAACCAAGCTGTGTTTTTTGTGTTCACTTTCACAATATCTGGCCTGAATATTTATTTCAATCTATTTCATAAAGCCTTTAGACAGCAAACATGATTTAATAAGTAAAAATTGGTGTATGTTCATATTTAAGCTACTCGATGTCGGGTACTAAAGCATCTAAAGGTTGAGAATACACCAATTGTAAACCGATTTGACTATGTGCAGTGTCGGAAGCTCAACATTGAACAAGTACTTGACCAGATTTTACGAATGCCTCCTGAACGGAACCGTATCATTTATTTGCGACCAATGCAACAGGTGAGTGAGTGTAGTTATTTAAAATAGAATTGATTTTCATTTGTAAGGTCTATAACAAGTTATCTCTAATTTACATCGTTATTTTAATAGATCATCAATAGTTAGTTGACTTGTCTATGTCCCACTAAAATAACATCCTCCAGATTTTCATGGAGGAATAAACTGTGTTCAGTTCTTGATAGTGATGTGCTGTGTTTGCCAAGCCATTACTTCTCTGGTAATGTTTTGCACAGTTTCTGAAGTGAGAGCTCTCCCAATCAATGATATTTAAAAGCTGTCATTAGATGTACTTTGGTACTTTGTACTTTGGAATTATAATTGGTCTTATATATTGGGATTGATGATGTCTGGGAACTGGAAAGAATTTCCTGCATTACTTTGTTTGGCCTACTTTCAGCTGAAAATTATTGTCATTGGAACTGTAATATTGAGATATTATACCTATGTCATGCTTTTTTTTATGAACTGTTCAGTTAGTTCCATTGCCTGCTTTTTACGCATCAATCTGCTCATTTTTGCTTTTCAAAGTAGTAGTTCTGAATCAGTCAATTCATTTGTATGAATTATTTAAATGCTTTTTATAAAAATCAGCTGTTGTATACCAGAAACCTCTGGTGGTCAGCATTGGCTAGAAACTTAATTGGACCAGCCGTATAAACACTCTGCTATCCCTGTATCTACAGCCATTTTGTGGTGACTGACTGGTTGATGTCCCACCTGGTTCAAGTAAAGTGTGTGTCAAAATGCTTTAGATTTGCTTGTAGGAGTGCAGTTCTAACATGACTTAAACCTTGATACCAGAACTGACCAGTCCACATGACAGGCACTCCATCCACCATTTTAAAGTTTCACCACCTCATGGAAAGGATACCTTGTCCAATGTATGCTGTCCAGAGATGCAGTACAGCATCTCAGCAATACTACTTGAGCAGCGCTTCCTAAATCTGTGATCTGCAAGTTGGAAGGATGAGCATATAGGTGCTTAGAAAGACCTCTCCAAGTTGTACACCATCCTGACTAGGAAAATGTTGTCGTTCTTTCATCATTGATGTCTTTAGAACTCTCTAATTAACAGCAGTTCTGAACTACTATCACTAAATGGATTTCAGATGAAATGGGTTACTAATCATCACCTGTTAAGAGCAATTACAGATTGGTAAAAAACGACAGTCAAGGTTACATTTTGTGAATGAGCAAGTTAAAACAAAATGTAAATGCTACTGGAAATCTGACAAAATTAAAATGCTGTTGAAGATACTGAACAGGTCAGACAGCATCATCTGACGCTGCTGAGTGTTTCCATTTTGATTTTTAGTGATGACTTTTTGGTGAAGTAAAAATAATTCTGCTAATGAATCAAGTATCTTTATTGTTTTACTAACCTACAAAAATTTAAGTTTTGTCAACAGCAGGTGTCATCCTTTCCCTTTGTCAGACTCCTTCAGAGAGGATGTGTTCTAGGTATTCTAAAACTTAGTAGAAAATGTACAAACGACAAGAAAAGTTTTCCTTTTTTAAAAATTAAACATTTGTGATTCATAACGAGAATGAACACTTTTTTTAAATTTTGAAAGTTGTTTCAAAGTAAACATAGAATTTCAATTTCTTTTCATATTATTACAGATTAATACTTTAAAATTGGAGCGGATGATATTTAGTGGACCATATCCCTATCACATCTGTATTATTCATGAGTTTAGCAATCCTCCAAATGTGCGAAACAAGGTTCGCATTCGTAGTTGGATGGACACAATAGCAAATATTAATCAGTAAGTGTTTTATGTTGTAAAATGTCGATATTACCTTAGTGAAATCATAGAATTTACAATTAAAAATAGCAATATTATTATTTGTACATCAGCGGGTGAACTGTAGAGTATAGTCTGATTTAAACATAAATCTGGTGAGTCAAAGAAACCGAATATAGGATGGACGGGCAATATAGAAATTGTTAACTGTAATGCTATGATTTCAAACAAGAGTGCCAAATGTATGTTACAGTTTGGACCAATAACAGTTTTGCTTAATGTAGACATAATTTGAAATCCAGGTACTTACTAGTAGATATTGTAATCTAATCATAAGATTTGTTGGGTAAATTATTTCCTTAATTTTGATTTATTTATCAGTTTATTTATCAAACTTGCTGGTCTTAATTGACTTTTTGATTTTCTTTTTAAAGAGAATTGATCAAGTATGAGTTCTTCCCTGAAGCTACTCGCACTGAAGAAGATGTGAAAAAATATCCCAAGTACCCTTGGGGGAGGGATATTTATAGTTTAGAAGGTTGGTGCAAGTACGTGATTTAGTAGTTATCAAACTGGAGTTTTCATACTTTGGGTAGCTACAGGATCAGAAGCACAACTAATTTTTAGATATATACCTTACCCAGAAGGTGGATGTCTGGAACTCGCTGCCGGGGCAGGCAGTGGAAGCAGATACCATATTGACTTTTAAAGGCCACCTTGACAAATATATGAATAGGATGGGAATAGAGGGATATGGTCCCCGGAAGGATAGGGGGTTTTAGTGATGTGATGGGCAGCATGTCGGTGCAGGCTTGGAGGGCCGAATGGCCTGTTCCTGTACTCTAATTTTCTTTGTTCTTCTTAGTTTGTTCTATGTGCTAAGCTCAGGTAACAAGATTTTCATTTTACCTTTGAACTTTAATCGGCAAACTACTTGCGATGGGCAGGTTGTTACCTTCAAAGGAGCACATTAGACATCTGGTAACTGCTGCAATCTATTTATCCCATCTCATGTTCTCAGTGGTAGCTTTATCTTTATTTGCTTTTTTGTCTGATGATCTATGAGAGAGATTGTGGATTATGGTCATTCTCCCAAATTCCTCCCATCCCTGCTGCTAAAGCATTGAGGTGCATTGTACTATTTTCAAAATTGGTTATGCCTGTATCAAGGCCGTTATGTATTATTGTACATGTAGGTTTAGGATTCAGTACTTTACTTATTCAGTGGGTCTTTTTTAACATCTTATCCTTGGGCAGGGGAGAAAATGCAATTTTCTCAGTTCTTAGATGTTCTACTCAGGGTTTTGTTTTGATAGGAACAGTAGATGGAGCCCCTTACTTCATGATTACTGACTTCCCTTGGCTTCGTTCACTACGCACTGCAGAACCGAACAGCTATGCAAGATATGACTTTGAAGATGATGAGAGAAGTAAGTACTGTTTCAATCTCTAGGTATCTAGACCATGGTTTTTAAAACAGGATTCAAGCTTTTTGAATGTTGATGGAATGACTTTTGGTTTCTTCATGCGGATCTGCACGTCTCTTTTCGACCCAGTATTTATTTGTTGTCCCTCTTTGCTGGTTCATTGTGACACTTCATGTGATGCATTGATGTTTAAGAAAAAGTTCAGCGACAACAATAGACCACAACCATATTGACTTATTGACTTACTTCATGCCATCTTGATTGTGATTGGGTAATTTAGGACAGATTATGAATTGAACTCAAACATTCAATGCAAGAGGCCTAACAGGTAAGGTAGATGAACTCAGGGCATGGTTGGGATATCATAGCAATTACAGAAATGTAACTCAGGAGTGGACAGGACTGGCAACTTAATGTTCCAGCGTATAAATAGTATAGGAAGGATAGACAGAGAGGAGGGGGGTGGCATCTTTGATTAGGGTGACATAATGACTGTACTTGGGGAGAATACTCCTGGGAGTGCACCCAGAGAAGTTATTTGGGTGCAAGTAAGAAATAAGAAAGGAATGATCACCTTATTGGGATTGTACTGTAACACCCCCCCCCCCCCGCCAAAGTAGTCAGCAGAAAATTGAGAAACAAATTTGTACAGAGATCTCCGTTATCTATAAGAATAATAGGGTGGTTATGGTAGGGGATTTTAACTTCCTAAACATAGGCTGGGACTGCTGTAGTGTTAAGGGTTTGGATGGAGAGGAAATTAAGTGTGTACTGAAAAGTTTGATTATGTGGAATGTGGATGTACCGACTAGAGAAGGTGCAAAACCTAACCTATTCTTGCGAAAAAGGCAGGGCAGGTGACTGAGGTATCAGTGGAGGAGCACTTTTGGGGGCCAGTGACAATAATTCTACTAGTTTTAAAACATGATGGAAAAGAGTAGACCGGATCTAAAAGTTAAGTTCTAAATTGGAGAAAGGCCAATTTTGATGGTATTAGGTAAGAACTTTCAAAAGTTGATTGGAGGCAGATGTTCGCAGGTAAAGAGACGGCTGGAAAAAGTGAAACCTTCAAAAATGAGATAATGATAGTCCAGAGACTGTATGAGATAGCAAGAACTGCAGATGCTGGAAGTCAGAGTTGATACAATGTGGAGCTGGAGAAACACAGCAGGTCAGGCAGCATCAGAGGAACAAGAAAGTCGACTTTTCAGGTCAGGTCCCTTCATCAGGAATGTATGTTCCTGTTCGGGTGAAGGGCGAGGCTGGTAAATGTAGGGAATGCTGGATGAATGGAGAAATTGAGGTTTTGGTCAACAATGACAAGGAAGCATACGTCAGGTATGGACAGCAGAGATCGAGTGTATCCCTTAAAAGAAGTAGGATTATGCTTATGAGGGAAATCAGGAGGGCAAAAAGAGGACGTGAGAGTGCTTTGGCATATAGGGTTAAGGAGAATCCAAAGGGATTCTACAAATACATTAAGGACAGAAGGGTAACAGGGAGAGAATTGGGCCCCTTAAAGATCAGCAAGGCCACCTATGTGTAGAACCGTAGGAGATGGGAGAGATACTAAATGAGTATTTTGCATCAGTGTTTACTGTGGAGAGGATATGGAAGCTAGAGAATGTGGGAGAATAAATAACGACGTCTCAAAAAATGTCCATTTTGTATAGGAGGTGGTGCTGGATGTTTTAAAATGCATAAAGGTGGATAAATCCCCAGGACCTGATCAGGTGTACCCTAGAACACTGTGAGAAGCTAGGGAAGTGATTGCTGGGCTCCTTACTGAGATATTTGTGTCATTGATAGCCACAAATGAAGTGCCAGAAGACTTGACGTTGGCTAATGCGGTGCCATTATTTAAGAAAGGTGGTAAGAAAAAGCCAGAGAACTATAGACTAGTGGGCCTGACATCGGTGGTGGGCAAGTTGTTGGAGGGAATCCTGAGGAACAGGATTTACAAGTATTTGGAAAGGCAGTGACAGGTTAGGGACAGTTTACGTGGCTTTGTGTGTGCAAAATCATATCTCACTAACTTGATTGAGTTTTTTGGAGAAATAATGAAGAGGATTGATGAGGGCAGAGCAGTGAACCTAATCTATATGGACTTCTGGGCAAAGTTAGATTACACAGAATAAATGGAGAACTAGCTATTTGAATACAGAACTAGCTCAAAAGTAGAAGACAGTGGTTGGCTGTGGAGGGTTGCTTTTCAGACTGGAGGCCAGTGCTGTGCCACATAGATTGGTGCTGGGTCCACTCTATAAATGATTTGGATGTGAACATAGGAGGTATTGGTAGTAAGTTTGCAGATGACACCAAAATTGGAGGTGTAGTTGACAGCGACGAAGGCTACCTCAGAATCTTGATCAGACAGGCTAAAGGGCTGAGGAGTGGCAGATGGAGTTTAATTTAGATAAATGTGAGATGCAGCATTTTGGAAAGGCAAATCAGAGCAGGACTTATACACTTAATGGTAATTTCCTGGGGAACAAAGAGAACTTGGAGTGCAGATTCATAGTCCCTTGAAAGTGGAGTCGCGGGTAGATAGGATAGTAAAGAAGGCGTTTGATATACTTGTCTTTGTTGGCGAGTGCATTGAGTATGAGAGTTGGGAGGTCATGCTGAGGCTGTACCGGGCATTAGTCAGAGCACTGTTGGAAAACTGCATGTAATTCTGGTCTGTGCTATAGGGAGAATGTAATGAAACTTTTAAAAAGGTTCAGAAAAGATTTACAAGAATGTTAGCACGGTTAGAGGGTTTGAGCTATAGGGAGAGACTAAATAGGCTGGGGCTAGATTCCCTGGAGCATCAGAGGCTGAAGGGTGACTTTATTGAGGTTTACAAAATCATAAGGGGCATGGATAGGGTAAATAGACAACGTCTTTTTCCAGGAGTAGGGGTGTCCAAAACTAGAGGGTGTAGGTTTAAGGTGAGAGGGGAAAGATGTAAAAGCAATCTGAAGGGGCAACTTTTTCCTGCAGAGGGTGGGGTGCGTATGGAATGAGCTGCCAGGGGAAGTGGTGGAGGCTGGTACAGTTAGAACATTTAAAAAGCATCTGGATGGGTATATGAATAAGTAGGGTTTAGAAGGATATGGGCCAAATGCTGGCAAACGGCACTAGATTTATTTAGGATATCTGGTCGGCATGGCCGAGCTAGACCGGAGGGTTTGTTTTCATGCTGTATATCTCTATGACCCTGACCCTGACTCTGTTATCCAGTCCTTACAAACAGAATTCAGAATGTTGAACCTGTAGAATTCGATACCACAGAAAGTGGTTGATGTCAAACCATTGTGTTTTCAAGCGGGAGGTAGATATAGCCCTTTTTAGCTAAAGAGATCAGGGAAAGGTGGGATTAGCGTATTGAACTCAATGATCAGCCATGATCATATTGAAAAGCGACGCAGGCTCATGGGCTCAATTGGCTTACTCCTGCTCCTGTCTTTTATGTTCTACATTTGTGTAACTCAAAAAGGCATGCCATCTGTTGAAGCTCATCAGGCTAATATGTCAAAAAAGAACTCAGCTTACCATCCGGTCGCGTCCTGTTAAGTGTGTATTTCCAATACACTTGCTGCTTTTGATGTAAAGTTGTTTTGAAATGTGTTTTTTTTTTAAACCAGCTTATCTTTATAGCATACATTTCTTTTATTTTCCTTACTCGAACATTCAGGCTTAATCATTTATGTTTCTGTGGAACTTAACTGTATTTAAGATTTGCATGAAAGAGGGAGGGCACAAGGAGCAAAAGTTTATTTTGAGCAGTAATGTCATCATGGGATAGGAATGATTAAAAGATTAAATAATAACCAAAAACCTGTAGTTTAGTTTCCTTATAATTTCTGTGCTAAGCCTTAAGGACAAGATTTCAAAATATATGGAGTTATATGGAGTTAAAATTGGGCCCATAGGGCCAGAACATCATCACTGCAGTCAAAGAATTAAAATATTGTAAGATTTTCCCTCAGCTGTCTTCTACAGTGAAGTGAGTGAGAGCCAGGTTCTTCCTCATTTCACTATACAAGCCTTATTCGTGGTATTATGAGCAGATCAAAAGTAGTCGTAGCACCCACCCCTCCTTTTTTTGTATTATTTAACCCACTTTCAATGAGTCTAATTTTTCTTCTTGTTATTCTTCGTTCCTGCTAAGGTGAAATAATGTAATTGGAAAGTCAGTTTCAAGACTTTCCTCAGTGGAGTTTTATTAAACTCTCCTTCCTGTCTCAAATAAAAAGAATAACAACGTTAATGTCCAACTAATGAGCTTACAAAAAAAGTTAGGTGGGGTGCGAAGAATATCTGGTACAGACAGGAAGTCCATTGCAATCTAGTTTTTTTTTCTCCAGAATCTTTCAGTTGTGTTCATGACAAAAAACCTTAATCCAACTGCTGAGCTGTTTTTTTTTCCCTCTGTAATGGTTAAGCTGCAGATGTCCTGGAGTTTTCAGTGAATTGTTCTTGTTCCAATTTACTTTTCATAAGCTAGTTTCTGAACTTGGGGTTCCTGTATGTGTGAGAGAGAGAGAGAGAACTTCCAATATCATTGCTGTTATCAGTCTATATTATTTTGTCACTGCCTTGTTGCTCAAAGCAAGCAATTGAAGTATGGATCCTTTGTATATCCTTAGTCTAGCTCCATTATCTCTGTCAGACTGAACATTTCAGCAGGTGTCCTTTTTTTCTCCAATAAGATACCATGCAGGTGTAAGTGAAACAAGATATGTGAATTTCCTAATCCTTTCCTAATCCCGGCTGTGTTTCAGGACTTTGTGATTAAACTCGTAATTTCAAAGCAGTTGATTTTGTATATTCTATGTCAGATTTCTGGGCATGACAGGTGTTCACTGTAGCCATTTTAAGTAAGCAACATCTATTTTAAAAATATTTATAGTCCATGAAAGCCATGTGTATTGAAGGCAAATGGTGGAGGTTGAATATTGATGTCAGTCATAATAGTGCACATCTTTATTTATGGCAAATTAATTATTACTTTTCCAGATGATGTACTTTAAGAGAAAAGAAAAGCCCTGTAATTCAACTGAGCTAAGTTGAATAGTCTTGAATCCTATGCTATGTTCAGATGCTATAAGAAGGAAAGAAGAACAGGCAAGCGAGGAGGGAGAGTGGCTTTTGATTAGAGGATACTGCTGCACTTAAAATAATCCTGAGGGATCATCCAGAGGAACTATAGGAGTGGAATTTAGAAATAAGAATGAGGTGATCACTTTGGGATTATACAAGCCCCCCCAGCAGTCGATAAATACGTAGAAAGATCTTAGAAATGTGTAAGAATTAATAAGGATTTGAACTTTCCAAACATAGACATTGACGGCCATTGTATTAAAGGCTTGGATAGGGAGGAATTTGTTAAATGTGTTCAAGAAAATTTTCTTTATCGATATGTGGATTTATCTACTAGAGAAGGGACAAATCTTGACCTTCTCTTGGAGAAATAAGCCAGAGCAAGTGACTAAGGTGTTAGTGGGGGAGCACTTTGAGACCAGTCATCGTAATTCTATTAGTTTTTAAATTGTTATGGAAAAGGATAGGTCTTGTATAAAAGTTAAATTCTAAATTGGAGTAAGGCCAATTTTGACAGTAAGAGACAGGAATTTTCAAAAGTTGTTTGGGGTAGACTGTTCACAGGTAAAGGGATGACGGGCAAGTGGGAGGCTTTCAAAAGTGAGATAATAAGGGTTCAGAGGTGGCATGTTCCTGTTAGAGTCAAGGCTAGGGCTGATAGGAGTAGGGAACAATGGATAATAGAGATTTTGAGGTTCTGGTCAAGAATAAGAAGGATGTATATATAAGGTATAGACAAATGGGATCAAGTGAATCTCTTGAGTGTAAGGAGAGTAGGTCCTTTTTTAAGAGGGAACTAGGATGAAAAGGAGACATGAGATGACCTTATCTGCCAAAGCTAAGGATAATACAAAGAGATTCTACAAGTATATTAAGGGCAAAAGAGCAGTTAGGGAGAGAATAGGGCCCCTTAGACAACCTCATTGATCTTTATGTGTGGAACCACAGGAGATAGGAGAGATACTAAATGACTTTTTCACTTCAGTATTTACTGTGGAGAAAGACATTGAGGCTAGGGAACTTGAAGTAAATATTGATGTCTTGAAAACAGCTCACATTACAGAAGAGTGGTGCTGGCGATCTTAAAAAGCATAAAGGCAGATTAATCTCCAGAACATGATTAAGTGTATCCTAGAACATTGTGGGAATCAAGGAAAGCAATTGCAGGGCCCCTAGTAGAGATATTTGTATCAACTATAGCCACAGGTGAAGTGCTGGAAGACTGGAAAGTAGCAAACGTTTGCCGTTATTCAAGACAGGCTGCAAAGAGAAGCCTGGGAACTATAGATCTATGAGTCTGACATCAGTGGTGGTTACATTGTTGGAGGGAATCTGAGAAATGGGGTTTATATGCATTTAGAGAGGCAAGGGCTGATTAACGTTTGTGCGCAGGAAATAAGAGTGTCACAAACTTGTTTTCATTTTCTGAGGATGTGACCAAAAAAAAATGAGGGCAGAGAGATAGACATCTACATGGGCTTTAGTAAGGCCTTTGACAAGGTTTCGCATGGTAGACTGGTTAATAAAGTTAGATCACATGGCATTCTGGAAGAGCTTGCTAATTGGATACCAAATTGGCTTGATGGGAGGAGACAGAGTGGTGATAGAGGGTTGTTTTTTGGACTGGATGCCTCTGACCAGCAGTGTTCTGTAGGGATTGGTGCTGGGTCCACTGTTTGTCATTATATAAAACTGTTTGGATGAGAATATAGGGAGCATGGTTAGTAAGTTTACGGATGATACTAAAATTGGTGGTATAGTGGACAGTGAGGAAGGTTATCTGAGTGTACAAAGGGATTTTGATTATTTTGGTCAGACGAATAAGGACAGGCCTTGACAGGAGATGGTAGGGCTTTGGGGAGTGTTGTAGAACAGAGAAACCTATGGGTTCAGGTACATAGCTCCTTGAAGGTTTCTTCACAGGTGGACAGAGTGGTAAAGGAGGTGTTTGGAACGCTTACCTTTATTGTTCAGACCATCGTATTTAGGAATTGGGACATCATATTGAGGTTGTATGGGTCTTTGGTGAAGCCACATTTGGAATACGATGTATGGTTCTGGTTACCCAGCTATAGGAAGGATACTATTAAATTGGAGAGAGTGCAAAAAAGACTAACAAGGATGTTACTGGGATTGGAGGCTTTGAGTTGTAAGGAGAGGCTGGATAAGCTGGGATCTTTTTCACTGGAGCAGAGGAGGCTGAGGGGTGACTTTATTAGAGATTATTAAAATCAGAAGGGGCATAGATAAGATGAATAGCAAAGGTGTTTTCCCCGGGATTGCGGAGTTCAAAACTAGAGGGCATAGGTTTATGGTGAGAGAAGAAAGATTTAAAAGGGACCTGAGGGACAACTGTTTCACACCGAGGATGGTTTGTATGTGTAATGAGCTGCCAAAAGAAGTGGTAGGTGCAGGTACCGTTACAACATCTAAGAGACATTTGGATAGGTACATAAATAGGGAAGGTTTAAAATAATATGGGCCAAGTGCAGGCAAATGGGACTAATTTAGTTTGGAATACTTAGTTGGCGTGGACAAGTTGGACCAAAGGATCTGTTTCCATGCTGTAAGGCTCTGATTCTGTGTAATTGTTTTGTTTCTTCCCCCCCCAGCTACAATCTATGCTCCACGGAGAAAAGGGCAGTTGTCGGCTGACATCTGCATGGAAACAATTGGTGAGGAAATCTCTGAGAGAAGACAGATGAAGAGTGGTGTATTTCAGCGAGTTGTAGCTATTTTCATACATTACTGTGATGTTAGTGGAGAGCCTGTTCACGATGATTATATCTGACTATGCCTTTCTTGCTCATGACTGTCCAAAGGCCAGAGACTACAGCCTGCAAGATGTGATTTATCAGCACTGTGTAGCTGAATTATACCCCAAATACTTTTGGAACAAATTATATAATTGTGTATAAAATATTTGTGTACAAATGATTTCTGTATAGAAATGCTCTTAAAATTAATTGGCTTCCGGAAGCAGTATCATTTCATATGTTTATACAATTTAATTCATTCAAATGTTATTGAAAGGGAAATAAATAGGTTTTAAGAAGAGGCTATTTATATCCCCAATTATATAGTTACTAAGATGAACATTTTCTGATATTTTGTTACAATATTGTTAGGTAGAAAAATATGTATTAAAAATCAAGGCCATGTTCTTTGGCAGACTACAAGCTCAATAAAAGACCTGACTTAGTTCTTTGAATATTCTTTGGTACTTACGTGCCTATTTTTTCTGTTACATTTTTGTAAATGAAGACTTGAAGAAAAAACACAAACTTTGTCTTCTTTTTGTAGGCACATATAAATATATCCGATTTGAACAGTGCATTGATGCATCATTGTGAGGCGATTAACCAAGAATGAGAGTCATCAACCAATAACAGAAAATAGTATTTCATTACACAGTGACATGTGTTTTGTAATGCACTGTTTCCAAGGAATGAAGTGGCAGGGAAATTGTATTATAATAAAGTATTTAAGTATGAAAAGCATTTCTGAAAACTTATTTCCCTGGACCTCTTTTCCCAATAAGTTTTTCCAAATTCTGCTTTGATTTCTCACTAATTTCTGTAGAATACATGCAAAAATAAGAATTATTTCATGTTTTAAATTATTTGACACTATACCTGTAAGTAACTGACTTTTTCTTACTTAATGAAATGCATTCAGCTTGATTTCAGTTTGACCTTTTTAATCTTTTGATTTGGGTCCTTGTCACGTTCAAACTGTCATTTTTCCTGACGAGTGGTTCAGTTTTTAATAACATTAAAATTTTAAAAAATAATTTTTAATTAATTTAGTTAACAGCTTTCAATAATATTTGAAGGGCCGGTTCATTAGTTTCGGAACCAACTTGGAGTAATCATTGGCTGACAGGAAGATTGAGATAAGTCAAGTCCCTTGTTGCTGACTGTTATCGCGGTGTTATGCAACCAGACTAATACAGTGGATGTCCATTTTGAACACACTATACAAACACAAAACACTCTTTCTATCCAGATGTGTTACATTTATTTCTGTTAACTCAACTCAATTTTAGTTCATGCCAGTTTTATGTAGCTTATGCTCAGACAGAGCTCTACATACTTGCCGCAATGTGTTTATAAATTTGTTTCAATGTCTAACAAATAACAAGTTAGAACTGATGTGCAACAGCTTATATTTTTGACATGAGTGAGGAATGATAAGTAATAGCATGGAAAGCAGTTGATCCTGTGTGTAGTTTGCTAGTCTTCTCTCTACCTTCCAAACTCTCTCATAACTGGCAAACCTGCTGCTGCAGAGTTAAAAAATAAGTTTTGCACTGCATAATTTTTGGTTTGAGTCCACCACATAATTGCAGGCTTGGGATGGTGTTGGCAGTAGGAGATATGTTCCTTCAAGGACTTTTTGATCACTAACGTTTTCTTTCCCTTTTTTTCAAATTCCTTGTCTGCTGTCTATGTTTCTGTAACCTCCAGACCAGTGTATTTTGATGCTTTCCTGGTTAACCACACCATTTATTTGTGCATTCCTTGGATATGAATGTACAGGCAAGGCCAGCATTTATTACCCATTGCATGATACTTGAGATGGTGCTAGTGAACCATTTCTCTGCAACATTTCCTTCATGTTGTGGACTTATGCGAATAGTGCTGTTGGACTGTTCAAGGTTTTGACGCCGTGACAATGAAGGAAGGTATATTTCCAAGTCAAGATGACAGTCTGCAAGGGAATTGAAAGTGGTGGTGATTCTTTATATGTACTGCTTTCGTTTTTATTTCCTGGTAGCAGAAGTCAGGGATTTGGGAGGTGCTGTTGAAGAAGCCCTGGAGAGTTGCTACAGGGCATCTCATGATGTTCCTGTGGTTGTAAGGAGTGAATGAGTAAGGTGATGGATCAGACATTGATTAAGTAAACAACTGTTGTCCTGGATGAGGTCATGCTTTTTGGGGTATTAGAGCTGCATTCATCCAGCTGAGTGGAGAATTCCTGATTTATGCCTTTGTCTTTGGACAACTTTTAGAAACCAGAAAATGAGACACTTGCCAAAGAATACCCAGCCTCTGACCTTAATTATCTTTGGTGGTAATGCTAGAAATGATTTCTGAAATTGCCAGGCATCCTCACCTTTGTCAAGCTTAACGAGTTACATTCCCTCAATTTTAAGGCTTATCCTTGTGCTCAAATCCTTCCATGGCGCCTCCTCTCCCTGTTTGTAATCTCCTGTAGATCTGTTTTCGTGTTAGATCTCTGTACTCCTCAAGTTCTGACCTTTTGGTTTTAATTTGCCCTGTTCTTTAGGCCATAAACTATGGAATTTCCTCCCCAAACTTCTTTTCCGCATTGCCTCCTTTTAAGGCCCTAGATGAAGTCTACTGCTTTGACCAAGTGGCCATTTATCCTTATATGATTTAGTATTATATTTTGTTTTCTTTCCTGTAAAATTACTACGTTAAAGGTACTATATAAATGGATATTGTTATACGAGAGCTCTGCCCTGTGAGAGACTATTTGCCTTGCATTTTATTTTGCTGCTGCTGCCGCCTGACTGAAATGTTCTCCAACTCTAATTTGGTTAGAAGTTCTATATTTATGGTTTTACAGGTTAGTTTATGATCTTGTCTTTAGTGAAACTCCGCAACAAGAAATCAGCTGTTTTTCCCCTTACCTGAAGTACGAGAGATGTTGGAGGAGTCTACTAATGCTTTAGTCCCATTGCTCCATGGATCATGACGTAACTGAGGAAAGTATTCTGATTTCATCAAAATGCCCAATTTAATAGCTTATTTGTATCAGGTTTTAGAATAAAATGATCTATCAACCAAGTTTCTTAATAAACCATTATTTGTTGGTTATAGATACAAACTTAACCAATATTCCATTCTTATTGATAAACATGTAAATGGTTATTTCTTTACATTTCCCCTAGGTGCACGTAAGCGTAAGTGCACACTTCAGGAAATGAGATACACAAATGGCGTGAAAGCAAAATGATAATGAGCATGTTCCCAAGTCTGTCTGGCTCAGGTATTCAGGCATATGTGGTGTAGTTATCTTAAACTTTGGGGATATGGATAATTCAAAGGAAGTACGTAAGTCTTCTCTAAACAAGTTGCATCAAGCTGATCCAAAGTTAAATAAAGTAACAATTATTTTAAACTAAAGTTGAAGCTGAGGGAGTTCCAAAATGTTACTATATTAAACGTAGTATTGTGGTGATTGCAGATATGTGGATGAGGAGTGGCAGTTCACCAGGTAGTACTGCCCAAATATAGAAAACAAATATTAAGGATAGGCAATGACATTCCTACGGCAGGGCATGTAGGGATCCAGACGAATGAAGCGCACACAAGTCAACATTTTTATGGCCAGGTCTTTACAAGGACATGGTACAGTTTTGTAAAATGTGACATGGCAGGAAAATCACATTATGCATTAAGCTAGCATCTTTAATTACCAAACCAGTTTTAAAAGGAACCATTTAGTAGGATATTAGTACATTGTATGGAACTTTTTACTGAATTTGAAAGCAGAAGAGCAGTGTTTCCTTGCTATCATGGATGTGGTCACTTGATGGATATGATCACTTGATTCCCAGAGGCTCTGCCCTAGAGAGCAGTTAATGCTTAGGTAGTAGTAGATGTGAATTACTGATAGAGATGCAAACGCAAAACAAGGTTTCAACATTATGTCTCAAATATATCAAG
The DNA here is from genome assembly GCA_024137785.1 of Ginglymostoma cirratum. Classification (NCBI taxonomy): domain Eukaryota; kingdom Metazoa; phylum Chordata; class Chondrichthyes; order Orectolobiformes; family Ginglymostomatidae; genus Ginglymostoma; species Ginglymostoma cirratum. Next base: position 6,538,231 of record JAHRHZ010000289.1, on the reverse strand, counting down.
AAATTATGGGTTATCTGTGTATTTAAAAAAAGTCTTCAGCATGCAAAGATACAGGAAGCTTTAGAAATGTACCATCGAACCCTTGATGATGAGGTCGCACTGCATGAATATCCTCCTGACTGGTATTTCTTTTGTTTGTTACGTGAGATTCCCCTAAGTACTCTCCTCATTTTAGTCTTTTGAAACTAATCAAAAGCAAAGATTTTAGGGCAAACGGGCTATGTATCAGTTTTCTGGGAATTGCTGACTTGGGACTAAAAGTTAACTCAAGAACACCATAAAACATTGTAAACAACCATGAAACAGTGGGTTGACAAGTAGGGATGAGGTGTTAGTATTATTGCCTTTACAGGATGAACTGTTGAATGTATGATTCGGTGCTCCATATAGGCTAGTCAAAAGGATTGGTAAAACAAATTATCTGATTGACACCCCAAATCACCAGAAGAATTTACTTTCATAACAATATGTTCATGGGAAGATAAGAAAGTGTAAGTATGTCAGGTAGCAAAAAGTGGCGATGTGGTAGAGGGATGCCCAGAAAATTTGTGCCTGGTTACCTAATGCTGGCTTTTTAAAAAAGTTTATACACCATTATACTTAGAAAGCGGAGGAATGAAAAGGCCTAACTTGTCCTTAATGGACCTTGCATGTAAATTAAACAATTAGAAAACATGAGTGATGTACTGGTGCTGGTTAACAGATTAAAAATACTATAAGTGATTTGGTGATGAGGGTGTGGGGGAAGGAAATATTCAGCTGTGTGTAAGAGCAATTCTGGATATAGGAAAAGTAAAACGAAAAAATCTAACCAGGATACTCTGAATTTAAAACAAAAAACAAATTGCTGGAAAACTCTGCAGGATTCTGAAGAAAGGACGCTGGACTGAATCTAATTCTCTTTTTCTCTTCACAGAGATTGCCACATCTGCTGCAATTCTTCAGCAATTTCTGCTGTTATTTCAGATTTTCTGCATCGATGTTATTTTGTTTTATCACCCCACTTTAAAGCAGCATGTAGGGACAAACAATGTGCAACTTTTACCGTAGATGATGTGGATGTAGGAGAATCCTCTGATAACAAACAGCACTCTAACTGATCCAAAGAAACGGGTTCAGGTGAAAGCAAAAATCTAGTACATGTGCAAAAATACCTAACTGAACCTAACCAAAGCAACTGGAGTTGAGCCTGATTGTTCAAGCATTATTTGCATAGACTACAGAAAGGGGAATGCATTTTAATGGACTTTGTGTTTTCAGTTCCAACCTCTGAAGTTCAAAAACTCTCTTTTTATCTTCCTTCTCCTTTCTCCCTTTTTTCTGCGAGGGCCTTTCTCTCCTTTTTCCTCTGCTTTTAATCGCAAGTCAAACTGTTTAATTTACAATTGAATTTTTGGAATTTCCAGAGATTCCTGGCAATTGTAAATGCGGTGTGGTTACCACTATTTCCTCACAGGCAACTTCAACTCCAACTTGTCTGCCAATTCTGAAAGCTTTTCCCTGCTCCCTGTCTGTAAAACACCCAAAGTGGCTTGTTCCAACCCCAGGTAACTCTTCATAACTAAAAGAGTCATTACTATGCAAGGCACACTCTATTCAAATCCACCATCCAAAATAAAGAGATACCAACCCTCACCACTCACTGCATTTGAGTCCAACAATCCTAAACCCAACTTGGAATTACAGATTTTGATCCCAGCAACAGCCTCCAATTTGTTACGGACCAGACTAAACTCCCTCAAAATATATCCCCAGCACTAATTTTTTCTTGTTTTAAAGGTAAGTGTAAGATGATGTGTTCCAGATGTAATTCAATTGGTCAAACTATTCAACCTTAAGCAAAATTCACTTTATTTTTACATTAGCTAAAATATAGACAAAATAAAAGAATTGGCTTAACTGTAACTGTATCAAAATGCTTAATAAAATACATATATTAACTACTACTAATTAACTGTTCCAATGTAGTAACATCCCATAAACACACCCTTGGCTAAGGCAAATTCAGTAAAACAAATCTGACTCACGTGGAATTCTAGCAGCTGGAAGAGAACCTCCAGCTTTTAGTTGTAACAGAGATGGGAATACAATTCCACATCCAGTTTCAAGAACCTAGCTACTGCTCCTGAAAAACGAAAACTAAAAATTATGGCTCTGGGGGAGCTTGACACCACCCATTCAGGCTATTTCTATTTTTCCAACTTCTAAAAAGGCCTCTCAAATGTTTGCTTTATTGGATTCAAATAGAGTTTGGCACCTCTGTCTTAAAGCCTCAATTCAAAAAAGAAAACTAGGACAAAATATACCTCTTAAAGCCATAGTGTCAGCACAACTCACCCAGATATCTATTAAATGTTGTAATTGTATCTGCCTCCACCACTTCAGCTCAATCTGTACACACAACCACCCTCTGCATGAAAAGTTGCAACTCGGGTCCTTTGTAAATCTAGTTTTGGACTCCCCCATCCTAGGGAAAAAACCTTGCCTACTCACCCTATCCATGCCCCTCAGCGTCTAATGTTCCAGGGAAAAAAGGCCACAGCCTATTCAGCATCCCCTTATAACTCGAATCCTCCAGTCCCAGCAACACTGTTGTAAATCTTTTCTGCACCCTCTCAAGTTTAACAACATCTTTCCTGTAGAAGGGTGACCAGAATTGGTGGTGTTTTGGAAATGACAGTTGAGTGATTTGATCAAAAACCTTGGCAAAAGTAAATCTGCAAAGGCAGAAGCACTAAGAGCATATCAAAGGGCAAGGTCATGTGTTTCGAAGAACAGCAAAAATGCAAGCACTTGTGGACTCAGCTGCCCCTTACATAAATGGCAATTCATGAGGTTTTTGGAAATGCATAGGTTTCTATACCTAGTTTGTGCTAAAATTCAATAATATTGCCCCAATAGTGAATTTGCTTCAAAAGGAAACCAAGGTAATGTGGTCAGGGGAGTGCCAGGCGTCATTTGAGAAGTTGAATACAACCTTGACCAATGAACTGGCAGTAAATTTGGCTGCTCCAAATTTCACGAAGCCCTTTTAAGTAACAACTGGTACTGGTTATTTCGTGGTAGGTGCAGTCCTATTACAAGATGAGTTGTGCATGGAAATGTTAATAGGACACTTTGTTTTCTGAAAAGCTACATTAACACCTAAAGAAATACTCCACAATGGAAAAGAAGAATCCTTAGGATTTCTGCTAGTTATTAAGTATATTAAAACATAGGTCTTTCATGTCTATAAAGAGACGCTGGTATAGATTGTACATAATCCCCTAGGCTTTGTGAAATTCAAACATGAAATGCCAGACTATTTTGATGATGGAGGTTGGTATAACAGCCAGGTTTTAAAGGCTGTGTTTTATTTTCCTTAATGTGAACAATATAATTCCTGATGGTTCATCAAGAATATAAGTTTGTGTGAATTATCCCAGTACCAATATGGTATCAGAGATCACAACAGACGGTAGGTAAAAAGAGAAAATGTGGATTAGCGTGTCAATATCTTAATTTAATTTTTTAAATTTATTCTTGTACACTTTGCATTAAAATGCATGTTAAAAACTGCATTTTGTTTTTTAAGGGTGCAGGTTATGAAGATGTTTCATATTTAATATTTTTGGGGAACATGTTCAAGAATGGTAAAGATTGTTTACTTTCAAGTTGGATTGAGCTTTCTTTTTAAACTAGGTATTTCTTGCAAACCACATGGTTCAGATAATTGTTAGTCTTGATTGTTTGAACTCATTTTAGGGAAAGTGTCTTTTATGACGGTTTTATGGTTACAAACAGTGTTTTCAGGCCTGGAGTTTTCAGTTAAAGAAAGCCTGCTGTAGAACATTTTATTCAACTCCTATTTCTGAAGCACCTTTGTGATGAATTCAGTGTGAGACTAGATTGTTCATCTGGGAGAGGGACTAAAAGAACTTCACAACATTCTATTTTCTGAAAAAGCTGTGTCTGCCAAGACTCCAGCAACGATCATGCATGATCAGTGACTTGGTCAAATGTACAAAAATACCAGACTGATGGACTTCAGAACATCCTATGCCTTCTCTTTTATATTTACTTTCAAGAGTGACCACCATTGGCCAAAAATGAATTTTTGCAAATGTATTTATCCCATTTACTTGAAGTGTGTTGAGTTTGTGTGTGTGTATTTTGGGTTATTTTGGGAAATAAGCTTGCGCTTTCAATTATAAATTGTGTGTGTTAACCAATTTTGTATTTTTATTAAAATCGGTTTTGTTTGAGGAGAATCAAGAATTGAATTCAGAGCAGTTTTTTTTGTTTCATTTCTCTCTGAACAGGTTCAGTTCAGTTCAGTGAAAACCAGTAACTGCTGTAGCAGTTTTCTTTTCTACTTTGTGAAGTTTCCAATCCAGGGGATCTTTGGATAGAAATCCTCAGATTCTAAGAATTGGAAAAGGTTTAGACAATCAGAATTGTGAAAGGTTCATGCTGTCGGACCCAGAGACGAATTGTAAAATTTATTTCTCCAGTTCAAGTAAAGGAAGCTGAAGGACCCTGTAAAGTAGAAACATAAAAAGCTGAGCCACAAGTATAATATCCCATGACTTGAGTTGCTGTAATTGATATTATTGTTAAATCAGGTTGAAATCTTGTTTTAATGTTTGGCTTATGACGTTGCTAACTGTGGGGAAAAGAAGTATATATAGCTTAGTTTGCTTATTTTATTTCTTTTGTTAATAAATGTATGTTCTGTTTTTAAAGAATATTTGCTTCTTCACATGATTTTTTTTTCAGTGCCTGTTTGTCGCATTAACTAAACAAACAAATAAATTAAGCATATGATTTATACCAAGCCAGATTTCAATCTGGGATAGTCATACCAACAGCTGCGATCATAATATATGGAGTGAATGTATAAAATCTGATCTGATGTCAATGATGCTTAAAAATAGCAACTTTTTATACAGTTATACTAATTTACATGGCAAGAGACTATTTAAGGTAATTCTCTGTATAGCCGGAAGGAACTCATCCGTTCTCTCTCTGAATCTCCAGCTGCTGATAAACTTCACTACCAGCTAGTATTGAATCAGTTCTAGTGTAGTAAAGGATTTTCAGCCCAGTGTTAAAGACCTAACTGACACGAGCAGAAGCCTGAGTAAGAATGTTACTAGCAATTCACTGTGACTTTTGCATTAAAGTCTTAATATTATCACTTTAAAACTGCAATATTTATCGGTCTGAAGGTATCAGAATTAAAAGCAGGAAGACATTAAAAGACCTGAAGAATTTAGGTGCCTCCCACTCTACCAATTAGACTGAGCAATATAGCACTCTTACACTAAGTTATTAGTTTAATTCTGAAGGTATTTGTAGGCCGATGATTGCTTCATGACACGAAGCACTTCTTAAAAAAAGACCAACTGCATTTTGCAGTCAGTAGTAAATGAGAAATATTCGCAATTCGTTATTACTTAAAAGTTGTTCACAGACTCTGTGGGGTTTTGAGTGACATTTTGTGTTAATCTAATTGCACAGCCATTTTTTTGCAGGGCTGTTTACATGGAACCTTGACCTATTTGAGCAGAGTATATGTGTGTCTCTTCAAACAATCAGGCTAAAGAATGCTTACTACAACATGGAATATAAACCTCACCATCAACTTCTTAAGGACATCTAGGATAGGCAATGCTCATATCCGCAAGGGACCTTAAAAAAAACAAGAATTGTAAGTGAGAATATTTACCTCAGTGTAAACTTATGTAAGGAAAGCAACAACAGAGGATAAGAAATATTAGGTAATAGATACAGATTTAAATTATTTGTAAATTGTTTTAATTTCTCAAAATAATTATAATCTAAGGAGTGAGACTTCATGCTTTCATTAGCAATAATTTGGTTAGATGTTGATTAAGTAATATTTTTATCACTTTGAAAAGACTTAATTTTAATGGACAACTTATTCTGGCTTGTTTAGATGGTACTTTGTACATAAATGCTGCAACTTCACATACTTCAAGTATTTAAACATCAAGTCCTTTAGAAAGGTTCTGATGTCACAAATATCCTGGGGCACTAATCAGACAGCAATATCTGATTTCCACATTTAATTGCATATATGCATGCCAAAAGTTGCTGCCCAACTTATTGCTTTATGAGGCTATGTGCTGAAAGCCTCATCGTTGTTCAAACTACAAAATATTGACAATTATGAAATGATTTCTATAAAATATAGGGAAAAGGGAGAATGGAGAGTGGTTGGAGACATGGCCAATTGCAGAGGTAAATGTGTGATGTAAAATGAAAAAACAGTGGAACTAAGCAGAATCATTCTTGTGATTTAGTCATGCGAAAGAAGCAATTGTGAATGGTATCAAGATAGATGAGAAGGAATTCAAACACAAATTAATGTTTATATGCATCAGCTTCCCTCTCACAGGGAGGTACTAATTCTGATCTCTTTTCAGCTGTTTTTCAATCCAGCACCTTGCCCTGTTAATTTGCTTTCTGTCATCTACATCACCCTGCCACCTATCAACTTCTTCAATGTCCCACCTCATTTCCAATGACTTCCAGCACCATAACTTTCCCATTTCTTTACTTTCTTTCCCATTTTTTTTCTCAACCTCCGTTTCCTGAATCACATTTTGTCATTTACCATACAACTCAAGCCCATGAACATAGCCTGAGTTCATGCTCTTAGAATAGAACCAGTTGTGACTTCCATTCTCAAAGTATGACTCGGGCGTGCTGTTTTTTAATTAATTCACCAAAATACATCAGGGGCTTTTGTGCCTAGATAGCTGTGTTCCTAGCCTCAGCATAGGTTGTGATTAAATTCTAAACTATCATTGTAATCTGCTGTAGATTTGTACTAATCAGCAGCCAGAGAAGGAAATTTACAAATTTATAGTAAATGCTGAGAATGCTTGTCATGGATTCTTGATGATTCAAATTTTAAAATATGAGAAGGAACTTTGGAAATTAACTATGTCGCAGGAATGTGTACATCATGTGTGGTATAAGCAATAAGGTACACGTGGTTGCAGAGACAGCCTACTGTTAGGATGTTGTGAGATCCCAATACATTTTCTTTGGATATTGCAGTGTTTGATATCTCAACTACTTGCTGTTTGACAGTCCAAGTAGAAGTGTTGCTGCTTCACTTCAAGTTGCCACAAATTTCAAGATAAAGTTGTAGTCAGAAATCACTTACAAAAGCCTAAGGGAGAACAGACTGTGAAGCAATTGAAATTCTTATTATTTATGACTATGTTTAAAAATACAGTGTGGCTTCAAGTTCATAGGTTAAAATATGAGCATACTCTCTTACTGTATTAAGACTCATTCCCAGTCTCTCTCTGCACAAATCTCTAATTCAGAAAAAGATCGTGCAAAATATAACAACTACATTGCAATCTCCAGATAACCTGTGAGCAACGACTCAGGGAGATTACCTTGTAAGACTGATCTGTTTATAGACACAGCTTTCACAATGTGTGAAGAAGTGACAGTACTTGCTGCAAAGAAAGTTTCCCACAAAGGTCTAGCAATCTTTGTAGCCTGAAACACTTCTTTCTCAATTTTGTCTTGAGCCTGGCACCCAGTCAAAGGAATTTCTAAGAGTCCAGCAACAATGATGTCATCAATCAGGTAAGCAATCAATTAGAGGGAAATATTCACATAGGCAACAAACCCAAACAGGACACTGCATTGATTATCCCTCATTTATAATTAAATTTTCGAGATGAAAATAAACGGGATATACAAATGGAAACAAGGTAGAAGCTAAAATATCAAACTTTTTTGAAATTAACATAGAAATTTATTCTATTTTGGCATATCGGTTATTCAAAGCTAGTGAAGTTGCTCAACATAATTTGTGAATACAGCACAATATTAAAAACATTATACCTTATTCAATGAGGTATCATTTTTACAAGAGTTTTAAGCTAAGTTAATAGTGCAGGAAATCAGTAACTTGTAATTGATTGCCAGCTGGGTTTACTTCAGTAACCTTCTATGGAAACGCATACAATCACCAGCAACAGTTTTTGGATTTCTATGTTGAGAATGCAGACCCTGGAAATTGCTGTCAGTTTCAGAGGAGATAAACTTATACCCTTGACGTTCTCAACCTGTGGCATAGTTGATCACACTTGTCTTTTCCTCGGCCTGTCTACTGTTGTCCACCTGCTCCCATGTGTTTTCATTACTATCCATCTACTCACAGTCAGAGTATCACTTCCAATGTCTTCTCCTCCTGCTCTCATGTCATGACCACTGGTGTCACCTAAGGATCAATCTTTGATATTTTCTATTTCTCCTCTACATACAGCAATATCACTGACACTGCATTAGATTTCACTTGTTTAAAAATGCATCTCCAGCTCACCACCACCTCTCATGACTCTTTCACTGTCATTAAAGTGTCAAATTGTGTATCCGAGATCCAATCCTGGATGAGCAGAAATTTCCTCCAATTAAATGTTGGGACAATAGAAACCATTGTTTTTGGTTGCCACTCTAAAATCCATCCCAATCTGCTCAATCCATCCCTTCCCCTAGCAACAGTCTGAGATTAAGTCAGTTCACAACAATGATGCCACATTTGATGATGTGATGCTCATCTTGAGATGAGCTTCTGACCTCACACCTAAGTAACTCAGCTGACATTTTCCTTTTCTCAACTAAATTGCTGTCAAGCATTCATTAATATCATTGTTACCCGTAAGCTCAATTATCCCAAACCACTCCTGACTGGTCTCCCACATTCTAAACTCCCTGTAGCTTTGTTGCTATCCCAAACTCTGCTGCCTCTGTCTTATTCCCACAAGTTCCGATCCGCAATCATCCTTGTGCTGATTTTGCTCACAATCAAGCAACATCTAATTTTGAAACATTCATCCTTGTTTTGAAATTCCTACATAACCTTGGTTCTCCCCGTCATACCTTCAGTTTCCTAAACCCTGAGGTCTGAAATTCCCTCTCTACCACTGATAACTGGGATCTGGGAGTAATTTCTTCATAAACAGCCACCATTGTTAACCTGTTCTATCTCACAACCTCATTTAGCTGCACTGATAGGCTTTTCACCTTTAGCAGGGTATTTGTGGTGAGGTGATAGTTATGTTAGCTCTCCTAAAATAAGAATGAGATGTAATATTGAAGAATTCAATGGAATTTTATTTTGAATTTTGGTATCTACATAAATTATAATCACAGGTGTGTCTGGGCTTAAACTAAGCAATTCAATTATAACTGTAGCATACTTACCCCAGCATGTCATGCTGCAAGAGGACTCAGTAAGATGGAGGCTGAAACCTTTATATCATCAATTTCCATTCTATGACATTGTGATGATATCATGAGCATGTCCTTCAAATGCTTCAAATACCACAATGCTTCTCTCCACCTCTTGCCTTCTCTTTGCTTCTTAGGATGTTTCTCAAAACCCTCCTCCTTGACCTAACTTTCAGTCATCTGTCTTAATATCTCTTTTTGCGGCTCGATGTCATACTTTCTTTCAGAAATGCTCCTGTGAGGTACCTTGGGACATGTCATTACAATTAAGGTGCTATAAAAGTACAAGTAGTTGTTGCATTTCAGAAATGGTATCCATGACATTAAAAGAACACTGAACCACTGCTTCAAGTTACCAACAATGTCTTCAATAAATGAATGTTAATATGGGAACCAACATATTTCCAGATACTTTATTGGCTTCTGTGTGTAAACCCAGCATTCCCTTCGCAAAGATAGTAGGAACTTCAGATGCTGGAGAATCCGAGATAACAAGGTGTGGGGCTGGATGAACACAGCAGGCCAATCAGCATCATAGGAGCAGGAAAGCTTGACGTTTCGGGCCTAGACCCTTCTCTTACATTAAAATTGAGCCTTAAAAACTGATCAAAGAATTTGAAAATTAATTTTTTGTTTTGTTTTGTTAGTTTTAGTAACTCAAGCAAGCTTTTATTGAGTTAATGTCAAGTTGGTCTTAATTTAGCTTCAGGTTAAAATGAACTAGTGCAATATGGCACAACCATGGGGCCTTTTCAATTCTCCACAGGCAGTGAAACCATTTATAACTCTACTGATCTGCATTATTATGACATTATTCATTGAAAAATGTACATTTTCACACGCATGCTGAGCAGTTGTTCTTTGCAGAATCTATCAAACTAAGTTCTACTCCTAGTATTTAAAAAACGAAGACAGTCAACTGATAGGTAAACAATCTGCTTCAATAGTTCTTTACTGCTATTTTGAGAGTGGTTCAATTTATTAATGTAGTAGCACATGCATCAAAACTGTTTTTAATCTGACCCAGTTAGTGAAAATTGTGTGGGTACTGGGGAAAAAAAAGTTGGCTGCAGACTTAGAACTCATCATTTTTTTTAAAAAAAATCTATTTTTCCTAATCAACCCACTCAGAGATGGTATTACACACAGCTGGTGCAGGTGGAATTTGAACCTGGGTCTCGCAGGCTAGGGGTACGAACATTACCACTGCACCACCAGAAGGCTTCTAGAACACAGCGTTTTCCTGTTATCCCTGATATTAACTGCCTGCAAATGGTTGCCTTGTGAAATTGTTAGACTAGGACATGACATTTCTCAACAGGCTGAAAAACATCAGCATCCCATCAGCACGAAAAATAAAACCCTCCAGCTAAGTCAAAACACATTATGGAACAGGACAGAGATAGTTGTTGTATTCCTTGCACAAGATTCTCCTTTGTACTGATGCCCCGTCCCGTGTACCCAGCCAAGAATAATCTGATCCATCCACAGTGCAGCTATTCTGCACCATCATTAGGTCATGGATCTGTGGAATTCATTACCCTAGACTCTGGTGGGTTCTGGGATACTGAATAAATTTAAGGAGGAGTTGGACAGATTTTTAAATCCTAATGTGTTGAAGGGCTGCAGAGAGCAGGTAGGTAAGTGGACTTGAGGCTGAGATGGAATCAGCCATGATTGTACTAAATGGTGGAGCAGGGTCCAAGGTGCTGAATTGCCTCCCCCTGCTCCTAGTTCATATGTTCTTATCGTCTCTCCCCACCATCCCTCATACTAGCCAGAAAGTGGGCCAGCAGTTAAAATTACTGTGACCTCCTGTCCTCTTTAGCTAGTTAATTTTCCTTCGAATAAAGCTGTTTTTTCCCTAGAGGAGATTTGCTCCAAGATCCGCTTCAGTCTCCAGATCAAGGATATTTAAACTATGATTATGAATAACATTTTCCAGAAATTCCAGGCAATTCAGTCAAATAATTCGTACTTCTCACCTGCTGGTCTGTCATGTTTGAAACTCATGGCCCTGTAGGTTCAAAAGGAATGTTTTAGTTCTGTTGCTTCATTGGGGCAAATACAGACTCAAGCAGAATATCAAAATCTATGAATGATCAGCAACAAATTAGCACATGAATAAATTAACAATAACACTGATTTACATTTATATGTGAATTCCATAGCTTAATTTGTAAACGTTCATTTGCATGGACAGAATAGTTCCATCCTTGCCCTATATGGAAGTTTGTTTGTGGCAAAACCTTATAACTCTGTTTGTAGTTACACAATGTGAGATCACAATTACACAGTGTCTGGAGTGTTTCCTGTTACATCTCCTATATGGAATCATTACCACAATCTGCCGTTCTTTTTGTGGCATGTTGCAGACTTACTGTAAAGTAAAACCTCAAAGCAGAATGGCCAGAAGCATTTTCCTTAAATTGCTCAATTGTCGTGGTGGAACATGAACTGCACTTTTCTTTTCCCTCAAGCATTTGCATTTTTTAAAGATATATGTTTTAATCAACCTATTCAGATATGTTATAATACAGCTCTAGGGCAGGTGAGATTTGAATAAACGTCTTTACTGACTTATGCAGTAGGAGAGGGGAAAACAGCCTAGTGGCATTATTGCTAGATAACCCAGTAACCTGGGGATGTGAGGTAAAATTCTGCTGTGGTTAAATTTGAATAAAAATCTGGAATTGAAAAGTCTAGTAATGACCATGCAGCAATTTCTTCTTTCTCTTTAGAGTAGAAAACTGCTGCCCTTAACCTGGTCTGGCTGACATGTGGCTCCAAACCCACAGCAGTATGATTGCCTTTTGACTGCCCTCTGGGCAATTAGAGGACTGCACAGTGACACCTACATCCTGTGAGAGCAAACATTGTGCCACAAGAGCCCTTCATTTTTTTAAAAGATGTTGAAACAGAACTAACAAGAATATTCCAAGTATTTTGTTTGACTTGAGAGGAGCAGACTTGAGAAATAATTTGATCAAAATCAGGCCATAATTCCTCAAGATTTTATGGTATTCAATTGTAAATTACATTTTCACATTTTTAATGAACGTACTTTACTTACTTTCCATTCCACCAGTACATACTTAAATGGACATTCCTGGGGGTTTGTCCAGTGAATGTATATGGGTGGCACTGAGAAATAAGAAGGTGATGGTCACTTTGATGGGATTGTACTATAGGCCTCCTGGTAATCAGTTGGAAATTAAGGAGCAAGTATGTAGGGAGATCGCAGATAGCTCTAAGAACAACAGGGCTGTAATAATGTGTTTTTAACTTTCCAGACACAGTCAGAAAATGCTATAGTGTTAGAGGCTTGGATAGGGAGAAATTTGTTAAGTGTGTTCAGGAAAACTTTCCAAATCAATATATTGGTGCTTGGTCCACTACTGTTTGTCATTTATATAAACGATCTGGATGAGAACATAGGAGGTATGGTTAATAAGTTTGTAGATGACACCAACATTGTTGGTATAGCGGACATTGAAAGTTATCTAAGAATACAACATGATTTTGTTCAACAGGGCCAGTGGACCGAGGAATGGCAGATGGAGTTTAATTCAGATAAATGCGAGGTGCTACATTTTGGTAAGACAAACCAGGGCAGGACTTATACAGTTAATGGTAGGGCCCTGGGGAGTGTTGTCAACCAGAGAGACCTAGGGGTGACAGATAGAGAGGGTGGTGAAGGTGGTGTTTAGCACGCTTGCCTTCATCAGTCAGAGCACTGAGCCTAAGCCTTGAGACATCATGCCGTAGCTGTACAGAACATTGCTAAGGCCGCTTTTAGAATACTCACTTTAACTCTGTACAAGATTTGGTTAAAGCCACATTTGCAATATTGCATACATTTCTGGTTGCCCTGCTATAAGGACGATGTCAGTAAATTGCAAAAGGTGCCTAAAAGACTTACAAGGATGTTATTGAGACTGAAAAGCTTGAGTTATAAGGAGAGGCTGGATTAGCTCGGACTTTTATTCCCTGGAGCGTAGGAGGCTGAGGGGTGACCTGAGAGTGGTTTGTAAAATCATAAGGGGCATAGATAAGGTGAATAGCAAAGGTCTTTTCCCCAAGGTAGAGGAGTCCAAAGCTAGAGAGCATAGGTTTAAGGTGAAAGTGGAAAGATTTAAAAAGGACCTAAGATGCTCACAGATGCACACAGATTTCACACAGAGGGTGGTGCGTGTGTGGGATAAGCTGCTAGAGGAAGTGGTGGAAGTGGGTACAGTAACAACATTTAAAAACATTTGGACAGGTACACGGAAAGGACGGGTTTAGATTGCTCTGGGCCAAATGCAGGCAAGTGATTTGATTTAACAAGGTGTCGAGCTGGACAACACAGCAGGCCAACCAGCATCAGAGGAGCAGGGAAGCTGACGTTTCAGGTCTAGACCCTTCTTCAGAAATGTGGGAGGGGAGGGGGATTCTGAAATAAATAGGGAGAAAGGGGGAGGCGGATAGAAGATGGATGAAGGAGAAGATAGGAGGAGAGGAGACTGACAGGTCAAGGAGGCGGGGTTGGAGCCAGTAAAGGTGAGTGTAGGTGGGGAGTTAGGGAGGGGATAGGTCGGTCCAGGGAGGACGGACAGGTCAAGGAGGCAGGATGAGGCTAATAGGTAGGAGATGGGGGTGGGGCTTGAGGTGGGAGGAGTGGATAGGTGGGAGGACAGGTTAGGGAGGAGGGTACGAGTTGGGCTGGTTTTCGGATGCGGTCGGGGGAGGGGAGATTTTGAAGCTTATGAAGGCCACATTGATACCATTGGGCTGCAGGGTTCCCAAGCGAAATATGAGATGCTGTTCCTGCGACCTTCAGGTGGCATAGTTGTGCCACTGCAGGACGCCCAGGATGGACATGTCATCCAAGGAGTGGGAGGGGGAGTTGAAATGGTTCGCGACTGGGAGGTGTAGTCGTTTGGTGCAAACTGAGCGTAGGTGTTCCACAAAGTGGTCGTCAAGCCTCCACTTGGTTTCCCCGATGTAGAAGTGGCCACATCTGGAACAGTGGATACAGTATACCACATTAGCAGATGTGCAGGTGAACATCTGTTTGATGTGGAAGGTGTTCTTGGTGAGGGAGGAGGTGTAGGGGCAGGTGTAGCACTCCCTGCGGTTGCAGGGAAAAGTGCCAGGGGTGGTGGGGCTGGTGGGGAGAGTGGAGCGGACAAGGGAGTCCTGGAGAGAGTAAACCAAGCAGAGGCTTGGGGACCGCTTTGCGGACCACCTATGCTCAGTTCGCAACAAGCAACTGCACCTCCCAGTCGTGAACCATTTCAACTCCTCCTCCCACTCCTTGGACGACATGTCCATTCTGGATCTCCTGCAGTGCCACAATGATGCCACCCGAAGGTTGCAGGAACAGCATCTCATTTTCACTTGGGAACCCTGCAGCCCAGTGGTATCAATGTGGACTTCATAAGCTTCAAAATCTCCCCTCCCCCACCGCATCCCAAAACCAGCCCAACTCGTACCCACCTCCCTAACCTGTCCTCCCACCTCAAGCCCCACGCCCATCTTCTACCTACTAGCCTCATCCCGCCTCCTTGACCTGTCCATCCTCTGTGGACTGACCTGTCCTCTCCCTAACTACCCACCTACACTCACCTTTACTGGCTCCACCCCTGCCTCCTTGACCTGTCTGTCTCCTTTCCACCTATCTTCTTCTTTATGCATCTTCTATCTGCCTCCCCCTTTCTCCCTATTTATTTCAGAATCCCCTTCCCCTCCCCCATTTCTGAAGATGGGTCTAGACCCAAAACGTCAGCTTTCCTGCTCCTCTGATGCTGCCTGGCCTGCTGTGTTCATCTAGCTCCACACCTTGTCTCATATTCTCCAGCATCGGCAGTTCCTATTATCTCTGCAAGTGATTTGATTTATTGATTTATTATTGTCTCATACCAAGCTACAGTGAAAAGTATTGTTAGGTTCTGGTCAGGTAATAGAACAGAATGCAGTATATAGTGTTACAGCTCCAGAGAAGGGTTAGAGAAAGATCAACACCAATATATGAGAAGTCCATTGGGAGTAGTTCAGTTTAGGAAACTTGATCAGCATGGAGTTGGACTGAAGAGCCTGTTTCCAAGCTGTTTACCTCTATAACTCTATTTACTTATC
Organism: Ginglymostoma cirratum; assembly: GCA_024137785.1. Taxonomy (NCBI): domain Eukaryota; kingdom Metazoa; phylum Chordata; class Chondrichthyes; order Orectolobiformes; family Ginglymostomatidae; genus Ginglymostoma; species Ginglymostoma cirratum. The sequence continues at coordinate 6,522,844 of JAHRHZ010000289.1, read as the reverse complement.
TTTATACATTTAAGTACCAAGATTGCCAATGCCATATTTACTTTCCTGAATCAGGTTAATCCATTCTCAATTAATAAAGTGCTTGAAGAGGTCTAATTAAGTTCATATTACAACAAACCACGCTTAAAGCACAAGCTTGGAATGGGAAACCTCCCCACAAGGTAAATTTGCCACAACTGACTAAATTAATTCTGTCAAAATAAATTAGAGCTTATGACAATTTACCATAGATGTAAGAATAAAGATTTATAACAAATTGCTGCAGATACAGAATTTTGATTTGAGTAATTTAGCTCAATAGTCTTCATCGTTACAACCAGCAGGGTTGAACTGTTGGTCACACAACTTCCCTTCCTCATCCCCAGGCAATCTAATGTAAACAATTTCCCCTTCTCAAATAATATTTGACTTCCGTTTCTCACTATACTTTGTTTTAGATAAAAACAACATTGTCCCCTTTGTCCTTGACTCTGGTTCAACCTCCTTTTTCTCTTGAGAAGTCATTTTATGGGGTCTTGCCACAAATGCACGTCCATCTGTCCCACAATTCTATGTTTGAACATGTACAATCATTTTATCTTGTCACATCACCGAAAATGCAAGCGTTAAAGTTATAAATGACATATTATGTGAATGTGAGCTTGGCTCATATTGTACGCTTTGCAAACTTTGATCATAACATGTTCCATTGCGAGAATGGTTGATCTCTGAGAAAACAGTACCATGCTGAATGAATGTAGGAATAATGTACAGTCTATGATAACACTCTGCAAAGCCTTAAATATTCAGACGTTATATATACCTTAAGTAACTTCAGAAGAGTGATACACTCTGTACACTGATGGCGCAGAGATGTTTGGAATAGATACTAGCTTCGTGGCTCTGTCTAGTATGCAAGGGCACCATAAAATGGCTGGGGCAGTTGATGATGCTAATGAAAGAGGCCCTACAAGCCCTGCGAAGTGAGCTCTTCCAATGATGCTGGCACAACAGTTTATGGATGAGCCTCCATTATGATGTGACTTGGCAAACCACTCCAAGGCTCAGGTATAGATTACTAGTGTCCATTCAAGCCTGTGAAAGGTGAGCTAGTCTTAGGCAGTCTATGATAATACTCTGCAAAGCCTTAAATATTCATACCTTACATACATCTTAAATTACATACACAAACTCAATTCTAGTCTTGTCAATTTAAAATTATAAGAGAACAGATGTCCTGGCATCAATTACCTGGTTGATGCTGCACATATATCAGGCATTTTTTATTATCCAAGGTGCCTCTTACCACACTAACAGTGCAGACTAGGCTACATACTTGATTCTATCACCAGCTCCCTTTGCCCTGGTTTCATTATTTATCCTATCTAGTGTATATCTGCTGATCTACTGTTTTGTGCTATTTTGCCTACATCTTATTTCACCAGAAGACATTTTTAATGGAAACTGTTAAACCCTTCTAAAGCTCTGTTTGAACTTTGGTCTAGCCCAAGGTAGCCAATATGGTTGTATTTCCCCTTCCCCTTATGCCCACAGATAGTGGCCAGATATCGAACTTTGGGTTGTAAAGGTACTTGGTTATACCATCTGTACAGATTGAATCTTCAATACAGACTCTTGCCTCATCTGTCTTAGCCACTGAATTCTTCCAAATCCTACAATTCCTTGCCACATCTTTTGTGTCCTGCTGGTGCAATAAACCAAGTATGATGAGTAAAGAACCAACACCAACTGGACAAGAACCAAAAGATCCTAATCCATAGGTTATCTGGAGCTGGTGTAAGGGAGAAAGATTCACATTTTTCGATCATTGGCATCTCTCCGAGGGTAGAAGTGAACTGTAAAAGAAGGACAGGTTGCACCTGAATTAGAAGGGGACTAATATATTGGTGGGGAGGTTTGCCAGAGCTGCTTATGAAGATTTAAACTAGTAAGTGTGTGCGTTGGGGGGGTGCGCAGAGGTGGCGGTGAACAGAGTTTGAGGTGGGATCCAGGGAGGCAATGAGAAAAGAGATCAGTCTGAGACTGGTACAGTTTGGAAAAGGAGCGAGTCAAACAAACAGTCCGAGCAGGCGGGAGCAAAGCAGAGAACGAGGTATGACTGATAAATTAAACTGCGTTTATTTCAATACAAGAGGCCTAACAGGTAAGGCAGATGAACTCAGGATATGGTTGGGAACGCGGGACTGGGGTATCATAGCAATTTCAGAGACATGGCTCAGGGATGGATAGGACTGGCAACTTAATTTCTAGGGTATAAATGCTATTGGAAGGATAGAAAGAGGGGGTGAGAGAGGAGGGAAAGTGACATTTTTGATTAGGGATAACATTATGGCTGTACTTAGGGAGGATATTCCTGGGAGTACATCCAGGCAAGTTGTTTGGGTGGAAGTGAGAAATAAGAAAGGAATGATCATCTTATTGGGTTTGCACTATAGAACCCCTAATAGTCGAAGGGAAATTGAGAAGCAAATTTGTACGAAGATCTCAGTTATCTGTAAGAATAATAGGGTGGTTATGGTAGGGGATTTAAACTTTCCAAACATAGAATGGAACTGCTATAGTGTTAAGGGTTTGGATGTAGAGGAATTTAAGTGTGTACTGGAAAATTTTCTGATTAAGTGTTTGGAGGTACGTACTAGAGAAGGTGCAAAACATAACCTATTCATGGAAAATAAGGCAGGGCAGGTGACTGAGATATCAGTGGAGAAGCACTTTGGGGGTCAGTGAGCATAATTCTATTAGTTTTAAAATAGTGATGGAAAAGGATAGATCAGGTCTAAAAGTTAAAGTTCTAAATTGAAGGAAGGCCAATTTTGACTTTCAAAAGTTAATTGGGGGATACTTATCAGTAAAGGGACGTCTGGGAAATAGGAAGCCTTCAAAAATGAGATAAAGAGAGTCCAGAGACAATATGTTCCTGTTAGGGTGACAGGCAAGGTTGGTAGGTGTAGACGATGCTGGATGACTAGAGAAATTCAGGTTTTGGTCAAGAAAAAGAAGGAAACCTGTTAGGTAAAGCCTGCAGAGATCAAGGGAATCCCTAGAAGAGTATCAAGACAGTAGAAGTATACTTAAGAGGGAAATCAGTAAGGAAAAAAAGGAGACGTTAGTTTTGGACAAATAGGGTTAAGGAAAATCCAAAGGGATTCTACAAATACATTAAGGGCAAAAGGGTAACTAGGGAGAGAATAGGGCCTCTTAAAGATTAGCAAGGCTGTCTAGGTGTGGAACCGCAAGACATGGGAGAGACACTAAATGAGAATTTTGCGTCAGTATTTACTGTGGAGAAGGATATGGAAGCTAGAGAACTGGGGAAATAAATAGGGAAATCTTGAAAAATGTCCATTTACAGAGGAGGAGACGCTGGAATTCTTAAAACACATAAAGATGTATAAAACCCCAGGACCTGATCAGGTGTACTCTAGAACTTTGTGGGTAGCTAGGGAAGTAAGTGATTGCTGGGCCCCTTGCTGAGATATTTGTATCATTCATAACTGCTAGTGAAGTGCTGGGAAACTGGAGGTTGGCTAACGTGGTGCCACTATTTAAGAAAGGTGCTAAGGAAAAGCCATGGAACTATAGACTGGTGAGCCTGACATGGTGAGCAAGTAGTTGGAGGGGATCCTGAGGGAGAGCATTTATATGTATTTGGAAAGGCAAAGAAAGATTAGGGATAGTCAACATGGCTTTGAGCATGAGAAATCGTGAGGATTAATGAGGGCAGAGTAGTGGACGTGATCTATATGACCTTCACTAAGGCGTTCAACAACATTCCGTGTGATAGTCTTGTTAGCAAGGTTAGATCACATGGAATGCAGGGAGAACTAGCCATTTGGATACAGAACTGACTCCAAGTTGGGGGCAGAGGGTGGTTGAGGAAAGTTGCTTTTCAGACTGGAGTGTCACAAGGATCAGTGCTGGGTCCACTGCTTTTTGTCATTTATATATATGATTTGGATGTGATCATAAGAGGGCTGGTTAGTAAGTTTGCAGATGACACCAAAATTGGAGGTGTAGTGGATAGCTAAGAAGGTTACCTCAGCATACAATGGGACATTGATCAGGTGGGCCAATGGGCTGAGGAGTGGCAGATGGAGTTTAATTTAGACAAATGTGAGATGCTGCATTTTGGAAAGGCAAATCAGGACAGGACTTATACACTTAATGTCCTGGGGACCGTTACTGAACAAAGAGGCCTTGGAGTGCAGGTTCATAGTTCCTTGAAAGTGGAGTCGCAGGTAGACAGGATAGTGGAAAAAGCGTTCGGTAAGCTTGCCTTTATTGGTCAGTGCATTGAGTATAGGAGTTGAGAGATCATGTTGCTGCTATACAGGACACTGGTTAGGCCACCTTTGGAATACTGCTTGCAATACTTGTCTCCCTGTTATAGGAAGGATGTTGTGAAACTTGAAAGGGTTCAGAAAAGGTTTACAAAGATGTTGCCAGGATGGGAGGGTTTGAGCTATAGGGAGAGGCTGAATAGACTGGGATTATTTTCCCTGCAGCGTCAGAGGCTGAGGGGTGACCTTATCAAAGTTTAGAAAATCATGGTGACCATAGATATGATGAATAGCCAAGGTCTTTACCCCAGGGTAGCAGAGTCCAAAACTAGCAGGCATGGGTTTAAGGTGAGAGGGGAAAGTTTTAAAAGAGACCTAAGGGGCAACATTTTCACACGGAGCATGGTGCATGTATGGAATGAGCTGCCAGTGGAAGTGGTGGAGGCTGGTTCAATTACAAAATTTACAAGGTGTCTGGATGTGTATATGAATGGGAAGGGTTTAGAGGAACGTGAGTCAAATGCTGGCAATGGGGATAAATTAATTTAGGATGTCTGGTCGGCATGGACGAGTTGGACTAAAGGGTCTTTTTCCATGCTGTACAGCTCTATTACTCTATGAATCTGTTTGATCCCCAGTTCCAAAGGCCCTTCTATTATAGTGGTATCTATTCCCCTAATATTGTCAACCAATTTCCTGGACTGCTGCTGCAGTGTGTACTGTGTTCTCTGCACTCATTGGGTGTCATCTTGAACAACTGTAAGGTGTTCAGGCCGCATTAGATTTTCATAGCAGAACCGGTTTAATTATTGTGTCAACTTTTGCCAACAGGAGCGGGATTTTTCACCATGGCAAAAATACCAAAAGAGTTTGGGAATTACAAATCTTGCCCCTAACCCAGCTTCTCTCGTTTTTGCAGAGATAGGGTTCAGAGTGGTATGTATTTCATGCATGTACAGTTTCTACAAGGGGATCTGCCCATTTAAGCGACAGACTTGTCGTCTATGCTTTGGGCCCATCAACTGGTTTATGTATTAACAACATTTCACCAAAGTGCTCTTGATGGTGAGGTGAACAAAGGGACATAGAATTTGGTTTGCAGTTAAACTTGATTTTTTGAGTCAAAAGATTCTTTATTAAAGCACGTTGTGAGCATTTCCCAAATTCCCACAAAAAGTCTCTACCTGCCTGAGAAAGAATATTACTGCAATGATCCATGTGTTTGAGCCTCCCGTTGGAAACTCCCTCCTCTCTTGCACGAAGGTGGGTCTTGCAGGTCAGGATGGATCTTCTCCTGGGTCTTTAGGGTTGCCACACGGTCTTCTGCCATGGGTCATGCTGTAAATCCTCCCTACGATTCTTCACTGAGTATTCACTAGGTGGTTGGCATCCAGTTTTGTATTCTTATCCCCTCACCCCTGACTTTCCAGAACATTCTGTGGATTTTGACCAATGGGCTCAGGAGCTGCTTTCAAGCATCCAATGGGGTCGCGCCAATATCCTTCATTGCTGCCATGCAGAAGGCGTTATGAGTATATACTCAGGCAGTGAAGATGCCATAATGTTAAACTGAATAAGATATCGTCCCAAATGGATGATTTTTTGTCAACAAACATTTGTTTCAAATTATTTTTTTTCCTTAAATTAAACATGCTTCAAAATCTCATTTTAGCTAGATTTTGAAGAGACTGTTAGACGCACTGACACAAGATGGCAGCACAAAGCAATTTAGACACTCTTATGAAATGATTACTGGTGTAAGCACTAAAGAAACAGGGGAGATGCTTTTCTTAATCAGTGCCACTTAATTAGAACTGCTATAAATAAAGTAATGTTCAATTCATATAAACAATGCCTGGATAATTACGTCTAACTGCTGGTAGGCATTTCTATTTTTGGTTTTGATTTTTAACAAACCTCCCTGGAATGTTCCATGTTTATTTGTCCATTTAGGTTGACTTTGTTGCACGGTTCTAAGGGAAAAATGGGGAAAAGAAATGTGATACTTGAGTTTATTTCGAGGAATATTGGATCACGTCTCTGAATCTGTAATTCCAAATATAGTCTGTATTGGAGTCAGTGGATTGATTGTCATCATTTCTTTTTAACTGGTGTATGTATTGATTTTAAGTAATAGAAATTGTCAGGAGAAATATTTATAATTATTTTAATTTAAATAGTAAAATAGCTAATAGACAGAAAACATTAATAACCACGGAATTCAAACTTATTTTACCTGTTAGCTCTGTAGTATTGATGAAGCCTATAAAATCCTCACCTGTAACATTATGTTTTTTGTCAATTCACGTTTAGTTCCTGTGAGATAAATAACAGGCTGTTCAAACGTTGAAGGTATTGAAGAGTATTTTGCTGAAAAGATTCAAAAGTCACATAGACTTTAATGTGGTGTACTTGTTTACAAAAGTATCCTAGGATTTAATTTTATGCAGAGGTTGGATATTATGGAAAAAAAATGTGCCACTGTGCCATGTTGAAGTCAAACTCTATATTTCACAGTCAAGTTTACTCAAATAATATTAAAATTTCTTTTAGAAATCAGGTTTATGTTGTAATATATTAAATTGTTCAAACTGCCAATGATGCGGGTATATATCAATTCACATTGTCCTCACCATTGGAACTTCTTTTTAAACTTGAAATAAACGACTGACCTCAGACTCAAAAAGCTATAAATATCTTTGTAACTCCAACCAAATGTACTGGAATTTTTCCCAAAACAAATCTACATTCTAAATGAGCAAAAAAAACTTTCCGTGCTTGCTATTTTTAGCCATCATTGTTCAAAATCTGTCACATTATATGATATATAGGCCCAGATTTTTCCCAGATAGAGTTCCTGTCCGTTATGGTTAAAACGGTGGAAGTGGCTGGAAATCACTCATTCATTCCCCCTCAAAGAGGCACTTTATATTTTTGCATGCATGGGAATGCAGGCAGCTCAGAATTTAAGCAGACACAATCTATGGAGGCAGCTGGCCATTTGAATCATCAGCTGTCTCTACTCCTACACTATCCTGGTGTGGTAACCGTCTGAAACCCAAAGCATGAGATCAAAGCAGGTCAGAGCCGACACGAACCTTGTGGATTTGTTTGTAGAGACAGGTCATCTTTTTAGAGAAGTAAGATACATTTTCGGATCTGATTCCGTGACATCTTTGTGGCAGGTAAGATCATTGCTGGTGGAAGTAAGGCATCCTTTAGAAGAAATAATGTATCCTTTAAGAGTGGTAAGGCACTCCTTTGGATCAGGTCAGGTGACTTTTAGATTTATTAGTAGCATACAGTCTTGTGTGAAATAAGTAAATTAGGTTATTGGTACGATAAATCTTATGATCTAGCAAGTAGTCAAAGGGTCCTGTCAAGAATGTGAAGTCTTTTAAAGCTCTAGACATATTGAGCTTTGGAAGAAGAGTCTGGATTTTTTTTTAAATTCTCTATTTCACAATGTCTGTTGACATGAGCCTGAGGATTTCCATTACTAGATTAATGCTGCATAGGTAATGGATCAAGGATCCATTGTCACAGTGCGTATTTCAAAGTTTGATTGACAGATACAAGTGTTTTGGAATTTTTGATGTGGGACTGTGTATTCCAATGTTAGTTTAATAATTTTTAGAGGTGAGAATTTTAAGCATGGTACATGCATTTTCATAAATGAGAACGCGTTTTCTTAATGTAATGAAGTCTGCAATACAATTACTATATTTAATAGAATTTTAATTTTTCTCACTTTTATATGGGTCTTGAGGACTGCCCTTGGTGGATGTGAGATGAGTTGGTATCACTTTACTCCTCATGATAAGCCTTTCTCATGTGGAAGACATACAAAACTATACTATAACCTTCTCAGTTGTAAGTTTGAATATAATAGCCCAAACCTTCAGACTTGGGTGGAAATTCCTACTTCCTGTCTCCCCCACTCAGGCCTTTATATTTTAAAATATCCATTTCTTTTAAAAGGCAGATTTGCGTGGACAAGATTTAGTTGGGATTCAGCAGAACTATCTCCTTTAAAGACGGGCTCTGGCAACTACAGTTTTGCACTGGGAAAGGATTCTGGGGTGAACCCAGGACCACCACTCCTAAATGTCATTCACAGGTGGTTACTTAGACATCTAAGTGCTGAGACAAACTGGTTAGAAGAATGGTCCTGTATTTTAAAGGTTGTTAGATCGTCTAGCCTCAATCCCTAACACCTCCTTATTTCACAACCCCTGCTCCATGCTCACAAGTTGCATCCATGCCCTGGATGCCCTTCAATGTTCGCTTCTAGCTCTCACACAAACTCAAAACATCCCATGCCTACTCATATCTCCACGACCCGTCCATGCTCCCTCATAACACTCATTCACCCTTCATGCTCTCTGATATTCATTTATTCATTTTTTATATTCCATTTCCCAAAGAGTCCTTTATGTTTCCCCCACAACCACTCACCCAGTATGGACTAAGGGCACACGTCAAGAACCAGATGTTTGAATTGGAAATAGAAAAATTGAACTTCCAGAAGCAGAAATTGCTAGAGAAACTTAGCAGATTTGGCAGCATCTGCGGAGATGCTAGGTTTGAAATGTTAACTCTATTGAATTTCTCCAGCAATTTCTGTTGTTGTTATAGATTTCCAGCATCTGCATTTCTTCACTTTTATTACACTCTCACTCAGGTACACTTCATGCTGTAAAAACCAACATTCATAAAACCCATTCAAAAATATGAATTCCCTCAATGGTCAATCTGTTATTAAAACAGCATCCATTGCATTTAACACATTAGAACAGGTAATCCTTTAAGCAGTGCCCACTTCTGAGACTTCGAGCAGTCCCTCGAGTCAGTGTTGGAGACACCATAAAACAATTGTGCCCGAGATCATGAGGCAGGCAAGGATAGGGGTGGCTGTGTTAGTGCCGGAAAGGAGTTAGGGTTAGGGTGGGGGCTGTTATTTGAAGGACAGAAAAAAAAATAAAACTAGGTGGGGAGGGGGGTGTGGCAGGGTGAAAAAAACCAGGCGAGGAGGGGGTGTGAGTGGTTGTTACATGAACTTGAAAAGGTGACAAGATTGGAGACGCCTCCTACCTGAGGCCTGAGGAGGATAATTGGAACTAACCAGGCCTCTCCCCATATCTAAATATCTCTTCCCAGCCTCAAAACTGAGATGATTAATTAGCCACTTTAGGACCTTACTTGTGACATTAGTGAGCTAGGCTACCATACTGTGTGGTCTTTGGCTAAGATGGTAAAACTTAAGGTATGGGGAAAGAAAGATGAACTGAAATAAAATAAAATAGAACTTCAAAAGATATGAGCAAATTTCCCAAAGTACCAAAGGGCCATAGATGAATTCATAACTCTAGAGGGAATATTTTAAAACTGCATGCTTGGCGCAAAAAGCTTTCAGCTCTAATTGAACTTTTAAAGACATTCTACTCAACAATTTGTTTTCAGAAAATCATGGAATCCAATCTCCTTCATTTGTAATCTGGTTAACTAAATTTAGTTGAAGTATGATAGCTAAATACTTAAAAAGAAAAACAGAAAATATTTGTTGTGACCAACCAAGAGGGGCTTTAGTTGAGGGCAACTGATCACTCCTCCTCATTTAGTCATGTAAAATTATAAGTTTAAGAAAATGGTTAATTTCATCTTGAGACCTTGGGTTGGAAATGTGTTCTTCGATGGTTTTCTTGCTGTTTCAGCTGTTGAAATGTGGAGTCTAGTAGCTTCTAACCACATTGAATAATAGTTTACTGCAGCAAAATAGGCTTTTCTCCTAACATCAGTGATCTAGTCCCAACCTTTTCCAAGTCCTGTCTGCAAAACTATATGGTATAAAGATTCTGTTGATGTTTGACTAATTTTTGAGCAAGTATAACAGGACAATATGAAGTCTTCAATTGCGTTATTAAATTCCTGGCCACCTAACAGATATTTGTGCATGAGTTCCTCACTTTGCTGCTCCCAAAGTACCACCCTGGATTTTATGAAGAAATTCCTTATTCTTAACCTTGGATATTACCAATCTATAATTAAAATCTAAATTGTCTGCTGTTGTTTCCTCTTTTCATTGTACTTTCTTAAGAGCTTATCCTTCAGACCATAATTTGACCGACATTCTTCGCAAAATTTCCTAATCTGGATACAATCCACATCTTATTCGTGTGCTTTCCTAATTTCTTGAAGCCTTTTCCAAAAATCTGGTAAAGATTTTATTGTGGGCAATAAAAATGTTTCAGTTTTTGAAATAAGCACATTGAGTTAATGCATGATCAGCTGTAGCCTTATGTAATGTGTCTGCTGTGATCTGTGTTTTGCCTGGCGCTTACACATTGTATAATGATAATACATCAGTCTGTGCCTGAAACACAGTACATGTAAATATATTTTGACAGCCTGTTTGCAATCCAGCGGTGTGACTAAGGGCAAATAATTACCTGATCTGAAATGCGTTAACAAATCACAACAGCAATTCCTGAAACAGGACCAGACTTGGTACTGGACACATATCAACAACAGGCCTTTGATATAATGATAAACAAGCTCGTGTCTACCCAAACTCCACTTCCATTACAATTTAGATCTGCACACCATTGTTATAGTCGAAGCATTCTTCATAGGCTTAGCAGCTATTTAGTTCCAGATGCAGAGTGAAGGCTTCCAATGACTGATCTGCCATGCCTCTAAGAACCTGATGGCCACAGAGTAGTACTAGACTGTATTTAAGAAAGAGGTCCAGGCAGTCACCTAGGCTGATGAAAAGTTATCTGATGAAGTAAGAGGTCTCATATTCACCAGACAGGTCCCAAGCTATTAGTGACCCTATCGCCAACCAGCTGGCAAAAATGTCATTCTGAATCCAAAGAATTTGTTTATATCTTATGGAGTTTGACTCCACCCCAGAATTCATCTATGGAAAACTCTAATCCATGGCAGATATTTTCAACATATTCCTTTGGCCAACACAGAATTGTCGATACTTTAGTGAAGATATTGAGATCAATGTAACTTTGTTGACCATCTCCTGGTGTTTATTCAGAAATTCACAGGAATCTGTGAAACACAGAAGGTCAACACTGTGTTATTGGATGACCTTCATTTGTGTCTTTAGCTTTGAAAAATACTTTGAGCAACATTATTTTAGTCTTATGGATGACTTGTTGGTCCACAATGACTGACTTGTCATTCTCAGGGTCTTCAGACTGGGTATTCTCCAACATTTAATCCAAGGACACCAATGCCTTACTAAATGTCAAACAACAGCCTGTAATTCCACCTGGAGGCCAGGTATATTCAAAGCCATTGAAGTCACTGTGCCCCATTGTCACTTGAAGTACAAACCTGATGTCTGTCAAATGTGTTGCTTTTCTAATTCATCTTATTCTCTGTCTCATTCTTCATCTTTCATCATTTTAACTTTGGCTTTAGTTTCCCTACCTTTCCATCTTGTCAGAAAATAGCCCAATTTATCCTGGATCATCGCATCAATTTAAAACAATCTATTGTTTTTTTACCATTTTGTTAGCTAATTTTTGATTTCATTTTACCTTGGAAAGATATCATGTTCATCCCAGTGAAATTGTCTCTCCTCCAATTAGTTACTTTTATTCCAGATTTCTTCATTTCTTTTATCAGCAAACATGAAACCTACGATACTATTAAAACTACCCCAATTTTTTCCCTACTAATGCTAGACCCACTTGACTCACTTCATTCCCCATTCTCCAGAGTTAGATCCAGCAATGTCTCTTTATTCATTACACTGGGAACATACTGTTCTGGAAAGTTCTACTAAACCCATGCCAGAAATTGTTCATCTTTCTGCCCTTTCTGCTATTACTATCTCTGTCTATATTAATGTAATTAAAATCTCCCATTGTAATTTTATATAATGTTTACACCTCTTCGTAGTTGCCACTCTCCACTTTTCCATTATTTACTGGCCTAAAGAATACACCCAGTAGTACAATAATAACTATATGATTTATTACCTCTAATGAAATAGATTTTGTACTTGACCTATCCTAGACAGCCTTTACTTTCAGTTCTATAGTATTCTTCTTACTGTGATCCCTCTCCCTTTCTTTCCTACCCTATCTTTTCGAGAAATTCGCATCCAGGAATAATTAGTAACTTTTACAATGTGGTGCAAAACCCACACGGTATTATAAATTTTGCCAAAGCAATAGTTTATTCAAGTTTTGGCATCACACTTTAATTCTTGTCTTCTATGCCATTACCTATGTATCCCAAATTATACAGGTCTTTATTATGGCTTGACCTATCTGTGTTCACATATTCGGGTAATTATGCAAGAAGGAATGAATTTTTTAAACATTCTTTCACAGGAAGTGAGCATCACTGGTAAGGTCAACATTTGCTTGGCATCCCTAATGGCCCTTTAAAATTAATGACATCAATAAGAAAACCTATGACATTTTGCATATCACAGCACTTTTCACATGTTCAGGAGAATCTAACATCATATACAGGCAATGAACCACTTTTAAGCCATGCCTAGTTCTCTAAAACAAATATGACATTCAATTCACACTGAAAGGGCTGGCCGCAAGGATATACCCAATGGTACAATAATACCTATAGAATTTATTACCTCATATGAAAAGGATTCTGTTTTTGACCCATCCTAGACAGTCTTTATTTCCAGATCTATAATATTTGTGTTTTTTGCATTCAGAGATGAACATTAGCTTGGATGACCCAAGATTTCCCTTCTTCAGATTCATAAGATATTTTGGAATAATTTACATCCATCAGAGCAGGCAGATAGGGCCTCAGTTTGACATCTTATGAATGGAGAACCTATAATAATGCAGCATTGCCTCAGAACTGCATTGAAAAATTGGCCTGGGTTATGGACTCAGATCTAAAAAGTGAGGCCTTGACTGATCTGCATGACCAGCTGTGATTGTTTAGCCAAGGTGTTAACAGAACCTGGATGGTTCGATATAGCAGGTTAGGTACTAACCTGACATTAGACAACGAATAATTTCATAACCTGCCTACCATGTACACTTCGAGTGCATGTGTGAGCAAAACCACACTAGCAACCTTTCAGGCATGATGCTGTACTCAAATTACAACAGAGGTGACCAGAAGTGCATCAGCAGCTGACACCAGAAATTCAACACATGGAACCCAATTTTGCATCTTTATGCTTTCCTGGGATCTGTTACAGACTTCTTTACTGTTTGTCAAATTTTACTTTTTCTGTCTTTAGCAATTTTTGAGATAGTGCTTTAAATCATGACTATCTGTTAGCTTAATGATTATAATACATGACAGCAAAGGATATAGGTGTTCATATGTAATGCCTTTCACTTGAATTATTTCTATAAGAAAAGTGAAATAATTTCTTGCCAAACTTAAAACAAAACTGAATGCATCCAGTCATTTTCAGCTGTCCATGCTGACATTTGATTGTAGATTTTAAGAATACCTTCAAATGAACATACCTGCCTATGATCAAATGTTAAAAATATCTTGCAGATAATCAACCATCAAGAACTAAATACACTTTATTGAATAAATGATTTATACAGGATATTTTTATTTCCAATTTTCAATGAGTTTTGTCAAACTCAATGTTTCAATGCATTTATCAAGCCAGTAAAAAATACTAAGTTATATTTTCATCCTTCCTATTTGTGTGTTAAGCATTACCTGAATGGACCATAGAACTTCAACACAAAGTAAACAGTCACATGTCAGCAATGGAGACCACATAATTTTCTGTCCATTGAAACAATGGATTGAAATTCAAGGAAGCTCTATAAAAGACGTTTGATTCATTCTTTCTTCTAGCATTCTACCTAAGCAACTGTCAAGTTAAGAGAATTGTGTCTTTCCTCCAGATATAGTTAATGAGCATGTGCTTAACATGGTGAAGTCAGGTAACATTGAACTGGAATCTGGGTCTGTAATGTTTCCAAGTAAGATGTCCTCCCCTCTTATACGCTGTATATAGCTATGCTCAATAACGCTTGTTGCTGTTCACTCAGAAGATTGTCAATCCCACCTTACCACATGATGGCAATGGTGATCAGATCTACAGAACTGAAGATTGGGAGATAGGAGTTTTAAGTGCAGACCAGTGAGGATAAACCACAATGTCAGCCCAGTCGAAACCCAGAGGTGGAGAAAATACTCAAAGTGAAGCGCAGTAGCAGTAGAGTACAATGAGCAACAGACTTTGAGGTTAACATGGGGACAGTGAACAGTGGAACTGAAAAACCCAAGGAGAAGCTGAATAAAGTGCAGCAGAAGGCCCACGGCAGAGAAATTGATGAGAAATCAGAACAAATCAATCCGTAAGTAAGATATCACAGAAACTGAGATACTCACAGAGATGGGGAAGAAATGAACACATAGAAAATACACCAATGGCAAAAAGAAGAAACAGCACAGTGGAAGGAATGAAGGAACTTAATTGATGGGAACCCCACCCAGCCAGTTTTATGGAGAAATGAGTGCAAAGAGAGAGACGAGGGTAAGGTTGCAGAAGCAGGACAGAAAATTAAACACAATCCATAGCAATCTGTGGAAATCCCAGCAGTAGTGGGCATGGAGCCCCAGGTTGAAATCTCCCTGCAGGGTGTGATAGGCCAACAGCAAGAATTTGACTTCTTTAACTGTATAGACCTATAAAATTAACTTTGGTATGCAGATTTTAAAATACATGGAGCAGGAATCAGTTTTAAATTAAATACTAGATAGAGGTATCGATCCTTTTGGTTGCCACGACATGGTTTTAGGAATCCTCAGGCTACCTCCATTAAGTTTTGATGCTCAGGAAATTCGAGAAGCAAAAGGTAAAGTTGCTGTAGCCCCACTCTCTCATGAGAGAGAGAGATGACTGGTGGTGGCTTAATATGAGGGTGACCAGGCCTCAGGCAGTCAAAGATTGGTGTGAGAGAAACAAGTTCAAATTTATGGGACATTGGCACCAGAGTCCTGGTGAATCACATTACTACAGTTGTTGATAGGGCTTTAAACTAAACTGTGTGTGTGTGTGTGTGTGTGTGGGGGGGGGGGGGGGCGGGGGTTCACGTGCATGAACAATTAAGGAAAATGTTAAAGGGAGCAGGCTCGGCAGAGGCTAGTAGAATTTCTAGAACAAGTAACAGGACAGAGGGTATGGAAAAGGTGAGAAAACTAATTTCAGGCAGACCAGATAAGGGAACAAATATGAGAATTCAATGCACGACTGAGGGTGTTGTCCTTAAATACACACAACATAAGAAACAAGGTAAATTAGCTTGTCACCCAGATTGAAATTGGCAGGTACAATGTTACGGCTTCAATGGGATCAGAATTGGGAACCAACTATCCGAGGATTTACATCTAATCGAGAAGACAGGCAGATAGGCAAAGGTGGGGTGCTGTTGCTTTGTTAGTAAGAAATAAAATTGACTTAACAGCAAGAAGTGATATAGACTCAGAAGGCATAGAATCTGTGAGAGTAGAGTTGAGGAGCCGCAAAGGGAAAAAGACCCTGATGGGAGTTTTATACAGGCCTATAAGCAATAATCAGGATGTGGGGAAGAAAATAAATCAGGAGATAGAAAAGGCATGTAAGAAAGGCACTATTACAATAATCATGGGTGATTTCAATAAGCAGGTGGACTGGGAAAGTCAGGTTAGTAGCAAATTCAACAGCGGAATTCATGAAATTCTACAAAATGGTTTTTAGAGCAGCTTGTGGGAGATCCCACTAGGAAACAGGCAGTTTTGAATTTGCTGATGTGTAATGAGGCAAACTTAATCAGAGACCTTAAGATGAAGGAACTCCTAAGGGACAGTAACCATAATATGACAAACTTCACCCTGCAGTTTGAGATGCTGAAGCTGGAATCAGATGAAACAGTTTTACAATTGAGTAAAGACAAGTCCGAACACGTAAGGGAGGAGCTGGACGGAATTGGTTGGATGGCAAGCCTAATAGATGAGACAGCGGAGCAGTAATGGCAGGAGTTTCCATAGGTAATTCGGAAGGCACAGCAGAAATTCATTCCAAGAAAGAAGTATACTCAGGGGAGGATGAGAGAACCACAGCTAATGAGGGAAGCCAGGGTCAGTATAAAAGCAAAAGAAAAATCATACAATATAGGGAAGATTAGTGGGAAGTTAGAGGATTGGGAAGCCTTTAAAAACCAGCAAAAGATAACTAAATAAAGTAGTAAGGTGGGGGAGCAGATGAAATATGAGAGTAAGCTCACTAGTAATATGAAAGAAGATTGCAAGAGTTTTTTAGATATTCTAAGGGTAAGAGTGAACATTGAACTGCTGGAAACTGAGGCTGGAGAAGTTGTAATGGGAAACAAAGAAATGGCAGACAAACTGAACTTTTCATCAGTTTTCAAATTTAAAGACACCAGCAGCATACCAGAACTTCAGGAGTGTCTGGGGCAGTGGTGAGTATAGTCACCTTCGCTAAAGAGAGGTTCCTGGGCGAGCTGAGAGGTCTGAAGGTAAATAAATCACTTGGATCAGATGGACTACACCCCAGGCTCTGAAGAAGATAGCTGACAAAATTGTAGAGGCATTGGCGGTGATCTTTCAAGAATCACTGGAGTCAGAGAACTGGAAAACATAACACCTCTGTTTAAGAAGGGAGGGAGACGGAAAACAGGAAAGTATGGCCTGACTTCGTTGGTAAACTTTTCGAATCCATTTTTTTTAAAGGAAGAGATTGCGGAGTACTTCGAAGTGTGTGCCAAACAGCTTTACTAAGGGAGGTCATGTCTTACAAATCTGTTAGAATTCTTTAGGACATAGAACATAGAACAATACAGCGCAGAACAGGCCCTTCAGCCCTCGATGTTGCGCCGACCTGTGAACTAATCTAAGCCCATCCCCCTACACTATCCCATCATCATCCATATGCTTATCCAAGGACTGTTTAAGTGCCCCTAATGTGGCTGAGTTAACTACATTGGCAATCAGGGCATTCCACGCCCTTACCACTCTCTGAGTAAAGAACCTGCCTCTGACATCTGTCTTAAATCTATCACCCCTCAATTTGCAGCTATGCCCCCTCGTACTAGCCGACGTCATCATCCTAGGAAAAAGACTCTCACTGTCCACTCTATCTAATCCTCTGATCATTTTGTATGTCTCTATTAAATCCCCTCTTAGCCTTCTTCTCTCCAATGAGGACAGACCCAAGTCCCTCAGCCTTTCCTCATAAGACCTTCGCTCCAGACCAGGCAACATCCTGGTAAATCTCCCCTGCACCTTTTCTAATGCTTCCACATCCTTCCTATAATGGGGCGACCAGAACAGTACGCAATATTCCAAGTGAGGCCGCACTAGCATTTTGTACAGTTGCAGCATGACATCACGGCTCCGGAACTCAATCCCTCTACCAACGAAACCTAACATACCGTATGCCTTCTTAACAGCACTACCAACCTGGGTGGCAACTTTCAGGGATCTATGTACCTGGACACCAAGATCCCTCTGCACATCCACACTACCAAGAATCTTTCCATTGACCCAGTATTCTGCCTTCCTATTATTCTTCCCAAAGTGCATCACCTCACATTTATCTGCATTGAACTGCCACCTTTCAGCCCAATTCTGCAGTTTATCCAAGTCTCCCTGCAACCTGCAACATTCTTCCACACTGTCCACCACTCCACCGACTTTCGTGTCATCTGCAAACTTACTAACCCATCCACCTATGTCTGCGTTCAAGTCATTTATAAAAATGACAAATAGCAGTGGTCCCAAAACAGATCCTTGTGGCACACCACTAGTAACCGGACTCCAGGCTAAATATTTTCCATCAACCACCACTCTTTGGCTTCTTTCAGAAAGCCAGTTTCTAATGCAAACTGCTAAATCTCCCTCAATCCCATGCCTCCGCATTTTCTCCAATAGCCTACCAGGTGGAACCTTATCAAAGGCTTTACTGAAGTCCATGTACACCACGTCAACTGCCCTACCCTCATCCAAGTGCTTGGACACCTTCTCAAAAAACTCAATGAGGTTTGTGAGACATGACCTGCCCTTGACGAATCCATGTTGACTATTTCCAATCAAATTGTTGCTTGCTAGATGATTATAAATCCTATTTCTTATAATCCTTTCCAAAACTTTCCCTACAACAGATGTAAGGCTCACTGGTCTATAATTACCTGGGTCATCTCTACTGCCCTTCTTGAACAAGGGCACAACATTTGCAATCCTCCAGTCCTCTGGTACTAAACCTGTAGACCTGTCTTAGAACCATAAAATCCCTACAGTGTGCCAACAGGCCCTTCAGCCCATCAAATCCACACGGACCCTCCAAAGAGCATCCCAACCAGACCCACTCCTTAACCTATCCCTGGATTTCCCAAGACTAATCCACCTATTCTGCACAACCCCAGGCACTATGCTCAATTTAACATGGCTAATTCACCTAACCTGCACATTTTTGGACTGTGGAAGGAAACCAGATAATCTGGAGAAAACCCACGCAGATGTGGGAAGAATGTGTAAACTCCACACAGATGGTTGCCTGAAGCTGGAAAAAAACCTGGGTCCCTGGCGGGTCAGACAGCATCTGAGGAGCAGGAAACTCAATGTTTCAGGCTGAGATCCATGCTAGTAGTTTGCCCCTAACATGATAGGTTCTCATCTTACGTAGCAGCCTCCTGTGTGGCACCTTGTCAATGGCCTTCTGAAACCTCCAATAGATCTCGTCCACTGACTCTTCTTTGTCTAACTTGCTCGTCACCTCCTTGAAGAGGGCAGCATCATGGCTCAGTGGTTAACACCGCTGCTGCACATTACCAGAGACCAGGAGACAGTAAGGACTATAGATGCTGAAAGCTACAGCCAATAAATGTGGAGCTGTCCTGACGAAGGGTTTTGGCCAGAAATGTTGACTTTCCTGCTCCATGGATGCTGTCTCCTGGGTCCCTGGTGCTCTTAAGGTTAACATACAGGTTCACGTTGACAGTTAGGAAGGCAAAAGCAATGTTGGCATTCATTTCAAGTCGGCTAGAATACAAGAGCAGTGATGTTCTGCCGAGGGTCTATAAGGCTCTGGTCAGACCATGTTTGGAATATTGTGAGCAATTTTATGCCCTATATCTAAGGAGGGGTGTGCCAACCTTGGAGGGGATCCAGAGGACGTTTACAAGACTGATCCCAGGGAAGAAGAGCTTGTCATATGAGAAGCAATTGAGGACTCTGAGCCTGAACTTGAGGGAGTTTTGAAGGATGAAGGGAGATCTCATTGAAACTTACAGAATACTGCGAGACCTGGAAAGGGTGGATGTGGAGAAAGTGCTTCCACTAGTAAGAGAGATTAAGACTCAAGGGCACAGTCTCAAACTGAAGGGTCAAGGAGGAATTTCTTCAGCCAGAGGGTGGTTAATCTATGAATGCATTGCTGTGGACTGTGGAGGCCCAAGTCATTGAGTGTATTTAAGACAGAGATAAGGAGGTTTTTCGATCGGCCAAGGGATCAGGAGTTATAGAGAGAAGGCGGGTGTACGGGTTTGAGAAACATATCAGCCATGATAGAATGGTGGAGCAGATTTGACAGGCTAAATGGTCTAATTCTACTATATGTTATGGTCTTATGGAAGAGGTTGAGAAGGAAAGTTCTTCATGGTAACCTCAGCCAGTGTGGGAAGAACCCGTGCTGTTTGCATCACTCTGCATCACAAACAAACTGAGCTAACCTATCTCTCAAGCAGTAGATGGCTAAATTTGTGTTAGTCTTTGCTACAAAGAAAAAGAGATTACTGACATTTTTTGAAGCAAGAAATTAATCTTGCATTAATAGAATTGCTAAGGAAATCAAGTGAAGATTTTAAAAGTTCAACGGCCAATAAAGTGACCGCAAAATATGAAATATCAAGATTTATTGGGTTAGAAATAAATTTGCAATCATGCAAGGAAGATGTTTTAGAACTTCAAAAGAAAATTAAGACCATTGATGCTTCAACCAGAAGGCTAGGGTTATATCTACACAGGCAGAAGCCAATTACATGTTGCAAAACCTTTGCACAGAGAACATTAACATGAGCTGGAAATGTTTAAAGAAAATCTTCAATCGTGATGAAGGCCAAAACAGAAGGACAATAACTTCAAGGTAATAATAAAAAGCTTTTCAAAGTGAATGGGTTTCTCAGATCCAAAGTGGATCATGTTAATCATCAATGTGCTGAAACTATTGATCTACATCTATGAGAGCTGAAAGCTGCAAGAGAAGCTGCGTTACAAGCTACAATAACATCAGATTTTTCAGCAATAGCCTACAAAACCAGATTATTGAGTTCTTCATAGATAACAAGCATGGGGCTGGATGAACACAGCAGGTCAAGCAGCATCATAGCAGCAGGAAAACTTGACGTTTCGGGCCTAAACCCTTCATCAGAAATGGGGGAGGGGAAGAGGGTTCTGAAATAAATAGGGCTTCATAATGCATTTGTAAGGTTTAAAGTTGAACGTAGGGATGAGCTTAATCAGTGCATAACTCAGCAACAATTAACAGTCTCACCACTTCAGTAAGATTACTGAACTTAAAATCCAGCTGTTTGCAGTCAAAACTAGTCTTATAAATTGATAACAAAAGGTGAATAGAAGATTTGTAAAATTTCACACTCAGACAATTAGTACTTCCA
Organism: Ginglymostoma cirratum; assembly: GCA_024137785.1. Lineage (NCBI taxonomy): Eukaryota > Metazoa > Chordata > Chondrichthyes > Orectolobiformes > Ginglymostomatidae > Ginglymostoma > Ginglymostoma cirratum. The sequence goes on along the minus strand of JAHRHZ010000289.1, from coordinate 6,501,906 downwards.
CTCAAGTATCACAAAAGGGATAACAAGGCGTGGGGCTGGATGAACACAGCAGGCCAAGCAGCATCATAGGAGCAGGAAAGCTTGACTTTTCGGGCCTAGACCCTTCATCAGAAATGGGGGAGGGGAAGAGGGTCCTGAAATAAATAGGGAGAGAGGGGGAGGCAGATAGAAGATGGATAGAGGAGAGGATAGGTGGAGAGGAGGCAGACAAGTCAAAGAGGCGGGGATGGAGCCAGTAAAGGTGAGTGTAGGTGGGGGGGTAGGGAGGAGATAGGTCAGTCCAGGGAGGACGGACAAGTCAAGGGGGCGGGATGAGGTTAGTAGATAGGAGATGGGGGTGGGGCTTGAGGTGGGAGGAGGGGATAGGTGAGAGGAAGAACAGGTTAGGGAGGCGGGGACGAGCTGGGCTGGTTTTGGGATGCGGTTGGGGGAGGGGAGATTTTGAAGCTTGTGAAATCCACATTGATACCATTGTGCTGCAGGGTTCCCAGGCTGAATATGATTTGCTGTTCCTGCAGCCTTCGGGTGGCATCACTGTGGCATTGCAGGAGGCCCAGGATAGACATGTCGTCTGAGGGATGGGAGGGGGAGTTGAAATGGTTCGCGACTGTGAGGTGCAGTTGTTTGTTGCGAACCGAGCGCAGGTGTTCCGCAAAGCGGTCCCCAAGCCTCCGCTTGGTTTCCCCGATGTAGAGGAGGCCACAACGGGTACAGCGGATGCAGTATACAGCATTGGCACATGTGCAGGTGAACATCTGCCTGATGTGGAAAGTCTTCTTGGGGCCTGGGATTGGGGTGAGGGAGGAGGTGTGGGGGCAGGTGTAGCACTTCCTGCGGTTGCAGGGAAAAGTGCCGGGTGTGGTGGGGCTGGAGGGGAGTGTGGAGCGGACAAGGGAGTCATGGAGAGAGTGGTCCCTCCGGAAAGCAGACAAGGGTGGGGAGGGAAAAATGTCTTTGGTGGTGGGGTCAGATTGCAGATGGCGTAAGTGTCGGAGGATGATGCGTTGGATCCGGAGGTTGGTGGGGTGGTACGTGAGGACGAGGGGGATTCTTTTTTGGTTGTTATTGCGGGGACGGGAGGATTTGTTATTGTGAGGGATGAGTTGCGGGAAGCGCGGGAGACACGGTCGAAGGCGTTCTCGACCACTGCGGGGTGGGGGGGGGATGTTGTGGTCCTTGAAGAATGAGGACATCTGAGATGTGCGGGAGTGGAATGCCTCATCCTGGGAGCAGATGCGAGATCTTTTAGTGGAAAAAAATACCCCCTTTGTACAGAAATGGTCAGACCTCCTAGATCATGCTAAATGACTAGTTGCAGGAAACTTTCAACATTATGGAGGGAAAATAAGAACTTTGTTCGCTTTTTAACGAGAGAGATTACCTGCGAAAATGCTTGTCATTTTCAAATAGCTGTGCAAATCAGAATACAACACAAAGACTTCCTGTTGATCCTGCTTTGTCAGTTTATTCTCTGGTCTGTGATGATCAGTCCTACCTTCTCATGAGCCCTTGAGATGTCCTTGCCAGCACCTTAACAGTGTCATGCCACAGCGGCTGTTGAAATGATACTGATACCTACAGAATGAGAAGTTCCTGAACCAGAAGTAATGCTGCAATCTTCATCTCCTCACCTCCATTAGAATCTTCAGAATGCCCTTCATTCTACTTCTCATAAATTGAACTTATCCCTAGATCAGAAGTGAAATCAGATAGAAAGGAAAGTGAGAATTTCACTTCTTTGTCTTCCTTTTCAAAAGGATGTGATCTTGTGTGTCCTGGAGTCTCCTCCTGCAATCAGTTTTTCCCTGATTGACTCTCATTGCTGCCACATTCTAACATTCGTATGGGTCATATCCAAAGACAGAGCTGTCATTCTGCATCATCAAGGTGCTGGCCCTCTCAGAAAATGACAAGCGTGTATGACAAATTACAAAAGACACATTATACCTTTCTAAGAGAACCAAGAATGCTGATGGAGATCAGTCCGTCAAGCACAAGAGACGTACGGGGATGTCAAGGATGGGAACTAATGGTGGCAGTCGGCAAGGAAAAACGAGTACAAGTGTTAAATGTTCATGGTTGAATATTAATTATGAAAAGTGATTCAGTGAAAGTATTTGTGCAGGGAGATGTAAAGGGAATTGTACGTTTACTCTGGGTATAGTTACTAAACATCTGCAAAAGGGGCTATGTCATTGTGATGTCAGAAAACAAAAGAAAAACTGCAGACAACTGCTCCCATCAGAAACAAAATCAAAAATTACTGGCAAACTCAGCACGTCTGGAAACATCTGCAGAGAGAAAGCAGAATTAATATTTCTGTTCCAGTGACCCTTCTTCAGAACTGATTGTTGCTGGGAAAGTTTTGGTATATTTGCTAGAGAAGAGGTGGAGGGAGGGGAAGGGAGTAAATGACAGGTGGAGATGGAGCCCAAAGAGAGAGAGAGAGAAAGAGAGAGAAAATCTGTTGGGCACACAGAGTAATGGATAAAGATCCACTGTGCAATCCCTTTACACACCTATCCTCCCTTCAGGTTATCTGTTTCTTCCTCGAGAAAAGGCCTAAACCATCTCCATTAACCACCACCCTCCTCTGCCTTGCCAAGCTCACCCTCAGTTTGAACAACTTCTCTTTTATCTACTCTGACTTCTTCATCAAAAGTGTGGCCATGGGTACTTGCATAGGCCCCAGTTATGCCTGTCTCTTTGTGGGGAACGTGGTACATTCCTTGTTCCAGTCCTACTCCGGCCCCCATCCACAACTGTCTCATTGATGACATCATTGGTGCTCCTCCCTTTCTCATCCAGAACAGGAAAAATTTATCAAATTTTCTTCCAATTTCTATCCCGCTCTGATCTTCAACTAGTCCATTTGTGACTCCTGGCTTCCCTTCTTCGACATCTCGGTTTCCATTTCTGGGGATGGGCTGGCCACTGATATTCACTATAAACTCATTGTCTCCCACAGTTTTTTTCTGAAGAAAGGTCCCAACCCAAAACGTCAACTTTCCTGCTCCTCTGATGCTGCTTGGCCTGCTGTGTTCCTCCAGCTCCACACTGTTTTATCTCTGACTCCAGCATCGGCAGTTCTTACTATCTCTGAGTGAGTCTCCCACAGTTACCTCAATTATATATCCTCATAACTTGCTTCCTGTAAAGACTCCATTCTATTCTCCCAGGCTCTCCGTCTCCATCGCATCTGTTTTGATGATGTTAGCTTCGAAAACGTGTCCTCCAAAATGACCACCTTTTTCCTCTACCACGGATTCCCCAACACTGTGGTTGACAGGCCCCCCAGCCATGTCTGACCCAGCTCTTGCACATAAGTACTCACCCCCTGTCTTCCCTGCAACACAGCAATCGGGTCCCCCATGTCCTTACTCAGCATCCCATCAGTCTCCCCATCCAAACGATTGTTAACTGCTATCTACAGCTGAATGCCACCTCCAAACACATAATTCCAACCCTTCCCTTGTCATCTTTTCACAGGAACCATTTCCTCTGGGACACCCTGGCCCACTCTTCCCAACTCTCAACACCTCCCTACAGCCGCATGGAACCTTCCCCTGCAACCGCAGAATGTGTAATACCTGCCCATTTACTTCTTCACTCCTCATCATCGAAGGCCCTAGACACACCTTCCAGGTGTAGCAGCAATTTACCTGCACTTCACTCAATCCAGTCTACTGTATTTGCTGCTCACAATGTAGCCTCCTCTACTCTGGGGAGACAAAACACAGACTGGGTGGCTGCTTTGCTGAATTACCATGTTCTGTCTGCAAAAATGACCCTGAGCTTCCGGTTGCCTTCCATTTCAACAAACATCTGCAGAAGGATTTGGACAGGTTAGGAAAGTGCGCAAAGAAGTGGTAGATGGAGTACGACGTGGGAAAGTGTGAGGTCATGCACTTTGGTAAGAAGAATAGAAGCATGGACTATTTTCTAAACGGGGAGAAGATTCAGAAGTTTGAAGTGCAAAGAGACTTGGGAGTTAGAATCATAGAATCCCTACAGTGTGGAAACAGGCCCTTTGGCCCAACAAGTCCACACCAAACCTCAGAGCATTCCACCCAGGCCCATCCCCCTAATCTACACCTCCCTGAACGTCTTGGACTGCGGGAGGAAACCAAAGCACCAGGAGGAAACACATCCAGACACAGGAAGAATGTGCAAACTCCACACAGACAGTCACCCGAGGCTGGAATCGAACCCGGGTCCCTGGCACTGTGAGGCAGCAGTGCTAACCACTGTGCCACCATGCTGCCCTGCTCTGGTCCAGGATTATCTAAAGGTAAACTTGCAGGTTGAGTCAGTACTTAGGAAGGCAAATGTAACTTTGGCATTTATTTTGAGAGGACTTGAATATAAAGGCAGGGATGTACTTCTGAGGCTCTATAAGGCTCTGGTCAGGCCATATTTGGTGTATTGTGTGCAGTTTTGGGCCCCATATCAGAGGAAAAATGTACTGGCCTTGGAGCGGGTTCAGAGGAAGTTCATGAGAATGGTCCCAGGAATGAAAAGCTTAACATATGAGGAATGTTTGAGAACTCTGGGTCTATACTTGATGGAGTTTAGAAGGACTGGGGGGGATCTAATTGAAACTTACAGAATACTGAATGGCCTGGACAGAGTGGATGTCGGGAAGATGTTTCCATTGGTAGGAGAGTCTAGGACCTGAGTCTTAGAGCACAGGGAAGACCCTTTAGAACTGAGATAAGGCGAAACTTTTTTAGCCAGAGAATGGTGAATCTGTGGAATTCATTGCCATGGAAGGCTGTGGAGGCCAAGTCGTTGAGAATATTTAAGATGGAGATAAATAGGTTCTTGATTGTCAAGGGGATCAAGGGTTACGGGAAGAAAGCGGGAGAATGGGGTTGAGAAACTTATCAGCCGTGATTGAATGGCGGAGTGGACTCAATGGACTGAATGGCCTAATATCTGCTCCTATGTCTTATGGTCTTATGGTCTTACACCACCGTATTCTCTGGCCAACATCTTCGTCTCAGCCTTGCTATAGTGCTCCAGCAAAGCACAGCGCAAAGTGGAAGAACAGCATTTCATTTTCCACTTGAGAACTCTACAGCCTTCTGGACTCAGCATCAAGTTCAACAATTTTAGGGCATGGGCACATTGACACATGTTCTTACCCTAACCCCCACACACCAGGCCTTGTCATGGGTAGCTATCTCAAACAATCCATTGTCAGCTACTAACAGTCCCCATTCATTATCCCAGGCTGACCTTTACACATTCCTTTGTTTGCCCAACTCTTTTTCTCTCTCTTTGGGCTCAATCTCCTATCATTTATTCCTTTCTCCTCCCCCCATCTCTTCTCTGACATATATACAAATTGTTTCCTAGCTACAATCAATTTGACAAACGGCCACTGGACCCGAAACATTAACTCTTATGTCTCATCAAATGCTACCCTACCTGCTGAGCTTTTCCAGCAATTTCTGATTTTGTCCTCTTTTACCATTCACTTTATGTACTTATGTGTAATATAGCCATTTTGTTCCCTTATAAGAGTGTTTATATCATCTTACTGCAATATTGTTAAGGGCCTAGGTGGTAAATACACAAAAATACCTCATAAACTTGCAAGTAATCCCTGAATTTTTCGATCTGAAGATGAATATATGAAGGGAGGAAAACATTCAAACTAATATGTGTTTATTTCTTGTGTAAGCAAGGTACTCTATAATCATTTGTTTAGTCTTTTTAATTGCCTTGACATCCCTCAAATTTTAGTTAAACTGATAAGACTGACCACTGACACTTCCTGTTTAAAATCCACTTCCGTATGTTATTCCTACTGAAGTATGATGTCTCAAGAGCAGACGTTACACAGATGTATTGGTACTAGAGGTTATCACTTTCTTTTAATGTTAAGACATTTGTGAGATTGTGGGTTAAACTCAGAAGCCTGAGTAAGCAAAAAAATTTGGGCTTAAATATACATTATCACATATTTCAGAAAAACCTCAAAATAACTGTGCATAATTTGCAATCCTATTATAATATATAAATGATCACAAGAACAATGGCCACTGAAATATTAATAAGGGAAAACATATAGATAAAAGCTAAAACAAATTGAGTATTACAACTGACTTTATTCATAGATACCTTTGTCCTTTAAAGGTTAAGGGCTGCATTGTAGCTGGTATATATGTCAGAGAAGAGGTGGGGGGAGAGGAGAAAGGATGGGTTAACCAAATGATAGGTTAACATTGCTTCTCACAGTGCCAGGAACCTAGGTTTGAATTCAGCCTTGCACAACTGTCTGTGTGGAGTTTGCACGTTCTCCCCGTGTCTGCGTGTTTCTCCTCTGGGTGTTCTGGTTTCCTCCCACAGTCCAAAGATGTGCAATAGGTAGATTGGCCATGCTAAATTGCCCATAGCATCCTGGGATGTACAGGCGAGATGGATTAGCCATGAGAAATATAGGGTAAGTCTGGGTGGAATACTGTTCAGTGGGTCAGTGTAGACTTGATGGGCTAAATGGCCTGCTTCCACACTGTAGGGATTCTATGAAAGCAATAGAAAATAAAAATCTCTGAAAATAAAAGTGTTCTTTTTTTAAGTCAATCCTATGATTTCTTATGCTTAGTATAAATTATATTCTTATCGATAATCCCTTGCTTTCAATGAACTGAATTTTAGACTTTGGGTGAAATTTGCAATTGTTATTTGAGCCTAAGATGGGATATTGCAGTTGGCTCTGTTAGTTTGACCACTGGCATGTTATTCAGAATAACATCTACAACAAGGGGCTCAAGCCCTATTCCATCTATGAGACTTTGGACCCTGCCTCCCTGCCTGAAGTAAAATCAAGGCATTACCCATGTTAGGCAACACTTCAATAATCAAGGATGCTATTGGCAGACAAATAAAAATAGTCCTGTCAAAAAGACTGTCTACTAGTGAGAGGTTTGATGTCACACTATGATCTTTACAAACTGATCAAGCAGAGGTAAAAAGAAGGACTGTCATCTGGCTTAGACTTCCAAATAACACTAGACATTAGCTAAATACTGCAATGCCTGGTAATTGTAGGTGTACTAGACTTTGACTTAAACTTAAAAACTTTAAGTAGAGACTAATCGATCTTCTGCATGTGTCCATGTCTATTTGCCCTATGTAATCTACAGCACTGCAAACTGATGGCTTTCTCCCAGTTACAGGTAGATATTTAGAAAAGTAAGGGGTAATAATGAGTTGATAAAATCTGTGCAACTGGTATAGAAAATGTAGTACAAAGAAATGAACATGTTCATGATGATAATTGAATTCTGACATCAGCAGTTATATGCCATTGAGACTCGGAGAGGAATTGAATTGAATCATACAAGTGAGGTGGAATTAGTATTTTGTTCACTCAAATGTAAATAAAGAGTCTGTTGAAGTTTTGAGTGTCAGACAATAATCAATCTTAGATAAGGTAACGTCAGAGTTGCAACAGACTGAGGGCAGAGACAGTCAACCTACAGCACATAGACTGAAGCGAATTAAGAGGGCAGCTCACCACCACTTTCTCAAGAGCAACTAAGGGACAGGCAATAAATGCTGGCCAGCCAGTGACGCCCACATCCCACAAGTGAATTAAAAAATAAGACAGCGGCCACAAATGTGCAGTACGGACACCCAGAGACCATGGTAAGCAGAACCCATGAAGTCAGACACAGACTTGTGCCCATGGAAGCAGCATAATTTTTAGAGGCAACTGTAACAGATCATTACAGATGTTAACGTATTGACTGGGGAGAGTCTAGAGGAGATTTTGCCAGATGATTCCAGGGTTGAGAAATTTCAGCTATGTAGATGGAATAGAGAAATGGGATTTTTATTCTTAGTAAAGAGAATGTTAAAAGGAAATGAAACAAAGATGTTCAAAATGATGGTGGACTTTAGCAAACTCTGACAGAAGATTAGTAACAGAAAGATACAGATTTCAGATAATTGGCAGAATATGTGGACAATGATTGTGCAGTCAGTTGTTGTAATTTGGAATACAGTGCTTGAAGGAATGGTAGCAGCAGATTCAGTCGTAACTTTCAAAAGATGATGGAATGCAAATATAAGAGATGTTTGTAGAGTTAAATGGGGGGGCGGGGGGTTGAGGTTGCGTGTAAGCAGGGGAGTGGACTAATTAGTAAGTCCACTGCGGTGTCAGAGAATGACCATTTGCTGCATTCTATTTTATGGACTCCCTTCCCAAAGGTTTTTCACCTCTTTACCTCTCCACTTTTAAAATATACCTTGAAATCTACTCCTCTGACTCAGTTGTTGATCGCCAGTCCTAACAAATACTGTTTGATTATAATTCTATAAAGATCTTTGAGGATTTCCTTCAGCTTAACAACAACAATTTATTGTAATTTTAAAGTGTTATTGAAGCAATTTATGAAAGAGTTAAAAGATTAAACCTCAAGTTTAAGCATTAACAAACAGTAAACCAAAGTGTTTAATTCTACATATCTTTCTTAAACAAGTGTTTTTAAAAATGCATGGAAGGAAAACTCCAACCTACAAAAATGCTTCAGTTTTGTCAAAAACTCTATTTTCTAAATGTTGTTTTAAAGTTCATCGCATCATCTACCATACATCGATACAGTTGGATGTTTCACTTCTGCAGTTGAAAAGTTTTGAGGTATTTTGTGAATGCAGTGATTATGCAGTTTTGATCTTTTTTGGTTAAAAGGAATTATAACATGTGAAAGATGGCCAGGTTAGACAAAGTCAGTTTTAAACATTCCCAAATTCTCTTCTGCCTATAGCCATAACAAATATCCAAAAGAGGTCATGGAAAAGCCTTGATTACATGCAAGAATGGCACATAAATTATGATGTTTTAAAGGCATGCTTTGCAGTAATTTTATTTTCTGATCATTTGTTCTGGCCCCTATTTTTGTAATTAGATTTGACAAATGATTTTCATTAGAAAAAACGCAAATATTCTATATCCCTCTGAATTATCAATTGTAATTTAATGATAGACATGTTTCCCGTAATGCTCTAAAATGACTATGTCAGCATTTAGTGTATACTTAATATCCATACTCAACACTTGTCCTCTCCATCAGAGAGAAACACATAGCATCAAAGGCTGGAACCTGGTAAAACTATTTCTTAAATAGTTTTAAGGAAATGTTAAGCTTTTTCAAGAAGACCTTAAAAACTCTGCAAATATGCAGGGTGAACTAAAAATTAACAACTTCATGACAGTATAAAGACATTCATATTTAGTTGTCCAAGATGTCCATTCAACAGAATTCAACACCTAATGACTTACCAGTAATAGTTATGACAAGATTCAGGTCCAGGCTTATGTTGAGTTTTCACCTTGCCTGTATATAACAGTAATATAAAACACTATTACATAAGAAGAAATCACAAATAGCTTTGCTGAGATATTTATTCATGCATTATAACATCAAATATCAAAGTAAATAATGTATTTGAGATTTCAAACATTTTGTGCATTTTTGGATTTTGAAATATGATCTGACAATTTGTCAAAGCATTTGGAATATGTACATGCATAAATGAAGGCCTGAAATTTATATGTAAAGAAGATTATATCCTACCCAGTCAGTTGTCCCAAAAAGGAAAGATTTGAGGAAGTGTACATTTTATCCAATGTGATGTACTGATTAATTTAATCAATACAGTAAGCAGTACACAACAACTCCTAGGTTATAAATAAAATATAACATCACTTCCAGTTGATATCCCACTGTTAAAACAAAATCACCGAAACAAGTAATATGTGTCTAGTGGTTATATGAGGCACGTTGGCTCTCTAGTAGTTTGCCTGCAACACACCAAGCCTCCTGCACGTCAGTCATAACTTCATTATTTCAGCCGTTAACAAAGGCTGTGACAACTTCGAAGTTTTAAAGAACACAGCTTTAAATGCAGATGCTTCATAGAAATTTTGGTTTTGTATTAGTGGTAGTTTACAATTATATACCAAAGCATGCGGCTGCTTACCTTGCGACAAAATGGGTTTTGCTCAAGTAGCCTTAATTTTTGTTTCAACTGCCTAATAAGGTAAAGGGAAAGACTTCTGAAAACTGTGGGCATTTGTAACATGATCAAATATCATGTCATCTTGTTCAAAATTGAAGAAGTACATCCAAATAGAATTGCTTCGGGCAGGTTTGCCCACCATGAGGTGTGTAATAAAACCAATAGAATTATTGTGAACATTGTATTCAGTACATATGTATGTTCTATTAAGCTTGGTTGTTTAAAAAGGATGGATTGCTCTGTGATCTGATCATCATATACAAAAATATGTAGCACAATTTACCTTAATACGGTGTCAAAAGTTGATTAGATAACTTTGTCTTTGATAGTTGCATACTACACAAGGTGGCTACTTTGATATATTTTGGATTCTTTTGCAAAATTAGCCAATTGTTAATTCAGAATGAGAGCAAAGTCTTAGATGATCAGATAAACTGGGTGGGAGGGAAGTGTTAGGCTAAGGCAGATGTTTGTCTCACAGGCTGTACTTATGGGTGGTGTTGATGGGTGGATCTATATCCAGATGGAGTAGGATTTTCCGATTTATCTTCAAAGTGTGGTGTGGGCGTGATAATGAACATTATCCCCATCCCCAAACACCCATTTCCCACATCCCACCCCCTCACCAACATCACCACCAATGGGAAAGCCTACCAGATCTTGCACCAATCAAGCAGGTTTTATTAAGACAACCTAGAACAGTGGCCTCAGTAGCCAAGATGTCAAGCATATTGCACAGCTTAAGTAAGTATTGCAGCAACAAGCAATTTGGGTGACTATTTGGAGGAAAGATTGCAGAATGGGAGTTGAGTGGAAGGGGGTTTCAGAGAGTCAGAAGCAAAAGTGTAGCAATGGCTTTCAGCAGTCACTCCCTGGGCCCACATGCAGTCACCTCCAGTTTGGGGCTGAATCGGGAAACCTGCCCACCAAGTCCAGCAGGCTGGCCATTACATTTGACTAGCTGGCAACAGGCTTAATCATGGCAGTGAGTGCAAGTGATTCTGAGTGAGTGAGTCTGCGTGAGTCTGAGTGAGTGAGTTACTGAGTGAGATTGAATAAGTGAGTGAGTGAATTAGTGAAACAAGATGACTGAGAGTGAGGCAGGGTGAGTGAGCGAGGTTGAGTGAGCGAATGAGTGAATAAGTGAATAAGTGAGACCGAGTGACTGGATGGTTGAGTGAGGCGGGGTGGGTGATTGAATAAATAAATGAAGCAGGGTGGGTGACTAAGATTGTGAATGAGTGTGACAGGGTGAGTGGATGAGAGAGGCAGAGTATGTCAGTGTGGTGGCCCAGGTTCACAGGATCATTAGGTGATCCTTCTGTGGGTGATCTGTTCACAGCTGAGCGAGAGCCTCCTCCTCCATTCAGCTCTGCCACCTCTTTCTCATCCTCTCCCTTAACCTTGTTCTGATCTCTCCTGCACATTGGGTGTCTGTAACACTGACTGGGTAGTGCACATTGTAGCAATGCACATTGCTATCTAGCTGTTTTCCAAACACTATTGCCTTTCTGCCTATGCCAGTTCAAAAATAGGCAGGTGGACTGACAAAACTGGAAGGGAAGGCTATTGAGGGCATCAACCAAAGAAATGTGCAGCAGAATTGGGATCCAAGTGTCAGCCTATTCCTCCCTAGTGCTTATGTCTTTATGTACATGGTGGAGATTATTATGATCGTGATAAATACGGACTGCCTAATTTTTATTTACATCTGATTGTTATACCTGTGACCTTTCATGGACTAAAGTGCTTTCTTAAAAGGAAGAATCAAGGACCTAAAATAGCTGCAGTGGTTATCTGACCACAGATTGAGGCAAGCCTTGAGAGACCCATGTGAAATAAATGAAACTATCTGCACTGAGATCTCTATTCATTTCTAAAGACATCAAAACTAGTTTCAACCGAGATCTCTGTTGTTAGTTCGTAACGGGCTAATATTATGCCATTATGAATGCTTGACTATGTTTAAAAGGCTAAAATTACATCAGTAAGTGGTCTGCATTTCCAGTTTCATTGACAGTTTAAATTACTTATTTTTCGATAAGAAATTTCTTTGTCTAAGGAGTGAAACACTTGAGGTGATTTAGAAACTTTGACTGGGTTTCATGAATGGATTTTTTCCACTATTAAACACATCTGAGTGAAAGCTATAAAAATTTATTTGTCCTGACATGGGTCCTGAGGTCTGCCTGTGTGAATGCTGGATGCATGACAGCGGAGGTGGCACACAGAATACGATGGAGCACTGGGGGTTGAGTGGTGTGTGCAGCTTCTAACCACTCAAACAAGTCTCAGTAAACTGAAGCAGGTCTTCTAACAATCCTTCTATAGCACTAATCCATGTTTGTGTTTGCTAGGGCTTGCTTTGTGTTGTCAAACCTAACTCAATCTCATCGATGTGAGAATCTGGTCTAAATGGGGCTCTTTATATTGAGGTCTGCCAAGACAAAAATATTTCTACCTGCCTCGCTAGAGAAAATTCAGTCCTGTTATACAAGCTTTATAAAATCTTGGCATTCAAGTCCTTAACATGTTTATAAAATATATCATTAGCCATCACCAAGGTCAATTCACAATATTTAGATAATTTCATGTGAGAAATACACTGACATTTAATTTTGTTTAAGTTACTTGTACTGTACTGTGATTTAATAAGTTGAAAATTCTGGCATTTGTAAAGACTGAAACCCAGACCATATTACCAGTAATTTCTGTGTGACTAAATAAAAATGTGCAGTGAGTTAATCAGCCCTAACAGACCAGACTTGGGTCTTAGCCTGTGTTGTTGGTTGATCTCAGTTAGGACAGAGGAGACGCACAACAATTGGCCTGAATACTCCATGCAAAGGTGAAGAATTTTGGCTAGTGTTCTTGCTTATGACTTTCATCCAAAACTTTCAACTGGATGTGTGCTTGTGGAGTCATTAGTGAAGACATGAGCAAGCTTGACTTGTGAGTTTCTACACAGCTTGTCTGTTAATAATTTGTTTCTAAGTTTTACATATAAATAAAAGTCATAACAACAGGTTTTGGGTCCTGCTATTCCGCTGCTGCAAAACATTGAATAGATCTTAGCGGGAATACAGTGCATTATCTTCATCACCTCATCACTGGTAAGTTGTCATTCTGTTTGGGATGCTGTAGAAATGAGAAGCAAAGATGTAGAAGTTTGGGTTCGGCGGGAGGCTTAAGGAAGTCAAACATTTTTAACAAAGAGTTGCACAAGTTCAAAATCTAGAAACTTGAAAAAGGAGGCAAGTCAGGAAAACCATTTACTACTCATTAGTAAAACATTCCATTTTCGATCAATACATTTTGTTGAGTGAGATTCTATCGTCTAGAGGGCAGTTAACAGTCAACAACATCACTGTGGGTCTGGGTCACACGTACGCCAGACCAGGTACAGATGGCAGTTTCCTTCCCTAAAAAGATATTAATGAACCAAAAGGGTCTTTCGAACAAAGGGTAATGGATTTATGGTCATCATTAGACTCTTAATTCCAGGTTTTTTTCATTGAAATCAAATTCCACTATCTGTTGTGGCAGGATTTGAACACAGGCCCCTGGAACATGACTTGGGGCTCAGGATTAACTGTGTAGAGCCTCCGTAAGCCAGGCTGCAGCTGGTGCTAGTGCTACTGGAGTCCTTGCTCTTCTTGTTGCTGTCTGAACAGTCAACACCTACAGTTTTTCTGAGAAGCAAGGTGACCCAAAGAATAACAAGGCCATCCTGAAGTTGCTTTCAGGAAAATCAGTGCAAGCAGTAATGTCACACATATAGTCACGTTTTTCTTAAATATTCAAGCTGCTAATCTTACCCATCATATCCAGGAAAATTCATAATCTCATAATGTTTCTCCTTTGGCCCCTTCCCCAACTAGCATGTGTTCTATGGGAAGTTGTGACCTGTGTTGCTCCTGGAGGGCAACACGACACATGCACAGTGGCAGTCTGCATTATATGGGATACAGTAAGCATGCCCGTGCACATTTATTTTTTATTCATTCATGGGACATACGCATCACTAGCTGGCCAGCATTTTTTTCCTATCCCTGGTTACCCTTGAGAAGATGGTGGTGAGCTGCTTTCTTGAACCGCAACAACCTACATGTTGCAGGTAGACCCACAATACCCTTAGGAAAGGAATTCCAGGATTTTGACCCAGGGACAGTGAAGGAACTTTCCAAGTTAGAATGGTGAATGACTTGGAAGGGGACTTGCAGGTGGTGGTGTTCCCATGTAGCTGCCACCTTTGTTTTTCTAAATGGAAGTGGTCTTGCGCTTGGAGTGTGCTGTCCAAGGAGCCTTGGTGAATTACTGCATTGCATCTTGTAGGTAGCACACACCGCTGCTACTGAGCGTTGGTAGTGGAGGGAGTGAATGCTTGTGGATGTGATGCCAATCAAAAGGGTTCCTTTGTCCTAGATGATGTCAAGTTTCTTGAATGTTGTTAGAGCTGCACCCATCCAGGCAAGAGGGGAGTATTCCGTCACATTCCTGACATGTGCCTTGTAGATGAGAGACAGGCTTTGTGGAGTTAGGAACTGAGTTACCCACTGTAGTATTCCTAGCCTCTGACCTGCTCTTGAAGCCATTGTGATTACGTGGTGAGTCCAGTTAAGTTTCTGGTCAATGGTGACCGTGAGGATGTTGATATTGGGGGAATTCAGTGATGGTAACACCATTGAATGTCAAGGGGCGGTGATTAGACTGTCTTTTATTAGAGATGGTCATTGCCTGACATTTGTATGGCATGAATGTCACTTGCTACTTGTCAGCCAAGCCTGGATAATATCCAAATCTTGTTACATTTGAACATGGACTGCACCAGTATCTGAGGAGTTGAGAATGATGCTGACCATTGTGTAATCATTGGCGAACATCCCTAATTCTGGCCTTATGATGGAAGGAAGGTCATTGACGAAGCAGGTGAAGATGGTTGGACCTAGGACACTACCCTGAGGAACTCTTGCAGAGATGTTCTGTAACTGAGCTGACTGACCTCCAACAATCACAACCAACTTCTTATGTGCCAGGTATGACTCCAACCAAGGAGAGTTTGTCGCCTGATACCCATTGATTCCAGTTTTGTTAGGGCTCCTTGATGCCACACTTGGTCAAATGCAACCTTGATGTCAAGGGCTGTCACTCTCACCTCACCTCTGAAATTCAGCTATTTTGTCCATGTTTGAACCAAGGCTGAATTGAGATCAGGAGTTCAGTGGCCCTGGCAGAAGCCAAACTAGGGATCACTGACCCCCAGGTTTTTGCAGAGCAGGTGCTGCTTGACAGCCCTACTGATGATACTTTCTATCATTTTATTGATGCTTGAGAGTAGACTGATGGGGCAGTAATTGGCCGTGTTGGATTTGTCCTGCTTAGTACGTACAGGACATACTTGGGCAATTTTCGAGTAGATGCCATATTGTAACTGTAGTGGAAGAGCTTGGCTGGAGAAACAATACGTTCTGAAGCATTAATCTTTAGTACTTTTGCTGAATGTTGTCAGGGCCCAAAGCTTTTGCCGTATGCAGTACCTCCACTCCTCTTCAAAAGTCAGTTTCCCTTCAGGAAGGTTGGAGCAGAACTCTTCTAATGTGGCCTTGGCATCTTGGGTCTGCCAGCAATACCCCCTGAACACCCCTGTCTTGGATTCCTTCCCTCTGTGGCAAAACATCTAGCTGGGATGCCAGAATGTATAGAGTTTGCAGTGGTTGTCTGGTACTAATAGGTCTGCATCTTGACTAAATTTTCCACCCTTGCTGCTAAGGGGCAACTCAAGTGCCAACTAACACCCCCTGCCTTCTGCCCATCTACCATGACCCACCAGTTTCCCTGTCACTCTGTTCGATCCCTGACCATCCCTGTTTCTCCAAGTAACAATCATTGTCACCAAAGAGGTCCCCAAATATCCCATGGCATTCCTAAACATTGCGCTCTTTCTGGGAGATAGCAAGGACTGCAGCTGCTAGAGTCAGAGATAAAACAGTGTGGAGCTGGAGGAACACAGCTGGCCAGGCAGCATCAGAGGAGCATGAGAGTTGATGTTTCAGGTCTGACGAAATCTGAAGAAGGGTCCCGACCCAAAACATCAACTTTCCTGCTCCTCTGATGCTGCCTGGCCTGCTGTGTTCTTCTAGCTCCACACTGTTTTACCTCTTGCACTCTTGCTATCCCTATTGACCTATACTTCTTGCCAGATAGAACCCTTCTACATTATATCATTCTTTTAACCTTTAAGGTTTTTGCGAAGATTTGTAGCTCGGGTTGTGGATGAGGTTGTTGGCTTGTTCACCAAGGTGGCTGGTTATCACATAAATCACCATGCTCGGTAATGTCATGCTACTATGATTCCTCATGGTTGTAGGAGGCATCTCAGTGCACTCGAGCAATGAAGGCCATCAATTTAACTGGGACAACATGACTATCCTAGCTCAAGCCAACCACAGTCACACACGGGAATTCTTGGAGGCCTCGTTTTCAACCTGTGATCCCAATCAATCTGGAATTAGACCCCATATACAAATCCATGCAAAAAAGAACCAGAAATGACACAACCCAGCTTAACAGACCGGACCACATAAATTCCAAGCAGAGTCGAACAAAATCGCTTCATCGGACGCCGCACAGATGATGTTACCTAGCATGGTGATGAAACATCTGTACAATAACTAGCCAGCTCGGTAAGCAAGCCAACAACCTCATTCTTTTAACCTCTCCCCCCTGAGATTGTATGCTCTTGCTCTGGCCTTCCAAATCCATGAATACAACATATTTTTGCACCTGTCTCCTGTTTCCCCTATTTCGCCTATGACATCAGATGCACCCAGACATGCATAAGTTGGCCAAGCATGAATGAAGCCTTAGACAGATCTTTCAACATCTCGATTAACGCCAGGTCAACAAATCCCAGATACACGGGAGTCCAACTTCCAACGCGCCTCTGCCTGAGCTGACTAGAGAACACATCTCCTGACTCCTCAACTGTCAGACTTACTGTAGTGCACCCATACCCAACCACCCTTCACCACAATTTTTGCAGTCCCATACCATTCAGGCAATGTCAAACTTTGTTTCCCACTTTTGTAGTTTCAGTGCAGTTCAGTCATAAGCAGCTCCTTGTTTGCAATGCACACCCTTGAGTCATAAGCTTCCCCCATATATCATGTGTCACTTGGGATAAGAGATGGCCCAGGAAGACAAGTTGCTTTGAATATTTTGGGAGAGCAAGAGTGCAAATTACTGTATGCATTACTTAAAACTATATCATTGTAAGAAGAAGGCAGCAAGTGATGAGGTGGATGAAGAGGTGCACTTATCATGTGTACTGTTGCCTTCACTAGGAAATTTGTGAAACACAATTTTCTCGAAGAGTAGAAGTTAATTTCAAAGGCAAAATTAATCACAGCAAATTAAGATGGTAATGAGATGCAAATGTTGCAAGTTAACCTTCTTGCCTTGTATCAGCAACATACTTTACTAGTCACCTGCAGAGAAAGAACATAATAGTATAAAATTTTCTCATTTGGAGTGATTCTGATTTTTTGTCCTCTTGGTTCACCCATCCACCATTTTTCTCACCATGGAAGGGAGTGGAAATTCCTACTCAGAATCTAAGAAATCAATGATATAGACATAAGCACATACACAGTGCTTAAATGAAGCACTTGTTGAAAAATCTTACAAAGTATTCTTCTAATTTAATAAAAGTAAATTCACATATCGTCAATACTCTGGCTTTTTTGCATGGTTAGTATTAGATTCACATTACTAAAAATTGTTGATTATATTTTCAGTGGGACAGAATGAGGTATATTTCAAATTTATCATTAATGTATGATAAATCATAATTGCTGTCTGCTGCATGCTTTAGTTAATTCCAGTTTTGAAAACATCTCACGTCTTACCACTCATAAGTCAGAGTAGATATGTGAAGATGGCAACAAGAACTAAATACTTTAGCAGACTAGATTCATAATTTACAAATGCAAAGGCACAAAGCAAGCCAGAATTACTCATTTCACAGATATTTTCTCAGGCAGAAGAAAGACAAATTACAATAACATTGCCATTTAAAGTGTTGTTTGAATGCTGATCTCATTAAAGTTTTTTCTAATATACAATATGCAATATTCTTTGGATCCTAAAGCAACATTCCTGGATCTACTGACACATGCTACAGAGCTTGGAGATTCTGGCTTAATTTCATTTTGTTTCTTTATGATGTCAGTTTCAAGAACTGTGAGTTTAAATCTGTTCCTTGTGTTCAGCTCATGAAATTCAATGCACAGAATGAGAAGGCATTGCAGGGGAAAAAAGAGTCATTTAGGTTCTATAAGACTCCAATGCAGATAGAAGTTCTAAGCACTTAGGTAATTTAAAGCTTGTTAGTTTGCCTTCCCTTCCTGCGACTATAATCTTCAGATCCAGAGATTGTCCATGGGGAGAAGGAGGAAGTTAGTTCTTATAAACAACCTCTGAGGCAGTTCACTCACGTTCCCAGGCACAAAGCTGGCACTGGTCACTGAGCCTCTCAATTTTAATGATTTCCACATGGATGAGGGGAGTCTCAAGCCAAGCCTACAATATCGTTGAAAAACTCCAAATTTAGAAGAAATATGAAAATTGCCAAATACGGCTTCCTTAGTGGGTAAAGCAAGTTCTGTGCTCAACTGCCACAGGTCACAGCAGGGTTCATATGACTTACTGTGACCAATAGGATTCATTCAAGGATCTGTCAGTTGTGGCATGCAGCTGCAGTGCCTCTTTTTCAGTTCATATAAGGTAAAAGAAAAGGGTTTTCCAAAGGAAGCAGTACTGAGTATTCAAAAGACCCACATAATTTATAAAATTCCAGAGATGTAGCTCTGATCCTCAGTGACTGTATTTATATTTAGGAAGAAAAAATTGAAGCTCTGTCCATTTCCAACAGGTGTGACTCAACAGTCGAGGAGTGGCAATAGAGGTATGTACAGTTAATGCCCTTAATTACAGAACTGCCTAATCTGAAAATTGTTTACACTTAAATTTAGATTTTAACTCACGTAATTTCTACACCATATAAATATTGTTAACAATTTTAAACCAAATTTTGTTGTCAAAAAAAAAAGAGTATTTTTGTTGGTTCTGCAGGATGATGCAATTTTATAATTTGCCTGTGGCATTTAAGAATTTTGCTCTTTTCTAATCCTATATATAAGTTCCCATTACAGCTTTACTTTCTAGCCAAAATGGAGTCATATTTTCCTCTGCTTTAACATTTGATAGTCAAAAAAAAATTCTCTGATGATTCCCATCTGTTGCATGCATCATTTGCAAAATGTAAAAGTGCTTTTCAGAACAAACTAGGAAAATTATTGCATAAATTAATGCATAGCTTTAGTTATCTGGTTTAGATTTAAATCCATGTAGAGTTTTCTACGAATAAATAAGTTTACAACACTAAAAGTGCCTGCAAGTTTTCAAAATGTTTTTGGTTTAAATAGCATCTGTAGACTCCCTGATATATGCAACATTTTATGTTAATGCAGAATGTAATACACAGCAGCGGTTGTCTCTGGAACAGAATACTAATTCCAGATGGTTCCAGCTGTCTGCAAAAATAATTTTGACTTTTGGCCAAGGCACAGAACATTTTTTCTCATTTTGATTAAAATATGTAGACAAGGTAATTTATTGTTTGATAATTGTCATATGTGATTGTGTCAGGTCAAATTTACTGACTGCTAAAATTAACACAGAATTATTATTTTGGTGTTTATTACCAATGGTTAAACATTTTAGGGTGCTATCGACAAAAAAGCAATTCAACAACTAGTTAAGAACTGTATGGAAACATCTCCTCCAATTATACAAAATAACCATAGTTGCACAAGTATTTGTATTTGTAGATCCTTAACTGAAATGTCAGTTAAATTTCTGCAAATCACGGGGTTCAAAGAGGACCAGATTCTAGAATATACTTAATATGGACTTCGAGATGGAGGATAACTGAGATTATGCAATGTACCACAAATTAATGCACTGTCTGAGGAATTCTCACTATTACACTGCTGTGTACTTAAAACAAATTTATCATTCAAAGTAAGTGATAAAACTCTCCACAAATTCTTTCACTCTAATCCTCTTAGTCGCGAAGTCATGCATTTTTCTGCTGCTTCTATTTCCCATTTTCGTCTCAAAGATGCTATAATGGAACAGATGGATATTGGGAATGTTACCAAGGTTGTGGGGGTTAAGTTCTTAGACTTGCAGTTAGTTCTGCATTGCTAAGGTGTTTTTTTAAGTAAGCTGGCATGGCTGTGATGCACAATGAATTAATAGTTCTCAGCTCGCTTTCTTAATGGCAATAACAAAAATATTCCAATTTCAGCATGGAAATATTTTCAAAACTAAATCAGTGCATTGGGATTCAAAACAAACTCAAAAAGATAAAGAAGTGTAGCCAAGTAGCATAGAACATAGGATCATGAGAAATAGGAGTATTCTGTGTGGATCATTCGGCCCTTTGATAACACAGTGTGGAGCTGGAAGAACACAGCAGGCCAGGCAGCATCAGAAGAGCAGGGAAGCTGACGTTTCGGGTCAGGACCCTTCTTCAGAAATGGCCCCATTTCTGAAGAAGGGTCCCAACCCGAAACGTCAACTTTCCTGCTCCTCTGATGCTGCCTGGCCTGCTGTGTTCCTCCAGCTCCACACTGTGTTATCTCCGACTCCAGCATCATCTTATTTGGCCCTTTGAGCCCATTTGAACATTTGATATGATCATACTGACTTTCTACCTAAATGACGCCCTTCTGCACTATCCTCATATCCTTTAATGTCTTTAGTATCCAAAAACATATTGCCTGTGTCTCGGACATGCTCAATATTTTAGCATCCACACCTCTTTGTGGTGGAGAATTCCAAAAATTGACCACATTTTTTAGTGAAAATAATTCTCATCACAGTCCTGATATCTCATGTCTTATATTGAGCCTGTGGCCCCCAGTTCTAGACTGCCCAACCTGAAGCAAAGGCACTTATTATCATACTCATTGGTACAGAGCTTTAGACTTCTGTTCTGTGACTAGTTTCACCTCGTATTCCATTGATACAGAGGTGAAACTATCACAATGACAAACATTTGACTTTGTGGAGATAACGAATTAGAAATGTTCATCCTACTGCTCACGACAGAAAATCATTATGTTCACTCACCTTTTCAAATGACTGTAAGAATACTGCGGAAAAGAAAAAGAAGAAGAGATACTATTATTTGTTGGTTTTATGTAAAACTTTTCACTTTCATTCCAACTGTTGAACTTTTTTGTTATCAGGTACTTCTTTTCTGATGAGTTTTAGTTATTTCTTTGTAACTCATGGATAAGGCAAACTACGTATCTCTGCTTTTATTGTGCTTTAGATTTTAAGCTAAGCAAAATAAACTTTCACCACGGAAGGGAGCAACTGATTTGAGTATGATGTCAATACATTTACTGTGTTAGAAGCCCATTGTAATAATAGCTATTTGCAAATCATAGTGGGCACTTTTTGGTTGAATCAATCCTAATTCATTCTAACTTTGTTTTTCATGCCAACTGTGTTACCTTTGCCCCCTGCCAAAAGATTCAACACCTTGTTAAAGAATATTTCCATGATGGCAAGCATGCCCCATTGCCTTTCCTAATTCAGGGGCGTGAGGCCTATGCATTTCTACAGCTAACTCACTACAGAGGGGATGAAAGTGGAATTTGATCTGGTCTGCATGGCTCTGCAACTCACTAGATAAACTGGAGAAACATCAATTTAAATTATAAAATCAAAATTACGGAGGTTTCAAACTAACATATGTACTTTTCATTGAGTTGAGGTTATTTAACTTTTATTCAATATCATTCATTACAAGTACTAACTTCACTTTGGAGTTGGGTATGGTGTTGGCTGCAGCTGTTTGATGATCACACAGTTCTGCACTAGATCATTTTAAATAAGCAAAATATAACAGCTTTTACCACGCCACATCATTGACAGTGGCGCCAGGATTGAAAGGCTGCACACCCCATTAACAAGCTACTTGGTAATGTTATGACAGCTGAAGATATATAAAATAATATTTGTGAAACTTCAGGAGGGAGCAAACTACCATCCTATTATGTATGCTTGGAGCATTGATACAAAAATATTTTATGAAATTTCTAATCTGCATCAACAAAAAAAATGCTATTTTGTAAGGAACAGTCAAAGAAGATTAAACAATGGGGCCCCTGATCTTTACCTCCTGATGCTTTTCCATCAGGAAACATTTTATTCAGCCCTTACAGCCAGATGGTGTTTGTGGTAGATTTTAAATACAGTTCTGTAAGCTTTAAATTTTTATTTTCATCCTGTAATCTAAACATTATATGTATGCGCATGCAGAAAATAGATGTATTTAACATAGCTTTAAACAAAACAGACTTATTTGCATCCTAAATTGGTAACTTTAGTGGAAAATGAGCTAAATTCCAAAGAACACTGTGTTGTGAAAGCAGGAAATGTGCTGGGAGACTGAAATGGCCTCGTCCAGATTTAAGCTGATTCCTGTCTAGATGAATATAGCAGATCAGATGACAAGTTATACCTTAAAAGGCAATGGCCAGATTTAAGCAGTAGTTTTGTTTTTATTTGAATTTGTAAGTTTGACAACATGTTTTGAGTAGAGATTTATTTGCGTTTTTCCAATCCATTGTAATGAATTAGTACTAATTCGATATATTGCCATTTTTTGCTATTTCAATTGAGTTTATTTTTCTTTGTCAATATCAAAGATAACACTGGACAAAACCAGCAAAATAATATGCTTTCATTCTCTCACTCGTTAAAGTAAAACGTTGGTTGCAAAATGGTTTATTTCTCAGGGAAAATGAGTAATATTTTTATGTGTAGACAATTACACTTAACATGGTTTGACAAGCAACCTTAATTTACAATTTAACAAGTGGAACATTTAATCACCAAGGTTATCAAAGATTCTTCTTTAGTATCTACATTAAATTTTTAAGTTAATCAACTGAATTAGGTTAAAAATGTTTTATACTTGGGACTTATTTGTTTTATTAAACATACAAACAAAAATAGAATTTTCCATTCCGAATTTTGGTGGTAGTCAGGGTGAATGGTGAAGGAGCAAGAAGATTTGAATGACATTGGAAAGGTAACTGTTGGGTTTAGGAAAGGGAAGAGCACAATAATACGATCTTCTGTGGTCTCTGTCCAGGCAAATAATGATGTCTGACTGATTGTCTCAGATTGAGCTGCAAAATGAAAGTCTTACCAATCTTGCATTGTGTTCTGACATCTTCAATATAATTTATCCCAGAATGTGAATTACTACTAATGAATAAAGGAGAACCAGCATCAATCAACATTACTGAAAAGAACAGATTAGGTGACTTTTAGAATGTGTACAAAGAAATTCCCTATAATATTTTGGGACAATCCAGTGAAAAAGGATTTGGTATTAAAGAATTATCATTTACTAGCTCCAGGTATAAGCTACAACTCTATAAATCTTCGTCATAAGCAGCAATGTCTTTTGGCCTCTTGCAAATTTTAATGTTGCATTTAAAACAAATAACAATCATCTAAATTTCTATTGCTGAAAACCATTCTATACTTTTTTAACATATCAATTGTAGAATTATACATTACACTTTTCTGTTATCAATGGCTCTAAAATATGTTCTTTTTGTGAAAATATTTTTTATATGTTTAAAAATACTTCTTATTCACATTAAATTGAAACTTATCCATCTCGAGATTTACTTTCAAACTGGACTTTGTTAAAGGTTCAATTATTAGGATGATTTATTTCATGTATTTTTTGTCTTAGTTTTCAGGTACTTTTTCCTAAATGATAAAGCTTCCACAAACAATATCAGAATAAATCTTGTTTGTGATCTGCACTATGATCTGTCAGAAATATATTCAACCTTTTATTATAACCAGTGTTAAACCATTAAATGTCAGAAGTACCCTTAAGTTGCTCACCTTCCACTGTGCTGAAAAACAAGGCTGTTGCTGTGGATAATTTAATTTTTCCCATAACTACATCCTCAATGTCAGTGAGAAATAACAAGTTAGTTAATCAAGGAGTTCAGTGTTTCACAAAAACTGAAACAAAATCTATGATTAAAAATCTGTGTTTCAAGTTGTTGAATCCTTGACAATATTTCATGGCTAATGTTAAGAGACATGTTTAAAAGTCTATGCACCTGGTCTGGAACATAATTCTCTCACAACGTAAATCACTACAATATCAGTTGTGACATTTCACTCTGTTATTACCCAACCTCAGCCCACTGACATTGTCCAAGTACAATGTTATTCCGCCTAAGCTAATTTGAAAATGCAGTACCCATCAGGAACTCTGTACTTTATTAAGTTCTCTCCATGCAGACTTCCTTTCTGTTTTTTTACCGCAAGGTTGCATGCAAAGGAACAATTAACCTTAAACTGCAGTAAAATTCCTTCACATAAAATGTTACAACATGTTCTGTAAAATGGGGCTTCCTGAAGGGAAATCACATCCCTTATATGCTTTTGTTTTAAAAGAAAACTATTATAGGAAAATCTCCATAACAGTACTGCATATACTCCATAACAGATTTATAGAAAGCAATTTGCAAACCGATTAAAAAGTAAATCTTTTAGCTTCCCCTCCTGTCTATTTCAACATTAAGAATAAATTCCATTGGAAATCTGATGCGAGAAATTGATACAAGTTATATAAAACAGATTTTATTGAAGCATAGCAGTTTCAGCTTCACTTCAATGGAAACTGCTTTGTGAATGAAAAGAATGATTAAATTACATTCAGACAAATAGCATGAAATCAATGTTTGAAACTTAAATTTTATTCTTATAATGTCACCAAAGTGCTAGCTGTCTTATTGACTCCTTATTTCTATCAAAATGTGAACCCTCAACACGCACAAAAGCATTAATAACTGCTTATCCAGAGTTATGACACAAAGCAATCAGTATAAAGTATTTCTGTTCACTCCACCAAATAATTCAAATAAAAAGAAAAAATTTCTAAGTGATGGAAACACTGAATAACTCATTCAGCACTTGTCCAGAACAGATAGATTAACATTTCTGCTGCAGCCCTTCCATCAGGTAAGGAATACACCTGAAATCTTAAGTTATCTGTTCCTGATTTTTTTTAGTGATCTATTTAGGCTTACTTTTAGCAGTGCTACTTTCAAATCGACATTTGCAGTAACATGATAATTTTAACCATCAGAAATTTTATTCATATTGATTGATTAGTTGAAGCAGAGCATGTGAGGGCAACTGGTGATGTGCCCTCTGCTCGCCAGTTCTCATTGTTATACTGTCCAAAACATTTTAAACTCATTAACATATTTTGGGAGGACATGAAATTGGCTGGCACCCTCACAGAGCTGGCCGACAAATGGAGCTTGTGGTGGAAGGCAACTCTGGGGTAGGATACTTTTCAAATGGGCAAACCGCACCCGATTGTTTTGTGTACAGTCATCATAGAATCCCTACAGTGTGGAAACAGGACCTTCGGCCCAACTAGTCCACACCAACCCACACCCATTCTCCTATAACCCACCCAATCTACACATTCCTAAATACTATGGTCAATTTAGCATGGCCAATCCACCTAGCCTGCACATCTTTGGACGGTGGGAGGAAAGTGGAACACCTGGAGGACACCCACGCAGACAAGGGGAGAATGTGCAAACTCCACACAGACAGTTGCCCGAGGGTAGAATCGAACCCAGGTCCCTGGCGCTGTTAGGCAGCAGTGCTAACCACTGAGCCACCGTCTCCACCAGAATTTTAGGGACTGCTTACAAATGGGAGGAGTATATAAATGCAAACTCACTTGATTGTGCCTCAAAATTACA
The DNA here is from genome assembly GCA_024137785.1 of Ginglymostoma cirratum. Taxonomy (NCBI): domain Eukaryota; kingdom Metazoa; phylum Chordata; class Chondrichthyes; order Orectolobiformes; family Ginglymostomatidae; genus Ginglymostoma; species Ginglymostoma cirratum. Next base: position 6,475,969 of record JAHRHZ010000289.1, on the reverse strand, counting down.
CCCATGCTGTAACGTACATCACTGGACCACAACTTGTAAACTACAAGTGATGTACACCCAACTAAACCCTGGAGGAATTCTGACCTTCAGTCTGTAGACACTCTCGAAAAGGTAATAACTTCAGCACAAACTACTTTTCAATTTACATCATATGAAGCAAATTAAAAACTTAAGTATGAAATGTCTGAGAAACTCTGAGGCCATTGGGTGTCTCGCCCAACAGTCAAAGAGGCATTAGGGAACGCTTGTTATGAGATGGAGACTCAACAGACTGAACTGTTTCTCAGGTATTTACGTAGTCACCTTTAGGCCTTCCCTGTGATAGAGGGCCCAGAGGTTAATGTCTTGCTCTCAGAGAGCTGCCAGTACGGACAATAGCTCCTTATACCATTAGTAGTGGTCGTGGTAGTTGCTGGTGGTAATGTGCCCACCAAAGGAACAGGATCATTAGAGGAATACCTAATCAAAGGAGATAGAAGGCAGGATCGTGTTGTACAGTGAGGTTCACAGGTTGGATAGCGGAGTTGGAAGAAAAAGCAGGGAATAGTTCTCAGTGGCCAGACCCTCTGATTATGGATGTCAGTTGGCTCTTCCAGTAGCATAACTGGCAGCATGCTGCCAGCGACTGCAAATCCTCTGTCAACCCCTGACATGCTCTAATTTAATCAGGGAAGGTTTTGCTGCCACTGGGCTGCCGCTTTTGCCCACAAACATGGACCCAGCCAGAATGTTTCCCACTGTGGCAGACTCCATTAAATACAGCCCTTGAGAATCTTTTAGAATATATTTGGTGATAATTCCACCAGCAGTAAGGACATTTTAATCAAGTCTAGATGTGTCCACTGAAGGGTTAAAGGAATTTTTCAAGCAGTCTAAATCTCAGACATGGTTTGTTGATTCACCCTCAGAGTATAATTACAGCTATTTGTGGTTAGTTGACTCTAAAAATTAATCCATTCTATTTAGGCAAATTTTGTAGATATCATTGATTTATTTTTTTTAAAAGACAAAAATGTCAGACATAATTGTTTACACCTACAAACCAATGTAAGGAATCTTGCAACTTTATACACTTTTAATTTCTACAATTCTTCTACAATTGTTCTCTTTCAGGTCCTTTTATCTGGACCCATTGTTTATAATTAATTTTTGTTTTGGAAAAGTCATGGTGGTTAAATTAGACATAACAAAAGTCTTTGAATAAAATATTCCAACTGTCTTTCTACTCAAGTAATGTTTGTGAAGTTAATTATCCTTCTGCTCTGATGCTGATACTTCCAAAATGTATATTAGAAATCTAAAATATCTTTCATGCATGATAGATACATTGTCTGAAAAATTGAAACTTTGAGAACATAAGGCACCTGGACAAATCATAGTTCTAATTGAGGATCTTGCTCAGGAACAATATGCTTCAATCTTACCTTATGTATATATTTCCTTTTCAAATGTTTATCCAGTAACATTTTAATTTATGGCTTCAAAAATCCTTTTTCGTAATGTATTCAATTTTTTAAAATAACACTTTGAATGAAAATGTCCAACTTCCTCTTTCATTGTCTTAGAATGAGAATTATTTCTAAGTCCTCTTAATTTTGATTCTTCAAAAAATAGAAACAATCTTTCACAATTTATCCTATCAAATACTTATTTAATCTTGAAGAACTCGCATAGGTTTCCTTAATCTATTCTATTCAACAGTTAAAAAGTCTCACATCTAGTTTCTCATCCAAGCAATACCATCTTATTCCTACTATCATTCCAGTTAACTTTTTCTGTAACATTTCCATGTTTCAAACATATTTCTCGTAATGGGATTAGAACTACACACAATGCTCCAAATTTATAAATTCTGTCTTGCATCATGGTGAATCTATTTGATGTTCCTACATTGAAAAATCCATAATCTCTCTTTTCATGACCATTGTCTACCAGTATTCCAGGCTTTTAGTCAAGTCTTCATCCCAAATTCTCACCATTCTATTAAAAAATTGTCTCATTTGTAACACATTCCCTTTTTTTGTCTAACTTCATAATTTTCTGCTTCACCAACCTATTTGCCCACCCTCCTACCTTGTCTATATCTGTCTGTGATCTCCTACCTACTTCCTTATATATCTCAATTGGTAGCATATTAATTCTAAGTCAGAAAGTCATATAGTTTTACCTTTTTCCGTTGTTCATGAGATGTGGGTGTCACTGGCTAGGCAAGTATCTAATGCTCTTCGTTAATTGCAGAGAGGGCAGGGAAGAGTCAAGCAAATTTCTATGGGTCAGGAGTCACATATCGGCCAGACCAGGCAGGGATGACGGATTTCCTTCTCGAATGGCCATTACTGAGCCAGAGAGGTTTTACAACAATTGACACTGGTTACATGATTGTCATTAGGTGATCTTATAATTCCAGATTTTCATTGAATTCAAATTTCACTGCATTTGTGGGATTCAAACTCATGTCCTCAGAATATGAGCCTGGAGTTCTGTTCTTTGTTCAGTGACCATACCATTATACTAGCACATCTCACTAAAGTCCCACTACAAGACTTAAGCAAAAGAAATCAAGGCTCACAGCCCTGTTGAAGGTGCTGTCTTTTGCGTGCGATTTTAAACAATGGTTCATCTGGTTTTGTACACAAAAGATTCCATAGAACAATTTCAAAGAACAGAGAAATTATCTCTGATGTTCTTTCCAATATTTATCAAAAGTGGATTATCTGGTTATTATCATTTTGCTCTTTGTAGGAGTTTGTTTTGCACAAATTGGCTGGGTTTTTTTTTCTACATTTGAGCTTCAGAAGTACTTTCTTGATTGTGAACAGTTTTGGGGCATCTTATGTTTGTGAAAGGTACAGTGTAAATCTAAGTCTTTCAATTTTTTATTCCATCACGCTCCTTATTTAAGAACTGTCAGTAAACTTCAATGCCACTGCTTTCATGTGTATGTCCAAATCAGTTTTTTATAAGTCAAAAAGAAAATAAGTACCAACTACAACAGCTGGTATCTGACAAACCAAAAAAAAATCCACTTAATCTTAATTTCTCTCTCAAGCTATCTATCTATTCATGGAATTACATAACTCTATTAGCATGCACTTTAACGTATGTAACTTTCTCAAATCCATCTATTCAACATTTGCTTTTTTTTTTAATTGATAACTGATTTCCTCAACAAAGTAATCATTTTACAAACATGTTTTATATTGTAGTTCAGAAAAGTACTGGATGAAATGCAAATCCTAACAACTCTTGTACGGTTTATTGAAAAAAAAACAATTTCTTATACTAGGAAGGGTACTGCAAAGGAATGCCTACCTACATTTGTCACTTTTTTCATGTGTACTGTTTTCCAGCTGCAAATCTAATTACTTCATGTAGATCCCGTCTTATGTTACAGATCAGACTTTGAGTTCGAGTAACCGTTCATAGCTGAAATTACTAGACTGAAACTGATACGCTATTCAAGATTACAATCATTGGACCTTAGCAACAATCAACTGGTGTGGAGTATATTAGTAACTTATATCAGCATTTGTCAGATCCTTTCTTCAAAAAAATGAAATCTTTACAGAGCAGTAAGATGTATGTTGAATTTCTGCTGGCAACACGTTGATATATGGAGGTATTATATCATTTATGTCTTTTTGTTCTAGGAAGCTTTGTTTTTTTAAAAAACCTTTGAATACTTACCACACATGAAAACTAAAGCAGCTGCCAATGGATTAAATTGTAAATAACAATGCTTATTGTATGTCTGTAATTTTGCAATACAGCAGATTTAGCCTTTTCTAAACATATGTTTTAAAACATAAGTTAAAAATCTTTTCAGTTGACAGAAAGAATTGCACGATATTAAGCCATGTTCAGTGAAAAAATATACTGTTCTGTTTTTCTACTTAGCAGAAAATGAACAGCTACATTCCAGATAGTTGACCTTCAAGTTCATCAAAGCAATTTAGCTCAGCAAGATTAAAACCATCTGGTTTGTGGTACTTTTTCATTTAATTTCTCCTTGTAATTGGCCATTAAGTGAATCTGTGGCTAGAAAAATATTCTAATACTAAACTTAAGAGGGGAACCATTGACTGAGATGCAAAGTTTTGCCCAAATGCTGGGATTGTGTCATCTCTTTCTGTTGGTAAGCAGGGACCTTTTGATGATATATGCTTAAACAAACAGCCCTTATTCCTTATTAACTATAATTTTCATTTCTTTCGTATGTATTTATATAATCAGTTTCTAAGAAAATAACTTCCTGAAATTGTCCTTCCTGGGTTACAATTACATATTCAAATATTACTCAATATTGCTCTTGGAGCATTAATAATGATAAGATCGTAAGATATAGGAGCAGATATTTGGCTATTCAGTCCATCGAGTCTGCTGTGATACGTGATCATGGCTGATAGATTTCTTAACCCTGTTCCCTTGCCTTCTCCATGAAACCCTTGATTCCTTTATTAAGCAAGAACCTACCTATAAAGCAAGAGGTATTTTGTGAACATTTTTCAGTTCTCTCAGTTCCTTAAGTCTTACCTTTACCTTATTTTTGTTATTCCTTGAATATATACATACACTGTAAAAGCATTTAGATCATGGGTTCACACACAAGTCGAGCAAATTTTAATTAATGAAGGCCAATGACTTTCCTATGAATTTTTTTTGAAAGCTTATGAATATTAGTGAATAGGAGAATATAAATTATAACTTTTACAACAAGAGTAACAAAGAAAATAATAAGTGCTGAAATTTTTCAACCAGGTTGAGGAAAGAAATATCTTAGAATGAAACTACGGCAGTTTTTATCCAATAGTGTGAATATATTTGCCATTGGTAGTTATATTGTTGTGAAGTGAGAGGAAGGGGAAATGGGGTAGCTAAGAAAATGGAGAGATAAACTCCTCATAGAAATTATCAAAATACAGCGGTCAAGATTGGGGAACAATGCATGCCCACCATAATTCCGTTACCAATCGGTAACGCGCATGGGATTAGAAGAACCGTTACCTAATTCTAGTTGCCCTGCATCCAAACCAGATGGACTTCTGCTGAAGTGCTCTACAGATGGCTGGATGTTTACATAATGGCAATGCTATCAGTGTCAAACAGTTACTCCTGTGATATTCCACACCTCAGCAAAATGTATTCTACTCTTGGCTCTTAGAATCTTAATATCATCCATTACTTCATGGAAGAACTGCCATATTATGTTGCGTTAGTCTCATCATGAAACCAGGCCCTTGAATTTCCCTGCATAGTTCACGGTGGTAATTAGTATGCTAGAATTCCATCCTGTACCAGAAAGTATTGCTCATTCTCCACTGCTGCTCACCCATTAGAAACTGTAATTTGAACCTCATGTTATGTTTTCTCTTCAGTTGTCTTTTTGTATGCAGAACATCACAAACAGAGCTGATGGTTATTAATGGTCTTCAGCTTTGCTTTATATGCCACTGGATTATATTTGTTCAACTCAAGAGGGATTGAATATTAAGGGTAAATTTTACAATGCCCAAATGGAAATGTCATTGTCATAAGTAGCACTTATTGTTAATTAGCATATCGACTTTTTTTTTGTTTAGTCATAAGAATGGGTGTCACTGCGGGCCAGCATTTATTGCCTACACAACTGTACATCATGCTGGTCCATTTCACAGGATTAAGAGAAACTGCAGTGCGGCAGGTTTAGAATGGGATACATACCACACTAGTAAGGTCGGTTAGCTCAGTTTGCGGGCTTGCAACGCAGAATAATACCAATAGCTTTGGTTCAATTCCTACACCCGCTGAGGTTACCATGAAGGACTCTTCTTTCCAGCTCTCCCCTCACCTGAGGTGCGATGACCCTCAGGTTAAACCACAACCAGTTCTCTCACTCTAGTGAGAGAGCAGCAGTAGTTCAAGTAGGATTGTGGCAGCTTTACCAACCACCGTAGATAAGGACAGCAGATTTCTTTTCCTCAAAGACAGCAGTGGACTGGGTTGGCTTCTGTAACAATTAGACAGTTTCATGATTACAATTATTGATGCTAGTTCTTAGTCAAGATTTGTTGATATTTTAATCTTCACTACCTTATGTATGATTCTGATACCATATCTCTATATCAGTAGTGTATTTTTCCCACCAGGTACATCCAATGTTGGTACTTCATGACTTGCTGTTTTCAAAAAAACATTCATTTCTTGCTGGGACTCCCACAAGGTTTCCCAGTTACTGGAGCTTTAGTGATGTTTTCTGAGTCAAACTACGAGGTTTGTTGGCTTCGTTGTTTCTTTGAAAACCAACCAAACTAAGTCAACTAAACTAAACAGCATGAACAAAAACAAAGCTGCTGGAAAAGCTTGGCAGGTCTGGCAGCATCTGTGGAGGAGAAAACAGAGTTAACGTTTCGGATTCAGTGACCCTTCCTCAGAACCCGGACCCGAAACGTTAACTCTGTTTCCTCCTCCACAGATGCTGCCAGACCTGCTGAGCTTTTCCAGCAGCTTTGTTTTTGTTCCTGATTTACAGCATCTGCAGTTCTGTTGATTTTTATGAACTAAATAGCATACCAAGCAACAATCACAGGATCCTTGGGCTTCTCTTGTCCTAAGAGTGGTGGAGATAGTAACATTAAATATTTTTAAGGCAAATGTAGGCAGTGTCTCAACTAACAAGGTAGTTAAATGTTATTGGGGGTAGGTCAGAGCGTGGAGTTATGGCCACAATCAGAGAATGCATGAGCTTATTGAATGGTGGAACAGGCTCAAGGGGCTGAATGGCCTACTCCTGCTCCAGATTTGGATGTTTGCATGCTCAATAAGTTGGCCTTTCCAAACTTGGCCATTTTAGAATGGTTTTCAACACTTCACAGTTTTATTAACAAATGTTTCACCCTTTGGATCATTCCATTAGTTGCATAATTAGCACTGAAGAATCATTACCACAGATATGTTGCATTTGACTTAGTGAGACAGAGCAATTTTGCATGATAATGTTACTCATTTTAGAGCAAGTTGGCAGCTCGTTAACACAATTCCTGATTTTGAAAAGAGCAATAATATGAAAAGTGCTGATTCATTTTCATCCTGTTTTATACAATAGCTCAAGGTCAAGATTTACCCCAGTGATTTCTTGTCCCCTAAAAAAGTGTTCTAATGATGAGCACAGCATCGCCAGTATAAGTTTGGATTTTTGTTTCCAGTTCCAAATGCAGGGCAGTTCTTGGATGAGTCCAGTCCTACCACTTCTCAGAAACCGTTAGAGAGCTTAAATGAAAAAAAATGCCCAAAGCAAAGGTATCATTTTGACCTCTTGCAGAGGAACTTTTCAAAGTCAGGCTGAGCTTAAGTTTAACATGTTATACCCTTTACAAGTCATGGTATTCTAATTTATCCCAGCAAAAACCACAAATTCCTCAGATCTTTTGGCATATTTCCAATAACATGATTAAGGCACTCTGAATCACAGTTACTGGAAGCTGACTTTTACCATATATGGAATTGATTTTCTTTCAGAGAATGGAAAAAGTAATGGTATTTTTAGTTAACATTAGACTTTGTATGAGATCATCAATATTCATACTTGATATCAGAACCAGACTTTTTTATAGCTTTTTGTACAACTTTCAAAATAATTTTCCCTCATTATGTGCCCTAATAAACCAGAACAGTAAGTGTTTTCAATCCTGATCCAAGGAACATGAAAGAGAATTAAATATTTATTTGTTACCTATCAGGAATATATAAACATCCATGCACTTCACAGTCTTGTTATCCAAAAATGTAACTTACAAGCAGATTGTATATTAAAAGACTGCCAATATAATTCCTATTTAAGGAAGTCAAACTGAAGCTTGGAAAGAATCAGTACATGAAAAGGAATTTGTTTATCAGGGATCAAAACTCAATATTGTACATTTGGATTATACTGCATATTAGCTGTGTGCCATGCATACAATTGGAATTTAACAGAAGAAATTTCAGTATAAATTTCCAGCTTGTATGTTTTAAATTGGCAGATTGACTCTGATTAGGAAACTGGTAAATGAATTCAATAAGTAACACTGTAAAAGAAAAATGAGGGCCTTTGAACACAAATTGTTGGCTTAAAATTTGATTTTATCATATTCAGCACTGGAACTTTTCTAAAATAAAACATGTCACAGATGTGATATGTTGGAAATTACAGAGCTGCACAGGGAATTTTAGGTTTAGAGCATTCTGCAGTACTGTTAATAACCTTGGTGCACAGCAGAGGATGCTGAAAATCTAAAGTAGTCAAAAAGCAATTTAGATTTGTAGTTCTGTAGAGTATTTAGTGTCTGACTAGTTACCAAGAGAACATTGGTTCTGTAGAAAAATGTTGCCTTCATGGAATGCAATATAAGTTGTACAATACATATTCAGAACTATTTCTTAAAGGTATTTTATAGAATAACCTGGAGTCTTCTTGGACTATGTGTTTCTGATACATGTATTTGCTATTTAATGGTTCAACTTACTTCCCCAATTTCTGACACTGCTCAAAATGCTTTTCAGCAAGAAACTAGTTATATGGTTTTGTCGGCAATACTTTAAGAAAATATGTCATAGAATTGAAAACATTCAGAAAAACATTCCTTCTCATCAATTAGTTTAAACTGTAATACATTATCCATTGATTTCGTCCTTTAATTAAAATTTATTCTATTAGATAGATGGACAATTTTATAAATGGTCACAAAGTTTAAACTATATATTTATGTTTCTACTATACCACCAAATAGTTAATTTTCTTTATGCAGTTATCCAGAAAGCTTCATGGACAAACAAGCAAACTAAGCAGAAGGTTGAAACTCTCACAGAAAACCACTGAAAGTAGTACAATCCACAACTATGACCAAACAAGTATCTCCGCTGTTTAAAACAAAATTAATCTTTCCGGAAGAAAAAGAAATTTAATTAAACTTTAGTTTTCTTGATGTAAGGTCAGGTTATAATATTTTAATCACTTTGTTTAACTCAATTATATAAAATGAGTCAGGAATATTTGCATACGTCCAACTGGCAAATCGTAGATCAAATAATTAGAAAATTATACTTTCAAAGCTGCCAACACAAGTTATTTATATTGCACTTTAAAATACCCTTTTGACTAATTATTATTATTACCAACTACCTTCAATGGTTGTAGATATTGATAGTTGAATCTCTGTGCAATAATCTGCTGTTTCAAAATCCTCATGTTCTGCCCTAGGGCAAATGCTAATGTAAACCTTAGCTAGGAGAATTCTTGAGCCACTCAACAGGAAAGAATAATTGATTTGGCTTTCCATGTTACCTTCTTCCTGGCTATTATATTTAGAGTAGCTTCTCCAACATAAACCACAAACAAAGCTAAAGTGCCATTATGACTTGTGAGGGATTATTCAGAGCCAATTCTCCAATCGCTACTTGCCATTCTGTCTAGGTTGAGATCTGCAAACCAAAATGGGCATTCCCCACTGTATTAATTATTCTATCTTAACATTGGTCAATTTCTATGTTTAGAGTCGATGTTTTAACCTTCACTCAGGTTTGCCTGGTGTGGGGTGCAAATCCCTCGCTTTTTGAAGTAGCAATAGGCAAGTCACTACTAAGTCAAAATGTCACTCCGAACTATTCGAACAAACTTATTATAAGAAACTTTCCACTTAGCTCTGTTCAACTACTTTCATAATCATAAAACTCCAATTTTTGACAAGATGAATCCCTGATTTTAAACAAAACACTGTACTGTTCTACTATGTTCATCAGTTTTATAACGATGAAATTAGATGACGTTGAATTAAACTTTCTTATCATTATATACAAAGTTACATATCCAAATGTGCCTCAAATCTGTGGACAAACATATTCCATGACGATTTCGTTGAGCTTTTGCGTCTTGCATAATATGATTACTGGAGTAACTGCTCAGGCTTTAGTCTTAGGTTCAGTTCTGCTTGAGGCAAAATAATATCTAGTTCTCGTTCTTTTGTCTTAAATTAATTCTTCTCCCCTGCTAAGATCTCATTTCCAGCCCTGCATATATTTCCCCTGACACATTTAAATCTACCATTTTGATCCTGTCACCAATTGCAAAGATTAATTTTCCTGTGTAACTGTAATGTCACAAGCAAATCCTCAGCTTTGTTGCACATGGATGTTACAATGATGCAGAGTGAGTCACATTAACAGCATGTGTGGCTGCAAAGACTAATTTGCCTGCTGTGAAATTATTTTGTAACATTAAAAGACAAGCATTATCTAATAAGCAGTAGACTTTGCTTAGCTGTTGGTAACAGCATATGGTTATTGAGAACTTACAAAATGATAAATGCCATAAAATAAATAAAAATACACACAAGAATGACAAGACACATAGAAAACAAACACCTTCTCACAGATGGTGAACTGTTGATGTCCCCTTAATTATCCAGCAGAGTTATGTATGATGTAGCATGTTTGTTCGAAACACTTCACGTTTATCCAGCTGTACTTGACAAGTTTCATACAAGCATTAGGTGATTTAATGCAGTGGATGAAAAGTGCTGATGTTCGAACCTTGTCGCTCTGAATAAACAAAAATTAACTGGACTGCACAACTGACTCAGTCACATTAACAATTTTGGTTATTGAAGTGCAGTTGTCATTGATTTATTGACAAAGGCAAAAACAATCTCATTCAGTCTGCATTGTCACTTGCAGTGGGAAATATCTCTTTCTCTGAGAAGCAAGACCAAAAGATCCTGCTCCTCCAGTCTAATCTCCTAAATTCAGTCAGCAGACTTTATCCATGATCATGTCCAAACCTGCCGCAAGAAATAATAGATAATCTAGAAAATTAATGCTGCAAATGTAAGCATTTTGAATCATTCTGTACAGGCATGTTGTGGCACAGATGGGACTTGAACCCAGATGCAAGGACATTATCACTGCGCCACAAGAACCTTCAATGCTGCAGATGTAGAAGTATATAACTATTGCTCATTAACCATGTTGTAACTTAGAGCGTTATCTCCCTATGTTAACTGCATATCATTTGTGTTTACTTGTATTCAGCTAGTGGCCATTAACTAGAGATTTGGAGTGCTCATACTTATAGGGTCAGGCTGAATGTGTTGTTGTTAGGGGTTGCATGGTGTGTAATCTGTATTTCTGTAAATAAAGGTTTGATCCAAGTTTGTATTTACATCCTTTACTCCTTACCTATCTGAATATAACATAAGATGTTAAAATTCAAAGTTGTAGCAGGTAATATGTTACACCTTAATGAAATTAATCCTTTAGTCTTGCTGTACTTGATAAGCTTAAATAAAGAAAAGCATATCTGCGCCCTTGGCCTTACATGAGCATAGTAGTCTGAAACACTTTTATTCCCAAGTGGGGGATTTTTTTTTAAAAAAGGTGAGAGATTACAGTTTCAATCTTTAAAAAGTAAATGTAGATTCAAGATCCCATCCCTCATAGGTGCATGATTATTGAGTCAATAAGGAGAAAAATAAATAGGGAGGAGTTAACTTCCACCTGCAGATATTTTGCCATTAACCTTATGAAAGAAAGCTATAGAAATTTTATCTCCATTGTTAATTAAGATTTTAAATTGCTTGCAACAGAAATGAACTTTGGCCATTCACCATCTCAACATTTTTGTGCTGTCTCTTTTGGAACTAAGAGCTCGAGAGACAATTGATATTGGCAAGCAGAGCAACACAAAGTGATTTAAAGCAAAACACAATGATGCAGTTTATGAGACTCATGATCAACAAGATTTAATACTTTGCATGAAGCATGCAATTCTCTGTGCTAATTAAGCAATGAAGTTATACAAAGTTTTGGTGATTTCAATCCTAGAAATGTGATGATGTCTGCAGATTCCCCACTTGAAAGTTCATTTTACTTACTTTTTGTAATACAACTATAAGTGAAGTCATGGGGTAACATTTTAGGTAGCTGGAACATTTTTTTAAAGTATTTTTAAAGATCTACTTATGAAATGCATAATGCAGCTTCCCAGCAAATAATATAGCACTGGTAGGATATTACAATTATTTAATATGGACAGTAATATTTCTCACCTTATTTCTTTTAAAAAAAATTGAAATGATCAGAAAACTGGAAATTTTAGTTTGTGTAAAAAATCCTTCAGCTTAATTGCTCATGTATCATTCATATTCACTCAAATAAAACTTTATCTTAATAACAAAGGAGTTCCTTTATCTACCAGGCCTTTGGTGAACACTAATTTACAAAATTATATTCAAGCTTGTGTATTGCTCAATGAATGTTACTGGAAGAGCTTTACGAAACTATGGCATATCAGCATGTAAACCTCAGATAAAGCAGTGACTAATTTTATTAATAAGAGAGTAACTAAAGCAATTAATAATGCTCATCAAGACATGTTGCATTTACAATGAGTCTGTATCCACTTTGGATATAATTGACATGTAGTAGACAAGTTAGGTGTGTCCAAATAGTTTGCAGTGACCGTGCCCAAAACCTTGAAAGATTTCCTGTGAGAAACAGGGAAAGTCATTCCTAATTATCGGAGATAATTGCATTTAATTATAAGGGAACTTCACAGTAACTGGTGGACAATTAGATACCACAGTTTTTCCAGGCTTAAAGACGTACTTTCAAACAAGAATCAGTCTTTCCAAAAATATAGAGAATCTGCAATTCTGATCACTGACAGAATGTTAACACTGATCTGAAAAGTCTAGAAATCATACTTGAAAGTATTTCATTATGCTAAGTTTTTTTTAAAGAAAGAAACTGCAAGCTCACCTTTTTAACATTAACATCCAATGCCAATGTTGTCAATAAATTCAAATACTTTCAATGTAGTTTGTAAATTGATGTCATTGCGACATTGACAGAATAAAGGTTAATTTTTCTCAGTAACAGAATGCTCTTGGTTGAACTGATTCTAAAACAGAATAATGAGCTTTGTTTTTCTCATCTTCACAATAATTCAAAGTAAATATAACATAGTCCATTCTCATAGGCATAAATATTTTAATTGTATATTACATTTTGGTCTTCTTATAAACTTGCAACATTTTAATTTACTTCTTAAATAGGTGTGAGCTACTTTTAAATGTTGTAATAAAGTACACAAGATGTATTGAGTGTTTGTCACGTTTTCCAATATCTAATCGAATGTTTTCTGTGATAAAAGTTCATTTAATAGAAAGCTTTATTTAAATAGTTTTAAACATTATCTCCAATTACGTGTGTGGAGGCTATCCATGTACTATTATAATCACAACAATGGCATGACATATCCCAGCCCCAATTTTATAAACAGAATACACATGTGAACTATGGGAAAGCAGTAAAGGGGACTGGAATGGGAGACTGGAATTAAGAATAACATGAACTCCTGGGCAGTCGAAGAGCAAAGCATTTCCTTTCTTGGTGCTGAAATTTACTATGTCTGGGTTTGTATATGACAAAGGCTGGGCTTCACTGACAGCTGCTGTTTCCTCTCACTGCACGGGGTTTATAAATCCTGAGTCCCACAGCCTCAACAAACATCCTCAATAAAGACCATGCATGTCTCTTAAAAGTTCAATGTAAATAGAATTTGTAGGCTGCATTTCTTTGCTTTTCGTACATGAAAATTTAATTACAAAATTACATAAACAAACTACATTTCTTCTGGTATTTGAAGAAACAATCAAAACCTTGTTTTTAAATGCTTCATCTGAATCTTTCTACCCATAGATGCATTAATGCTCTGATACGCAATGATGTCCAAATATGGCTTGTTTCAGGCTTATTTGTTAGGGGAAAGAACTGTTTGTTTTAATGTCCTTTTAGCTTAGTCATCAAATGATGTATTCTAGCAATCATCTCCTTAGGCAGATCCTCAGGATCCAATGTGACTTGCTTCCACTCCAGTTTACTGAGTTCTGAACTGGCTGATAACTCCAAAATGTGATCTACAGACTCTGTCAATTTCACGCAGAAGCTTGAAGTGTGGAGTAGATGGGTTGTTTGGAGGTTTGTGCATTTCCTCTGCCATTTTGACTTTGCCTTTGCATATTCCCATCAAAGGTTTAATGTAATTGGTACCTTCATGATTGAGTCTTCTCCAGTTTGGCTGCTCGTACACCAGGGTCTCCAGTGAATTGGTGGGGATATTTCACCTACTTGGGGATAGCTTGAAAGATATCACTAAAGCACTTCTGCTGTTTGTCTGGGCATCTCCCGCTGCGGCTAATTTCCAAGTTGAACAGTTGGTTCAGGAGTCTGGTGTCAGTCAAATGGACTACATCAACTGTCCAGGGAAGCTGAGAGATTAGCAGCTGGTCGATTTATCTGCTGAGAGGACACTGCTCTTGGGCCACTTTTTATTTTGGTGACAGAATTTGAATGATCCTGTAAAGTCACAATTGGTGGTACTTCTCTCATGTGTTAAAGTGCATGCTGTAGATTATCCAAATTTCCAAAGCAAAAAGGAACACAAGACTGCTGAGCATGGCTGCCTGGTAAACAATGGATCTCCTGAGATTCTTGTAATAATTACTATTTTTCTACCTCAAACAAACCATGACAGATTTTGATAATGGGAAGACATGATACTTATGACATTTTTGTGAAATATGTAGAAGTGGTACATTCGGGCGACGTAGTACAAAACATTATTTTCTCAATTTACATGCTATTGAGAAACAAAATATTAGTGCTCATTATGCAATATATAACAAAGTTATCAGTGTGTCCCTTGTAGGAAATTTGCAGACACAAATTGATCACATTGTGCTAACATAGAACACACTTTAATAAAGGAAACCATTTATTCTACTTCCCTGACACAAATCTATAATTTTGAACACTTGTATGATTGTATTGTAATTATAATCCTACACAAAATGTTTGAAATTAGGTGTACAAATTTGTACAGATAATTTCACCTGACCTTACCATACAACAAGGGATTAACCATCTGATAGACACCCTGCCAGCTATGTAACTTTCCATTGAAGTTAAAAGCAACCCCTGTTGTGTTCTCTGAATAAAACACTGTTGAAATACCTTCAAATAGATAATAAAAAGATCTTTTAATTAGATGCTGAAGAACATTTTAAACATCAAAACAATTGAATGAAATACAATTAGACATTGATTGAATGAATTAATAAAATATATGCTTACGGTACTATTACAGATGTAACAATGTGATGAAACAGTATAACTTTGTGTCTTTCCAGGACACCATGTTCATAAACACCATTTATAATGATGACTGCCTTTTATCAACTGTTTACTTAATGAGCACCAGCATTCAGTGGCCAAGTAATAGCATGTGAAAAGTACAACAATGAATAATCAAGTTGTTTGTTTACACGACTAAGAGATATTAAAGTCTGATTTGCCACAACATTCTGACAGTTGTTTATAAAAACACTACATTTATCATGCCCTTATCCTGATACTTTCAAGTGGGCACCAGTTTAATCTCTGATCCTGTGTAAAAGCTACACCGTCAGAGTAGCACACTGCTTAAGTTCCTAGTACAGTCTAAACAGGATGACTGCGTGACATGGACAACTTTTTTATAACAAAAAGTGTTTCAAAAGCTGATAAGGTAAAATTGTTCAGCAAAAACTAATATATTTAAAGTAGGAAATGTTGTGGTAATAAATTGGATAGGACTGCTCTCTCATTAGACAGGGATGACTGGTATTGGTTTAACCTGAGTGTCACCATGCCTGAGGTGAAGCGAAAGGTCGAGAAGAAAAGTCCTCCATGGTAACCTCAGCTAATGCAGGAATTGAATCCACGCTGTTGACATTACTTTCCATCGCAAACCGGCTGTCCAACCAATGTAACGTGTCAGGTTGAAGAGGAAATTGTTTAGGGTTTTAAGGAAGTTGTTAACAATCAGATTCTGCTATTATAATGCATGATAATGAGCACAGCTCACAGCGATGGAGTTGAAGAATTACCATCAATGAATGCATATACAGTAGTGTTAATAACCAAAGCAACTTTCGTTCCCCACCCCCCCTCTATTCTGATTGCTTCATGGTACCAAATTGATTTCCATACTGTATCTAGAACTTTTTGGATTATTTTACACAACAGCAGGTCTCTTTCCAAACAGATGGCTAAGTATTGCTTTAAAAGTTAAAGGTTCAAATTAAGAGAGAAACAAATTAAAAGTAGGGAATTTAAAAGCAAGAATAGATATTAATAAGATTTCAAAATAAGGTAATGAGGAAGTGCATATCAAGGGAAAATTAAATATATTTCTGGAGAAGGAAACAAATAGATGGATTGTTGATAATTTGGTAGCTGGGCTGGAGAGCAATGAATAAAGGGTTTGCTGGTTCTAGTGATTTGCTGTAACTCAGAGTCTCTCTGACAGCACATTCCAAACCAGTAATCTCTACCATGTAGAAGAAGGCGGCTAATGGATGTGAGGGAATTCTAACACCTGCAAGACATAACTTACTTCATACAGCTGTAGTTCAATTTAAATCAACTAAATTTCTGAATGACTACAACATATAACCTTCGAGAAATTATAGCTATAATGCATCCAAAACCTACTAATTCAAAGTTATGGACAGTTCAGTCGAGTCTTGTTGACAATACCGAGTCTAATTGTCCACTGATAACTAGCTGTGACTGGCACAAACACTATGAATAATTTCCAATGCAAAATATCTTTACCTCACTTAATAGCATTCTACTGAAGTTAGTTGGCTATTTTTATAAACAGGCTCATGTTATCATACCCCTTTCTCCGTAGGTAGCGAGCTTCAACTGATTGTATCGTTTTCGAATTGTTTTACTTTTAAATCAAAGGCATGCATCAACATCCATAGTAATTTCTGCACTTTGCCATTTTAAAAATTAGATCAAGGAGTTAATCTCACAAGACGTTTGCTTGACCATTGATTTAAGGATCAATCCTACACCCATCAATGGTTAAATGAAGTGGCCAAATATTGAGCTTTCAGATTTTATGTACGTTGTAGTCCCACAGTAATAGAATACTTTGCCTTGAGGTAGAAGAGAAATAGTCTAAACTTGAAGTAGATTTTAAAAGTGGTCTGATTTGTGGATTTCAAATGATCAGGGGCTTGACTTTCTGCTGAAAGACAGTGCTTGATTGAAGATACTACTCCTTAAAGAAGCATCATATCAACAGATTTACTTTATGGATCTTGATTTTCACCAGCTTGCACACAATTGAGTTAGTTGTATTCCATTAAGCTGAATTCAGAACCCTTCAGTGATCAGGTGAGGTTTGAAATGATAACCTAACCAGGTATCAAAAACTCACGACTCCCTGATTGACAGTTCTGATCAAGAAGAATGTATTGGGACCATTCTTAGCCAATAAACGATGGAAGAACATGCAAATTATATGAGATGTGTAAGTAACATTTTTAGGGATTTCTCCTGTGCTGGGATACTACTGCTGTTTACTGTTTGGGGTGTGTGTTTGTTTCGAAGACCACACTTTAATAAAATCAAGATATGTTGAATGCTAGAAATCTGAAATAAAAACAGAAAATGTTGCAACTACCAAGCAGGTCAGGCAGCATCTGTGGAGAGAGACAAACAAAGATAAGGGGCTTTATCTTGACCTCAATGACGTGGGCGATGGTGAGAAATGTGGAAAAATTGAGAGAAAAGTCCAGCGAAGCCTATGTCAATGTTGAGAACAGCTCACTGCATCTCCTAAGTTCGTTCTAGAGTGTCAGAATTCTTGCTAGGTAGCATTGAGTTGTCTATTAATGGGGATTATTGCTTGTTAATTAACTCACCTCATTAATGTGTAGATTTTACCTCATGGCACATCCCCAATCCACATACAGTAGGTTTCAATGTTGCACATCAGGATCCAACAGCAACCATCATTGCAATGCTGCAGCAAGGACACACGCCCAGCTCATGGACTAGACCAAGCTGCATGTTGGGTCTGTTTGTACGGTCACTTACTATTCACTCACTTTGAGATCACCAGAGTGTTCACAGTATCCTTACCTTGTCGTTTTGCACCATGACCCTCAGCGAGAGCTACCAGGCTCAATGCCAGTGCTGTTGCATGACCTAACTGTTTAGCACAGACCAAAAGCCAGGAAAGCTGATCATAGTTGTCAGCAGGCCTTAGTAAAGTCAAGGCAGATGGCCTTCAGTTGCTGATCCCAGCACAGTAAGTCAAGGACAGCCTTCGGCACCAGTTTAAGGGCTTGGATGCAATCAATCAGTCAGCACTCATGGTGGTCAGAGTTGGGATTCTCTTCTCTTAAGGGGTGAGAAGCTAAATGTTGGGCAGCTCACCACCTATCTTGATTCTTATTTACTGTCCTATTGTGGGCTCTTTTCCCTGTGGAATGAGAAAGTGGTGGGTATTGAGAGAAATGAAGTTGGGTGGTGTGGACGTTACTTTTGGAGCACAGGGAAATGTGTCCAAAGCGAGTGAATAGACAGTGCAGTGTTAGTGGTGTCGGGGTTTGAGGTGGGTGATGCGAGTCAGGGAAAATAGTCCATTAAATTATCGGAGTGGTAGAGCAGGTTTAGCGAGACTTGGATACAGTAGTGGAGATAGAGTGAGTGTAAGGCATCAGAAGGAAGATAATTGCATTTATTCTGGCAGAATGGAGAAAGTCATTGACCTCCTTTCGCCGTCTGCATTCCTTCAGACGTCTGAGACTGCAGTGACCCCTGTGGCAACCACAGACTAGGCTAGCATGGTCTGGCGTCATGGCATCCCCCGAAGGTCCTGAGAGAGAACAATGTTTTGTCTCTGCACCACCCTGTCCATGATCTCCAGGTTCTTGTCTGCAAATCAAGACACCAATTTTGCCTTTGCTACCATATCAGGAGCAAAAGTCAAGAACTGTGCAGGGCTGCTTTGAACTACCAGTACTTCTCTGGGTGCATAAAAGCCTTTCAAAGATGGTACCAGTGCCAGGGATGCCAGTCATGCGTACAGCTAGTGCGAGAATGGAGCTAGAATCAGATGAGAGGAGCAAATAAGGAGCAGGATAGGTAGTTAATGAGACAAGTTGGGTCAGATGCAGCAGATTATAAGACTCAGCCCAATATTTCAGATTGTCAGGAGAGATCATAGGATTGTCCTGCAGCAGCTCCACCTTAAGAGGTATATGCTGCAGCAGAATGCAGGAGAATGTGATGGCACATCCATGTGGAGGTACCCTTAAAAGAAACATGAAGTGATCAAAACTTTTCTGACCAAAGTTGCCAGGTGGAGGGGGAGGTGCTCTCTGCAGGATGGTATATGGCTGAAGCTCGGAGGCTGTGATAGAAGTGGCTTTGGGACAGAGGGAGCTGAAGAAAGGAGGCTTCAGTTACAGTGTGTGACTTTTATCACTGGCGAGTAATAAGAAGCATCCCCAACTTAGCTCCAAGTGACCAGTTAATTTCCACTAATACAATCACACTGCCCAATCCTGGGCATGTAGCTATTTACATTGCTCACTCACATCCAGCAAGTGACCCAACCTGGGGGCCTGTCAGCCTTTCATCTCGATAACAACCTTTCAGATTTCTCTCCAAGTTCAGTCCCATCTCTATGATTCTCATGTGTTTTTCTCCCGAGTGTGAATTGTTACCACGGAAGGAGTTTACCTGATAACTTGGATCATTAACTCTGTTTCGCTCTCCCCAGATGCTGTCAGACCGTCTAAGTGTTTCCAGGGTTTTTTTTTTATTTTTATTACCTTTTTTAGATGCTTTGGCAATTGGCCAATCAAGATCTCTGTTTAACAATGCCCAATATGCCCCCACATGATTTGTTTAGCATGCAATTTTTTAAAGTATATATGTACGTAATATATATCAGGATGGTCAACAGTAGTGTGATGTAAAAAGTCATAAATATTTATACTACTGAAAGAACAGCTGCAACAGCTTAAATATTCAGTTCTTTTTTGTAAATGTTAAATCTTTTAAGCTAAATGAGACAATTATTGAAAGAAAGATAAAAACGGCACTTATATAATATGAAGTCGCTTTAGTCTCGGTTGCTTCATATTAAGAAATCGTGAAAAAAATCAAATATATTAATTTCACTAAAAAGTGTACAAAGACCATACAAACTTGAAGATTTGTTTTAAATTAAAATTTTAGTCAATAATGCTCAGCGATGAGTTTAAATATTAGAAACCAGTCACTTTTGAGAATATCACATCCTATGTTTACATTTAATAAGCCCAGGTCAATTCGGAAAGTAAGCAAATAGTAGGATTATATTCCAAACATTGTTTCAACTATGAAAATGTACGTTTGGTGTAAGCATACACATATGTGCTATACCTGAAGAATACTCCGTGCAGTAGAAAAGTATGTACATTGGTGTTTTGATGCTAGGATCACGTGTTAGGTGACAGTCAAATAGCAAATCAAATAACACATGAAAGGCAATTAACTTCCAAATGGTACAGGATCTTAAGTTTTCACTAGTGATAAAGAAAACACAAACATTCTTATACATTATGTAACTTGACAACTCTCTATTTTCTGTCTTCTAAAGGATTCCAACAGAATTTAAAAAGCTTGGAAGGACATCAACACATTTGAGATGGTGTATAGGCAGATTATTAAATTGGTCTCAGTTATATAATGAGGGTTTCTCCTTGAGAAGATGAAGGAGAGATTTAGTAGAGGTGTTCAAAACGTTGAAGTAATTTTGATGTAGTAAATTAGGAGAAGTTATTTAAGGGCAGTTAAATGGTCATTGGATAAACATATGGATGATAATGGAATAGTGTAGGTTAGATGGGCCTCAGATTGGTTTCACAGGTCGGCGCAACATTGAAGGCCGAAGGGCCTGTACTGCGCTGTAATTTTCTATGTTCTATGTTCTATTTCCAGTTCTGGAAGCATCAGGAAAGAAAAGGATTTAAGGTCTTTGGCAAAAGGACCACAGTCAACTTAAGAGGATAAAATAAGTAGCTAGCTTTTATGATCTAGAGTGCACTGAATATAAAGGGTGGTGAAACAGATTCCATCAGAAATTTTCAAAATTTAATTGTATAAGTGCATGAAAAAGTAGTACTTCCTGAAGTATGGAGATAGAGCAATAGAACGGGATTAATGAGATTCAAATGACAATAGGCCAAATGACGATCAGTGTTGTAGATTCCGTGAACTGATAAACTAATCTTCCCTGCTAATGAGTTTCCATACATTGTTACATAGATACATTCTGAGGCTGGGTTTTCTCTCTGGAACAGTTAATGCATTTTACCTCTGTCTGCATCAAGTTTTAACTCAGGAACATAATAATCAAACCTAACTTAACTGTACAATCTTGCTGAGTAGCTGACGGTTATAAGAATTACAATGTTGTTAATCAGCTAGAGTTATGGAAAACATTGGTCCTGAAGGGTTAACAAAACATCCTAAAGAGCTGGTCATAAGCTAGCTAACTCCTGGGAGAAATATCGAATCCCACATGTGGGAAAACTGGTGTCATGCCCCCATGAGTCAAAAATCTATGTGACACAGGAGTGTGGGAATGGAAGGGAAAAACTGCATCATGACAGTAAGTGGAGAGAACTTGGGATTTATATAGAAAATGAAATGGATAAGCGTAAAACGGAAGATGGATGGTGAAAGACTAGTGACTTACTAAGCTGATGTTGTCTAGGTTAACTCTAGGTTAAATGTGTGATCAACTGAACACCAGTTAATAACTGAAAACTAAAGCTGATTATTCTTGAATATTAAATAAAAACCAAAACTGCAGATGCTGTAAATCAGAAACAAAGACTGAGGAAGGGTCACCATACCCAAAATGTTAGCTCTGATTTCTCTCCACAGATGCTGCCAGACCTGCTTTTCAGCAATTTCAGGAATATTGTTTGATCTGAAATGCAAACTATTTTATATTCAATTTTATTATCTGATTGAAATAGTGTGCTTAGTTCTTAATAAATTAATATTCAACCTGTCCTTCACTTCATGCGTGTGGATAAAATGTGACTGACTTGCTGACTCTGTCCCAGATATTTTAACATTTGACCTCAGAGTTGGCACTGCTGTTCAACTGAATAGTACAGTAAACATAATTATCTTCCTTCACAACTCTAATTAAATCTATATTTTTCTTCCCAGCTTGACTAGGAGTGGAAATTTAGCATTTTCCTTTTTTATTAAAAGGTGTGCCCAATCACAGTCGTGTATTATTCAGCAAGGAACCAGGACTAAGATGGCAGTCAACGTACATCGCAGTTCAAAAGGTCATCATGTTTGAAACTCTGGGAACAAAGATCCAACTAAAAGCTTAACTTTATTTTTCCACAATCTGCCTTCACCCTCTTAAAACCTAAGCTGTTGTTATTTTGAACAGGAAGCTGATTTTAATATAACACATAACAGATTGCATTTTAAATGAATTAAACATTAATTTTTGTAGTGTCTTTACAGATAATGATTTTACTTATAAAGTGGTTCAAGTACATGGCAAGGTTCTCTTACTGTTGCAAATATTGTGTCTCACAATGCCCAAGAAATAAGAGAAATTAAAATGTGGTTCTAATTAATATCAATAACAGGAGGCATACATCAATTAGGTTAAATTGTAGGAGACAGTGTTTTTAAATTATCAAATTATTTATTCTCAGTCATCCAACATTTATGTTACAGGATTTTATTTGGCTCTATAGTTATTTGATGAATAATTTAAATAACTGCATAAATTGGTTAGTGTCAAAAATAAGTGTGCTTTGATAATATGTCATCCCAAAGGTTGAATTTACTCTGTTTTGCAGCTGTATTTTCTGAATGATTGTAGCAGTGGAAACTTGTTGGACCTTGAGGAATATTTCTGTTTCTCACGGTTACACAGGAAAAGTTTAAAAAAGAGGGTTGCTTTTTGATGTCTCTTCACTGCTTCCTTCCATTAATAGCCCCTAACAAAAAAAAAATACAATCAGGTCCTAATGGCATCACCCATGCATATGTTAAGGAGGATTGGCCAATTCCACAGTTGGAAAATGAAATGGACAATATTAATTACTCACCTGTTTGGTTTCCACAAGGCAAGTAGAACTCAAATAACTCCTTTTCTCTTGTGTCAGCAATGTAATTTAAATTTCCCCTTTTCTATGTTCAATGGGGTGCATTTTCACCTTCGTGATTATTGAGTCTATAAGAGGAGTTAAGAATTATCTAACAATGTTGTAAACACTGGATAGTTTGTAGATTTGGTTGATGCCAGGTGGCTAATAGGAGATTTTCTATTAAAAGGAGACATTGACAGCAGTTTATTTTTGGTTTAAAATTCCCCAACCACCAACTGAATCTCTTTCAATACTGATCATACTTAACTGAAAAACTAAATTTCCCCATTGTAGGCCTCTACAATGAACAATGGAGAATGAGGCCTCACATGTGAATCAGCCAGAGGTGCAGTGCTGCATCTCTGGTCAGTTGTGAGTCTGAGATGAAGCACTGTAGCTCTGGAGGATGAACACTGCAGCAATGGGAACGGCCTTGAACATAGAGCAGAATATCACCACATAGAATGAAGGTAATGTGTAGACTTCTTTTGTTGCATTTATAAAGTGCACTTGCTTTAGTTGGCAAGCTTTACATTTTTGCTTCAGCCAAAGATTCTGACATTAGTGTCATCAAAGGTATATTTAATGTTGAATATCAAAATAAAAGGTATATTTGAAGTTGTAGCCCTATTGAACAACTTTATTCAGAACTTTAATTCTGTAATTAAAAATAACAGTTATCATTGGGTGGTATTGCCAAATACATAACTTGGAAATTGCATTTAAAAAGAAATACACAATTTGGTGATACAAGCTATGTATTCTCTTGATTGTAAGCTTCTAAAAGTTTAAGCATTGTTTTGTTTTAGAACTATTCATGCTAAGCAAAAATGGCCCCTTTTTGTCATATACAAACTCATTAAAATAAATATATCCAAACAACAGTCAGATTTCATTAGTACAAACCCATGGGAACTTGAAAAATATTCCTTATCAGAAGGTCATCTTCTCATGGTTCAAGCTCTTTTCCTGTCCATAATTGAGCTTCTGCTGGGACACAAGAAAACATTTGCTCTGGAAGATATTTCAGAAAGAATTTGCAAGAATGAGTCTACACTATATATTTTACTAATATCGCTTTTAATGTTCAGAGAACGTGAATGCAATATAATGTGTTCTATGAGATTACTATCATTGCATTCTACTGCCAGGCTGTTTAACTTAAAAAGGATGTCAAACACTATTGTTACGTGAGACAACAATCTGCAGCAATCGATCCTGAATGTTATTCTTCCCACAGTATCATTGTCTTGCACATTGTTCATCTCTTGAATTAATATTGATGTAGCTGCAATGTCACAGAATTTAAGCATTACAATAGGATTGTTAACCAATCAGGATCAATTCTTAGAGATGTCAAATGTTGATTTGTAGAATTATTTGGAGCACATCTGTAAGTATAAAGGATTGCCTTTCTAATGATGCCACTCCCATTCCATTTCCCAACGTCATTCCAGGAATCCCATAACTCAGGCTATTTTTGCACAGCACCCTAAAGAAAGAAAATAATATGTATAAGAAAACACTGTCCTAAACATTCCCATTATCATATAGTCATTTCTGCAGAACAGACTAGAGTTGCACATCATCATGATGCAGCATTTCCAATGTAGCTGACTTCCAAGGGAATCATCTAGAAAATTGAAAATTACGATGGGTAATTCTCCAGATCTAAACAAAACTGCCAAAAGTCAGAGACTTCCTCAGGTTCCAACTCAAGCTTAGTTGTTACCCTGAATAAGCTGGATTGAAACCCTAGTCGAATTCCTAGCCAATTATGAAAGTGAAACCCTGAAATACCTTTGACCATCCCGTCCACAACTTTAACTCCCCTTGACCCCTTAACACACATCTCTGACCCATGATACTCCATTTCCAGCCAGATTTTACCCCTTCCATCGTACCCGATGGACCTACACATCCTGACGCCAAGCCGCCCCTGACCCAACCCTGACCTCCTCCCACCAAACCTGATACTTCTGCCATGACACCACACCCACTCCAATCCCCTACCCAGGCACAACCATGTCCCTCCTGACCGAACATCAACCAGACAGCACTCCCTGAAGACCATCAACCCCACAGGAGCAAACCTGATCCAATCTAAACCTGCCAGACTAAACAGACACCACGCCAGCCTGACCCCATTGAAGCTGATAGCCACTCATCTCTGACCCAGCAACCCCAGCATTAGTCCCCATTCTCTGGTTCAAACTTCCCAGCCTGGTTTTGTTTCACTGCTGGACTCAATCCTGGAGCACAGCAAATGCCATAAGGAAGGGTTGTATCTTAGCCTATAATGTTCATCCTGCACTGAGTGGCATTTTCCCTGGATTCCGGGTCAGGTCAATGTCAGAATTCAGGCAAAAAAAGTCATTGTTAGGTAAGTGCGCAACTTTAATGTAAATTACAATCTGCCAGATCTGTTCTGCAGGTAATTAAAATTTCTGGGCCATTGTTCTGTTTTATATTTTCATTACGATTAACACTGATTGAAGGTAGAAAAATTAACGTATGATAATCATACACATGAATAACCAGAGATAGTAGGAACTGCAGATACTGGAGA
>JAHRHZ010000289.1:6434653-6449964 GCA_024137785.1 Ginglymostoma cirratum | reverse complement strand
CCTTTCTGAAGAAGGGTCCAGGCCCGAAACGTCAGCCTTCCTGCTCCTCTGATGCTGCTTGGCCTGCTGTGTTCATCCAGCTCTACACCTTGTTATATTAATATCCATGTTACTTCTCTGAAATTCAATCATCAACGTGTAAGTTTTTTTAAAAAATCTTGTTACTGTTTTTGTTATTGTGCTAAGGAAATGAACAATTACTAATTTATAAGATATATCATCAGATTTAATTTCAGAGTCACCCCAATGTGCTATTCCTATTTTACAAAGATTGCCTCTTTGAAATACCTGGGAATTAAAAGGGAAAACTTTTTTTTAGGGAACTGGAAATAAAAGTAATGATTGCTGCAATTGTAAACCAACTTAGTCAATATCTAAAAGGAGAAATGCTGGTTAACAATATTGAGTGAAAATATTGATAAGAATCCAGAACATCTTTCTTTTTAAAATACTGATTGACTTGTGAATTTCTAGCACTTTCCTTTCAGATTTTTGGGATAGAAACATAAATTTTGTGAAGCAAGGTTGCCCACAAGAGTCTTCACCCAACGGGAGTCAGAGAAATGGGGTCCAAAGGTCAGCATGTGCAATTCACTCCACTCCCCATATTCCTGTAAACAATTTTAAGATGGTTGTCACCTTCACCAGAGGTTCTCTGACACACACTTCTGTTGAACATAAACCAATGCCAGAATTGAAGCCTCAGAAAACTTGCTAGTAGCAAAGTTAGTGCAAAGTCAATACAGCTCAAAACATGTTTCGTGATTATTTCTGATAAATCCTAGAATTTCCATTCATAAATTAATGCTTTCTTAACATGATCCTAAAGTTGCTCATGTTTCTAAATAAAAGCTACCCCATGGCTTTTAACTGATGTAATAATTTAGATCTGCATCTGTCTTACCATTTTGTTTAGATCTTTCCTGAATAAATCTCGACAGGGGTGTGGTCAGACTCTCTTGTCTGTAGGTAATAAGAAACAAAATGCAGTATAGTGTTTCTCTTGAGAATATTTTGTCTCTTTCCACACCATCAGTTCTGATCTTCCACTGACCTTCTCCTCAGGGTCCAGTTTTCCCAGGAATCCCTTCTGTACTGATAAGGGGATTCCTGGAAATACTGTTCTTGGGGGCAAGGCTTGGCAGCTGTTTCATAAGAAGATGAACGAACCTGGGAATTCCTAGAAGTTTCTGGACTACTGTGGGAAAATGAATACTTTTGAGTTACGTACAAGAGAACATAATCAGAGCATGTATCCTTAATTTGACACAAATAAAAGACAAATATGAATTACTGAATTCAGAATGTGTTTGTAGTTACTTTGGATAAAATGAAGAACACAAGATGCTGACTTCATCTTTACCTGAACAAATAAGACTTTCCTCGAACTGAAACATTAAATTTAAAATTCAATTCACTTTGCAAGTCAGTGAATATGCTTTGGGAACATTAACTAGTCCAGGGCCTCTTTTTAAGTTGAACTATGCTGCAAAACTTGGTAACTTTCTCACCAATAGCTTTTTATTTAAGAGAATGAGCATACACAAGTTAATCCTGCATCAATTTGTCCATCTCACTTTCTGTCTCACACTGCCTAATTCATGCGAAGTCGTGATATACTTGGTTTGATTATTTCACAGATTTAAAAAAATCCAGTCAGACAACTCACAACCTAAAAATATAGAATATATACACAAATTAAAAGTGATAAGATTGACCCTTGGCCCACCAAGTCCACACTGACCCATCCCCCCAATAGTCCACCTAAGCTCTACATCCCTGAACACTATGGGCAATTTAGCATGACCAAACCATCTAGCCTGCACATCTTTGGACTGTGGGAGGAAACTGAAGCACCCGGAGGAAACCCAAGCAGACATGGGGAGAATGTGCAAACTCCACACAGACAGTCACCCGATGGTGGAATCAAACCTGGGTCCTGACGCTATGAGGCAGCAGTGCTAACCATTGAGCCACAGTGCTGCCCTAGAAGCATAATTGAATAAAATTTGACACTGAACCACACAAGGTGATGTTACATAGAAACAGAAAATAGAAGTAGGAATAGGCCAACTGGACCTTCAAGCCTGTTCCGTCATCCATTACGATCATGGCTGATTATCCAACTCAATAGCCTGTTCCTGGTTTAGCCGAAGTGCTATATTCATTGAAGTGCTATAGTCCTTCTTGAAATCATACTATGTTCAGGCCTCAATTGCTTTCTGTGGTAACGAATTCCACAGGCTCACCATTTTCTGAATGAAGAAACGTTTCCTCCTCTCAGTCCTACATGGTTTACCCTGTATCCTTATACTGTGACCCCATGTTCTGGACTCAGCCACTGTTGGGAGTGTCCTTCCTGTACCTAAAACATGAAGTGCAAACTCAATCAATCACTTTCATCAGAGAAAACCTTTCGAGCAAAATCAATGCACACAACCTACTAATGTGTCGTCCAGCGCTGTACTAGAACAAAGAACAAAGAAAATTACAGCACAGAAACAGGCCCTTCGGCCCTCCAAGCCTGCGCCAATCCAGATGCTCTATCTAAACCTGTCACCTATTTTCCAAGGATCTGTATCCCTCTGCTCCCTGCCCATTCATGTATCTGTCTAGATACATCTTAAATGACGCTATCGTGCCTGCCTCTACCACCTCCGCTGGCAACGTGTTCCAGGCACCCACTAATTTACTAATTTAGTTAAAGAGCCAAACATAGAAACAATTTAGAAGAAAAGCAATGAGTGAGAAGCTTTCACATTTAAGACTTTGTTCTAAGTGGTTATACTAGCAGTATCTCTTCTATTTATGCTCATGTCAGAACTGAAAATGAATTGAAAAACAAAATGATTCGCATAATCTATGAAAACACTGGAATAATTACATCATTATTTAAATTTGCAGCGAGATATTCTGATTTAAATAAGCTGAAACTTTATGTTGTTGAAACAATATTACAAATCACAATTTTGCAAGATAAATTTCTTGACCTTTTACATAAAAACCCACACAGCACATAGATACTTCCTGCATTGCATTCAGAAATGTATTTCTTTATGCAAGTCTAACATGAAAAAGAATCAAGTTTATCCATCTTTCTACACCCACGATCACTAAAACCTCACTTACTGAGGCTAACCATTAAGTCCTAAATTATGGAAGGGCTTGTACTATGGATTCATGCCAGAACTCATTTTATCATCAAACCTTTTCCAACAGGATATTTTAATGCAATAATGGTTTCAGCCGACAACATTAATGAATTTTCAGCATTGTTAATTCAAATGCTCTTTAGCTTTGAAATCAAAATCTGTTTTAACCGGAACATTCAGTCACAAATTGCCAAAGCATTAAAGAAGGGAATGTTAAAGTATATTCCTGTAGATATTTCTATGGGAGATTTTGTACACTAACATATTGAACAGAAATATAACTGTCAAGTGGAAATTGGTTCAGGTTGGGCTGGAGGAGAGTAAAAGCTCTGTGAGGTGACATACAGCTGAATGTTGGACTTAGACAAAAAAAAATTCTAAGTTGTGTTGTGTATCTTACCCAACTCACTTCATTAATTATGTACTCCACCCCATGGTGCCTCATAGCTCTGCCCCATGTTGCCAAGTGCTGTTACCAGCAAAACTCACCATTCAGCCGATATCCTGGAATTCACTGGCATTGCTTGCACCCACATCATTTTTAAAAACTCAGTTTGCTCCCAGACAAGTGCTGTCAGTCTGGAGCTGCCCTGTCTATTTGCTGACATGGCCCTGGTCATGGCAGACAGGAAGAAATCAGTGCCCACTATTTCATAGGCAGGTCCTGCTGAATGGAATGGCACTGCAGTGAGATTTTCCAGGATCAGCAAGTCATCTCACCAGTCCATCTCAGCCTGGTCTGAGATTGCCAGCCTGATTAAAGCACCCTCAGCCATGTAGAGAAATCCCTAGGAAGGCCAATGTTCTTCTCCACTCTGCCGGGGTAAGTTCCACCATTTTCACTCCAATATCTTACACTCACTCTGTCTTTGCTACTGAACCCACCTCCCACCAGAACTCATATCCTCCCATTCTCATTACTGCCTGCAATATCTTCCAGACTTGCTCTCACCCACCCTATCCCCAACAGCACTAACCCTGCATGCCCTCTGCTGCCTATTTACTCGCTCATCTTCCAAATTGCACCAATAATAGGTGCACTTTCATTTCCCAAAATACCTGCTTCTTGTCCATTCCATGAGGAAAACAGTCCACAGTAAGGCAGAAATCTCAAGATGGATAATGTACTACCCTTCATTGGATCGTTTTACTCTTACGATGAGAGGATCCTGACTTGGACCAACATGAGCAGAGCCTGGACTGCAATTAAGCACCATCATCATCAATAAAGAGGAGTAAAGGCAGATAAGTCCCCTGGCCCTGATGGCATGCACTCTAGAATCCTAAAAGAGGTAGCTACAGAGATAATGGATGCATTGTTCATAATTTTCTAAAAATTGTTGGATTCTGAAAATGCACTAGAGGATTAGAAAACTGCCAAAGTGACACCCTTTATTCAAAATGGGACGGAGGTAAAAAGCAGGTAACTACAGGCCAATTAACCTAACATTGATTGTTGGCAAAATATTGGAATAAATTATTCAGGAAGAAATAGCAGAACATTTAGAAAGTCATGATCCAGTCAAACAGAGTCAGCATGGCTTCATGAAAGGGAAACTTTATCTGGCTTAATTAGAGTTTTTGAGGAAGTCTCAGCCACAGTCGATAGAGGGCAAACAGTAGATGTGTTGTATTTGGACTTCCAGAAGTCATTTGGCAAAGTACCTCACAAAAGGTTAAGTCATAAGAGCTCACAATGTTGGAGGTAGTATATTGGCATGGATAGAGAATTGGCTAATGGGCAGGAAACAGTGAGTTCCTGAAAAGGGGCTGTTTTTCAGGTTAATGACTTGTGACCAGTGAGGTGCCACAAGGATCATTGCTGGGCCCACAACTGTTTACAACATATATTAATGATTTGGAGGAAAGAAATAAATGTACTGTAGCCTAATTTGCAGATGACACAAAAGAAGTGGAAAGGCAGGTTGTGAGAGGAATACAAACAGTTTACAGATACAAGGACAAAAGATTCTTAGATGGAGTATAATATGGGAAACTATAAAGTCATTCATTTTAGAAGGAGAACAGAGATTACTTAAATGGAGAAAAACTGCAAAAAAATGGCAACATAAAATGGACTTGGGGGTACTTGTGCATAAAACACAGAATGCTAGCACACAGGCACAGCAGATAATCAGGAACATTAATGGATTGTTGGCCCTTATTTCAAGGGGGTTGGAGTATAAGAGTGCAAAAGTCTTACTGCAACTGTACAAGACCACATCTGGAGTACTGAGAGTATTTTTGGTCCCCTTCTTTAAGCAAAGATATTATTTCATTGGAGCCAGTTCGGAGTAGATTCACTAAAATGATTCCTGCAATGGAGGTATTGTCTTATGAGCAAAGGTTAAACAGGTTGGGACTCTACTCACTGAAGTTAAGGAGAATGAGACATGATCTCATTGTAACATATAGGATTCTTAAAAAGATTGACAAGGATGCTTCTCCTGATAGGTGAGTCCAGGGCCAGAGGGCATAGTCTCAGAATAAAGGGGTTCCATTTTAAGGCTGAGATGAGGAAGACTTTCACCTCTGAGAGCATTGAGAGTATATGATTGGAACCAAGTAGACCATGTTAACCACAAGGTTCGTGATTTGGGTTGTTAACCTGGGCTAATTAAGAAAGCCATGACTGACCAATATGTACAGGAGAACAGAATCTCCTCAGTTTGAGAACTAACTCCATGCTGGTTGGCCACAGCCATTGTCCTGTGTACTAGCAAATAAAGGATGACTTGGTGACAGGATACTGGCCTCTCTGCAGTTACTTCAGAGTGTCTTTGGAACTCCTTGCCACAGAGAACTGTGGGGATAGAATCTTTGTGTTTTCCAGGCCTAGATAGACAAATTCTTGATTATTAGAGAAATCAAGGGTTATGGGGAAAAGACGTGAGGGATGTCAGAGCAGTCATGATATTATTGAATGGTGGAGCAGGTTCGGGGACGCTAAATGGCCTGCTTCTGTCCCTATTTCTTATGGTGTTATGATCAGAGACAGTCCTTGACATACTGTATCAGGACGCCCCAAATGAAGGCTATCCCCTTGGATTTGGCTGAAGCCTGCTGACAACTATGAAAAGCTTCATGCCTATACTAAACAGCAAGGCAAGACAACTGTAATGTGAACCTAGTATCACTTGCTGAGAGCACAAAAAGACAAAGCATGGCAATGGAAGTCTAGAGTGCTGTGAACATTCAGGTAGGCACACAGTGAGTAATTGAGTATTGCAACAGTAAGCGAAGAGCCCAAAGGTGCAGCCTGGTTCAATCCATGAGTTGGGTCATATCCCTGAGTGCTCAGTGTCCTTACTGCAAAAGTACAATGACAGTTGCTGGTGTTGCTCAAGATACAGCACTGAAGTGCAGAAGCATTCTGTTAGCAGTGTTCACTCTAAATTTTTTCTTCAGTGTGGAACTGCAAGGTTCAGGCATGGCAATGGCTCTCAACTGGAAGTCAATGCTGTGATCCATGTCAGCTGATCCGTGTGTGTGTGGAATGTTGCCTCTAAGTAGATGGGGGATATGCCATGGCCATTCTTAGAGTCTGGCAAAGGTCAGATGCCAATATACATGGGTTATGGGTGTGTGTGGCTGATGCCCATGGAGCATGCCCGGAGATGCTCGTGTCCTGTTCTGGTGACCTCATCAATTTTTCCCAACACCTATCTCAGATGGCAGGTTTGGTAAGATGGAAGGCTGAATATTAATGAGTTGTGATGAATTTAACAAGTATCAATCCTCAACAAACATCATCTCACCATTGCCTTGTTGAGTATATTGGCACACCACTGGTGAAAGCATAAAAGATGGAGCAAGACGATCACGATGTTCAGATGGGACTCACCATACTTCTTGCTAACATCATGCCATAGCCCATGCTCCTCAGATCCCTATAAGGTTCTGCCCATTGTATCCCCAGATGTTCTTACCCCTTTCAAGTTTAACCAAGGCAAATTTGTAAGGTGGCAGGGAAATGTCAGATAAGTAGTCTAAATATGAAATGAGGCAATTAATTCAGAAATTAACCCAGCATTCTGGCTTAGCAGCCAGTAATCAGGTTTCCTGTGCAATGAACAACTTACCAGGGTCAGGCAGGTCAGTGCTTGTTCAGTGAAATGGACAGACAGGGAAACTGTCAAACAGCGAAACTGAACAGCTGCAGTCATGCCTAGATGAATGGTCAGATCCACCTCTCCCGAACAGTGTCCTTTTACTGTTCACCAGGAGATGTCCAACCTGCTCAATGTTCTTGAATGTTACTCACTTTAATCTGTCCTTTGCTGTTGCCAGTATTTATGTGGAATGGGAGTAGCTTGTGCCCTCTGACTGGGAACTAGATAAATAGCACCAGCAACGTCAACAGCGCCAAGAGCAAAAGGAGCAACATCAGCAGCAGCACCAGCATCTTTTCTCCATGTGCCATTCCATTGAGAGAGAGAGAGAGGATGGACACAAAGATCCAACTCAAAGGGGATGAAATACCCTACACCACAGATCTATAGCCAAGATGTCATCTATAAATTGTCATGAAAGGACATAGTCCTGCCTGGGCTGCAATTATTTTATCTTCAGGAAGAACAAGAAAGAGTTTGCTGCCTGAACCAGTACAGGAAGCCAGTCAGCCTCTGTGCTGGGTAGAGAGGATGGGATCCCTCAAACAAGATTAATCAATCCATGACTAATGGACTGGGGCCTCGCTGTCCTAGCTTCCTGTGTCTCTGGACCGATCAATAAGGGTGCTCTCTCTCTGCAATCCCAACACTGCAAGAATCCTCTCAAAGTACTCTTTCCATGGTTAATCCTCCGAAGAATCCTGGAGTGCTGTACTGGCATCAGCTGATGACTGCTGGCAGCTCTTGGCAGCTAGGACTTGCGCATTCTGAGTCCTAATGCTAATTGGAATCCTGCTGGCTACACCAGTCTGGTGCCTAATATGCAGAAAGTCCAGAGGCTTTCACATCCTGGCAGGCCACAGGTTTCTCTCCTCCAGTCTCTCCCACAATCTGAATCAGTCTGAAACTGAAGAAAAGAGGTCACCCCATTTCTGCAGCACCATAATCCAGGCTGACAACACAGTACTCTTGGATTCAGTGATACTAACCTTCAGATGACATGGCCACATCTGGAATCCCAGTTGGATGTGATGAGCAATAAAGTTATTCCCTGGTTTCTTAGTCTATATCTAAGAAACATTATCACAGGTTATCTAGTTACTACCACATTCCTGTGGGCAAATTGGTTGCCGTGTTTCCTGCACGATAACCTCAAAAGTACTGTAATTGCTGGAAAGCAGCGCTTTGAATGATTGTGAAAGATGTTGTGTAAATGCAAAATTCTTTGTTTAAAATGCTATGTTGTTATTGATAATTATTTGCTATTCTATGTGTGTGCTGTGCTGAATGGCCGCATGAGATACAACAGCCCCGTAAACAAATAGGTAACTGATTATTCTCTCAAATGGAAAATTACCCTTCAATCAAAACACGAATAAAATGCAAGCAAAACATTTCAGTCATTAGACATATCATCTACTGAAATATCTGTAACTACTGTGACTTCCTGCTAAAAACAGCCACAAAATTCTATATTAAATCCTTATAAGTGCTTTTAGAACTAGATGCTGATAAAATGGCAACAGAAAGGGATGACAAACAGAATAAATCACTTAATCGAAGCACCAGGGCTCTTGCCTACCATCTACAGAATAGGTATCTACTAATTTTTTTTTTGCCTGTTATTTGCCATTGGTGCATTCAATGGCCACACATGTTATAAGAACCCTGTAAACAAATGGGTAACTGGCTAAATATAGAATCAGACACGAATTAATTCTCTGCTCTCCTTCAAAATAATGCCATGGATTCTTATAAATCCACCTGAGAGATTAGAATCCATCAAAATCAGTTTTGTCTATGCATTTAATCTATCAATGTCTCTTTATAATTCTATGCTCCTGTCTACACCACTCACTATATCACCAAACATTACCTCAGATATTCCTAGGGATGGCAATCACATTTGCTTTGCCATGCCTCTCATTTTTTTTACATTAGTACTGAGCACTGGATTTCTAGATGAGAATTGAGATTTCAATTACTTCAGAAATACAGAGAGGAGCTGAAAGCAACATAGTATCCCTGTAATGCAGGGCAGTTTCAGCAAGTCAAACCGCGCCCCCCATTCAGAGTCGTCAGTTGCCAAGTTCTGAGATTTAAATGTGCAGCAGCATAGCCACACACTTTGCCAGCAGTTATGTGTGGGGTTAGACTGGTAGCGGGTCAAGAGGTTAGGGTGCTATGGGGGTAGGATGCCAGGGTGCCAGCTGGATCTGGTGTCAGGTAAGAAACAGCATGTTTATGGTATATTTTGGGAGAGTGGGTGTAATGTCAGAACCAGCACCCCCTTGGTCCAGGCACTCCCTGCCTATGTCCGTGACACCAACCACGCCCTCCACCTCCTCCAGAACTTCCAATTCCCCAATCCCCAACACCTCATTTTGACTATGGACGTCCAGTCCCTATACGCCTGTATTCCCCATGCAGATGGCCTAAAGGCCCTCCGCTTCTTCCTGTCCCGCAGACCTGACCAATCCCCCTCCACCGACACACTCATCCGCTTAGCCGAACTCGTCCACACCCTCAACAACTTCTCTTTCAATTCCTCCCACTTCCCACAGACAAAGGGGGTGGCCATGGGGACCCGCATGGGCCCAAGCTATGCCTACCTCTTTGTAGGTTACGTGGAACAATCCCTCTTCCGTACCTACACTGGCCCTAAACCCCACCTCTTCCTCCGTTCCATTGATGACTGTATCGGCGCTGCCTCGTGCTCCCACGAGGAGCTCGAACAGTTCATCCACTTCACCAACACCTTCCACCCCAACCGGAAGTTCACCTGGACCATCTCCAACACTTCTCTCTCCTTCCTGGACCTCTCTGTCTCCATCTCGGGTAACCACCTAGAAACCGATGTCCATTTCAAGCCCACTGACTCCCACAGCTACCTGGAATACACCTCCTCCCACCCACCCTCCTGCAAAAATGCCATCCCCTATTCCCAATTCCTTCGCCTCCACCGCATCTGCTCCCAGGATGAGACATTCCACTCCCGTACATCTCAGATGTCCTCATTCTTCAAGGACCGCAACTTCCCCCCCACAGTGGTCGAGAATGCCCTCGACTGTGTCTCCCGCATTTCCCGTAACTCATCCCTCACGCCCCGTCCCCGTAATAATAACAAAAAAAATCCCCCTCGTCCTCACATACCACCCCACCAACCTCCGGATCTAACGTATCATCCTCCGACACTTACGCCATCTGCAATCCGACCCCACCACCAAAGACATTTTTCCCTCCCCACCCTTATCTGCCTTCCGGAGGGACCACTCCCTCCGCGACTCCCTTGTCCGCTCCACACTCCCCTCCAGCCCCACCACACCCGGCACTTTTCCCTGCAACCGCAGGAAGTGCTACACCTGCCCCCACACCACCTCCCTCACCCCAAGCCCAGGCCCCAAGAAGATTTTCCACATCAGGCAGATGTTCACCTGCACATCTGCCAATGTGGTATACTGCATCCGCTGTACCCGTTGTGGCTTCCTCTACATCGGGGAAACCAAGCGGAGGCTTGGGGACCGCTTTGCAGAACACCTGCGCTCAGTTCGCAACAAAGAACTGCAACTCCCAGTCGCGAACCATTTCAACTCCCCATCTCATTCCTCAGACGACATGTCCATCCTGGGCCTCCTGCAATGCCACAGTGATGCCACCCGAAGGCTGCAGGAACAGCAAATCATATTCAGCCTGGGAACCCTGCAGCCCAATGGTATCAATGTGGATTTCACAAGCTTCAAAATCTCCCCTCCCCCCAACCGCATCCCAAAACCAGCCCAGCTCATCTCTGCCTCCCTAACCTGTTCTTCCTCTCACCTATCCCCTCCTCCCACCTCAAGCCCCACCCCCATCTATCTACAAACATCATCCAGCCCCCTTGACCTGTCCATCCTCCCTGGACTGACCTATCGTCTCCCTAACCCCCCACCCACATTCACCTTTACTGGCTCCAGCCCCGCCTCTCTGACTTGTCTGCCTCCTCTCCTCTATCCATCTTCTATCCGCCTCCCCCTCTCTCCCTATTTATTTCAGAACCCTCTTCCCCTCCCCCATTTCTGATGAAGGGTCTAGGCCCGAAACGTCAAGCTTTCCTGCTCCTGTGATGCTGCTTGGCCTGCTGTGTTCATCCAGCCCTACACCTTGTTATCTCTGCAATGGGGGAAGTGTTGTCTCATGACCGGTGGTGATAGAATGTTGACAGTAAGGGGTATCAGTGGTGCGAGTGTGAAGGGGGTGTGCAGATCGCGGAATATACCTTTTATATAAAATAACAACTCTTTTCGGACACTGAAAGCAACTGAATGGTATGCTGGGAAAACTGGCCAACTGAACAGTGTGCTGGGAATTGGATCAGGCCAGACATACAGGCATGCAAACCGGTTCTCTTGATTAATTATATTGCAAAGGTGCTAATGAGACAGTGGAACTGAGGTATTAAGCCAGGAAATTTGCATCATATCATTGACTGTAAAATTGGATCAAGCCAGACAGATACGCAAGTCATTCACCTTGATTGGTTGTATCAGAGATAAAGGGTCTAGGCCCGAAACATCAAGCTTTCCTGCTCCTATGATGCTGCTTGGCCTGCTGTGTTCATCCAGCTCCACACCTTGTTATCTCACCCTGATTGATTATTGAATGGGTCGTTCATGAGACGATGCTGCAAGGGGTTTCAGGTAGAACAATACATCCGAGTTTTAGTAGAACTGTTTTTGAGACAGCTTGGCTCTGAGGATCAGCTCAATCAATAGGGGAAATTACTATATCCATTACGGTCTTTTGTAACACCCTTCCTGAGATAGAAACTCAATTTAAATTATGCTAATTACATTGTTACATCAAACTACTGTTCTCAGAAATACCCTGGATAACTAATTAAAAGAAGCCACTCAAATCACATCTCCAGAAAACATTAGGACCAGGAAGTAAGAACCTTGGGAGCAAGAACAACAGCCTCAACTGTAGTTCGACATCCACTAACATAGGTGTATGGATCTCTATCTTGTTGTCTGAGTTACACTAAGTAGAATGAATATAATTGCACATAACCAGGAATCTATACAGACCATCAATAGTCTCTTTCTCCCAATTCCAACGTATACCCATTATCCATACTCTAGGTTGACACGCATGAACTCACTTACCGACTAAGACCAAAGCAAACAATTGATAATTTCAAATTCAAAGGTAGGAGCTGTGCTTCCAAGCATGCATGCTGATGGATCATTTTCTTCCTTACAATACACACATGAGTATGGATATTCCTTCATAATCTAATCCCAAATTGGACAAAATAGTGATGGAATGCGGTAAACAATTTTCTGGTGTGATCAACCATATTTCATTTCTGTTCTTGAAGAAGTCCACAGATTGCCCTGTTACCATTCACAAGCAGTGGTGTCAGAAACAGCTATTGGTGTAGCAGTGGAATGGTGATTTTTTTTTGCATGCTGTATACCTCTCCCTCTGTTCAGGATTGGCTTTCATATTCTAAAAAAAGTGTAAATCCAACTCTTGCACCTTTCCAGTGCTCTGACACAAGAAATTAGTATAATTTCTGCAATTTTGCATGAAGCTTGTTTATCAAATGGAAGGCTCAATTTTATCTTACTTTGGCTTCAAGTTGGTTGAATTCACATGAAACTGTATAAAGATTCTCAGTTTTCCATTCAACTAATTCTGACAATTAATGGTCCAATAATAAAATGCCGATGTTTTATTCAGTTCTTTTCTATTACTGAAAACTTAGACATTAAACTTTCCCCACAAGTGGCTAGTGTACAAACATAATCTATGAACACCTGCAATTCCTTAAGATTCTGTATTAACAGAAGCATTAACCCATTCGAAATAATTGGCTGAAAATTTCAGTGAAAATGGCACACAAAAGAATTCCAGACAAAAACGGTACAGTGGTCAGAACCAACATCCCATGACATAATTTCAAAATGTTAAAACATGTACTGACAACCAAAAATTGCACCTCTATTTAAATAGTTCAGTATTAGTGACTCGTGGGAGTGAATGTTTGGTTGGAAGCCATCCGACCTCTGGAAAAGAAGGAACTATACATTTCACAGCAGTAAAAAAGTCTCCAAAGCCTGAAAAAAACTAATTTGTTTCCACTCATCCATTGCTGTAAGCTGTGGCTCTTAACCAATAAGTCAGAGATTTTATAAGTGTGGACCAGTCACCCTCTGCCTCCAGCAAGTATCTCGAAAAGGAGGATTGAGGGACCGCAATATCGTGGCAGGCAAAAGGGATTATCTCAGTGAATCCTGTGGACATGGACCATTGAATTGCCTTCCCAGTCCTTCCCTCCGTCCAGAACCGCCCATTTCTTTACAGTGTCTAACAGTATGTAGGAGGTGTTCTATAAGAGAGTTGGAGTTTTAACTAGTAAGACTTATATGCCAATAATGTTATTTATAGCTGTAATCTATTTATTTGGAATAAATAAACTTTATAAGTACAGGAACCTAGTTCATGGTTTCTATCAGTCAGGATAACAAAAATCGGGGAATTTTGTGTATTTTTACAGAATATTTAACTTTGTGATAGTTGTGGGAATGGCAGGGCTTGACTTCCAGCACACTATCCAAGTGAGATGTGATGTGACAGTAAACTCACATTAGTGGAGTAGAGAAGGGCATTTGATCTTCTCCCTACAGTGCTGGACATAACTCAAGACAGTTGAAACTGCTTTCACCCAGGAGTCAACCTGAAACCAGACCAGCATGGTCTGCTGTAATGGACTCTGTCAGTCCCAGGGAGGAGGAGGAAGTTCGGGGTCAGCTCTAACCCCAACCAGCAGGACCGCCCAGGTCATGGTCCGCAATGTGTAGCATTGAACACCCCTACCTGCAACGTCTGGGGCAATCGTAAGGAACTGTGCAAGGCAGGTCTGGTGTGACAGTATTTGCCCGGATGCACAACGGACTTTTCAAGGTAACACGTGTGCAACAGATGCCGGTGAGTGACAAGCTTTTCGAACAAGATGGGCTGAAATCAAACATTACAGACTCCATCAGGGCCTTAAGTCAATTCATGAGCTGAGTTTGGGAAGATAGGGCAAGAAAACTCATTTGGGTATGTGGTAAGAAATCCACCAAAAAAATTCGATGCAACTTACACTTAGCCAAAAAATATACAAGATCAGCCATTGTCACCTCACCAGAAGTACTTGTGTACCCTCAGATCCTGGAAAATATTAGAGACAGTCTGCTGCAGAACAACTGTTCCAGAGTCAATCTTTTAACTGTTGAGAAAATATCAATTTCCTCAAGAGATTTTTGTTTTTAATTTTGAGTCTTAACTTCTATAAAGCAATGACATAACTGTTCCTCAATCTTTCCTGTTATTGGAAAAAATCTTATTCTCTATTTGGCACTTTCATCTTGTCACTTTCATTGTGTTGAATTCCAAGATAGTTTCACAAAGTCAGCATCTATAAATGCTCCAATAGTTTGTGTGTTCCCTGGTTCAAAGTCCCAGGTTTGATTCCCAGCCCCTGTGGAATTTTATTGCCTTCAGGGTGGTTGGAATGATGAAACCTGACTAGACTCTTCTTGGCATGGAAGGGGAGGAAATAAAGCTCAGCCAATATTAGTTGGCTCCATTGGTTTATGCGAATCAGATTGCAGCCTGCAGCATGAGGCTTAATCCTTATTGCAGTGGATTTGCGACATGTGTCCTTGCCTAGCTGTGGGGAGATTATGGTGCTGTACATTAGATCTGCTTTTTGGCAGTGAACTGACGAAGGATCTTTCAGTCATGACAATTTTGTAGGTGCAATTCCTCCCCATGCACTGTCTGTCGAGGGTTTTTTTTCCTGCATAACATTGACAACATGTAACGGTAAGAAATTTGAGAGACTTTATAATAGGGAAAAGCTTTTGCTTAGACAAATTAGTGCCTGAATTAAAGCCTCCATCAAAGCCAGCCAGGCAGAACCAGAGAGGTCTGTAGAAAAAGATTCCACCTTACATTTTCTAGTCGTTGATAACAA
Source organism: Ginglymostoma cirratum (assembly GCA_024137785.1). Classification (NCBI taxonomy): domain Eukaryota; kingdom Metazoa; phylum Chordata; class Chondrichthyes; order Orectolobiformes; family Ginglymostomatidae; genus Ginglymostoma; species Ginglymostoma cirratum. The sequence continues at coordinate 6,434,692 of JAHRHZ010000289.1, read as the reverse complement.
GGTGTAGAGCTGGATGAACACGGCAGGCCGAGCAGCATC
>JAHRHZ010000289.1:6418571-6429653 GCA_024137785.1 Ginglymostoma cirratum | reverse complement strand
TTTCTGATTGAAGGGTCTAGGCCCGAAACGTCAAGCTTTCCTGCTCCTATGATGCTGCTTGGCCTGCTGTGTTCATCCAGCTCCACACCTTGTTATCTCGGATTCTCCAGCATCTGCAGTACCTTTTATCTCTGAATGTTAAAGAGTGTTGGAGAGCTGATGAACTGGCAAAAAAAAAATGAGTCAAAGAAAATAAGTCACTCACCAGTCAAGAGAGATGCCTGAAATAGTTAACAAAACATCCACATTGTCTCTAGAATGAAAATGGTCAGGGGGTAATAGTATGAAATGTTCATGATTAATGAAATTTAAAACAAATACAAGCACTTATAGGGAATAATTGCACCTCATTATAAAGCGGACTTACGGGCAAGATGCAAATTTCATTTCTTTCAGTTTGGCTTGATGCCATGATTGCTGTTATCATGGGAATGCAAGAAGTTTGTTGTAGATAGAACAAGCAGCCTGAGGTCTCAGCCAAGATTGTATGGTTTGCAGCAGCTGCTCTGGAAAGTGGAACTGCACAAGGACTATTCCAGTGCAATTTCAATCATAGCATGTAGAAAGCAAGAACAAATGAAAGCACAGGAGATTGTTTGAAGACAGACAAGATAGTGGATCAAACATATTGCAAGAGATTGTCATGGATTAGTAAATGGAAAGTCGAGCCAGTGAGGGGGAATATGTTCCTGCACAGTAGATACAACAGGGATTTGGATCAGATAAACCAAGTCTGCAGAAGCATCTCAGGATGAGAGCTTTGATCCAAAGGTCAAGAGTATTTATATTCATGCAGAACCAGATTAGAAGTAATTAATTTAAATCCTTGATAATTAATTACAACCACATTATGTATAAAGCAACACAAGGAAAGCATTAAATCAGCACAACAGGTTAACAAAGTAAGCAAGAAAAGCATTTTTTTAAAAAAAACTGGTATCTCTAAAACCAATCATGCTAAACCTACCTTCCATAGACTGGTGAGATCACAGCTAATCTGTTTCTGGTGCTTATGCACAAAGCTGGAATATTCAGATGTGCACTTGTGGCATACGAGGCTATGGGCCAAGTGTTGGAAATGGGATTAGAATAGTTTGGTTCTTTTTGATTGTATGATGATGCTGTCACTTCAAAAAGGTTATTTTATCCTTGGGTTTTTTGAACAGAGGTTGTAAAGGCAGAGGCACCAAAGAGTCTACGGTATAACAGTTTAACAATGGAAGGGGAGTGGCCAGTTCTTCTGGTTCAGGTTTTTTTTTAAGGTGTAGCAGTTGCAAGATGTTTTGAGTACAGAAGTGTTACAAGCTTCAGTAGAGGATTCCTCTTTCTCTGAAATCTCTCTGAATATTGTTCCCTCCTGCCTGTAAGAATCTGTGTTTGAATTTACCTTTTTGCCAAGGGGTGTGTTTATGGGATGTTACTATATTGGAACAGTCAATTAGTTGATTTGCTGTATCAGGTTGGCGAGGTTTTCCAATAGTTATTACTCTAAACTCCACTTTCTCTTGTTGGTGTTTCAATTGTAGCATTTAAATAAATTATGTTTTGCTTAAAGCAGAGTGGTTTGGCCAGTTGCATCACACCTGGAACACCCACTTCGCATCTACCTTTAAAATAAAAAGTTAGGGTCCAGGCTTTCTTCTTAAAATATTTTGAGGGGGTCTGGCCTGGTCCATAACAGATTGGGGGCTCTTGTCAGGATCATTCTACAATTTCACTTTGAGTTTAGGGTTGTTAGACTCAAAGGCAGCGAGCAGTAGGCGTTACTGTCTTTTTTTTTCGGGTGTGGAATTTGGTTGGTTTAAACGGCGCTTTGTGTAGCAATGACTCTTTCGGTCACTTAAGGGTTTTCTGGGGGTGGAAGAAGTGACTTCGGGGACTTTACAAAAAGTGAGCAAGCAAATCTATTGGAATTGGCAGACAAGCTGGAGTTAGGGGTTTCCTTTCATCAGGACAGAGGAAGGGGGAGGGAGCTGGCAAATAAATAGAGGTAGGAGAGGTGGGGCTGGGACAAGGTAGGTGGACTGGCAATAGTTGGATGCAGGTAGGGGTATTGGGGATTGGTCATTGGGAAGGGTGAGGCAGATAGGTGAAGAAAAAGCTGGACAGGTAGTGTCAGATCAAGGAAGCGGCGATGAGAGGGAGGGTTGGACATGGGATGAGGCCGGGAGTGAGGAGGTTTTGAAACTGGTGAATTCTGTGTAGAGGCCATCAGGCTGTAAGCTTCCAAGGCGGAATATGGAGTGTTGCTCCTCCAGTTTGCGTGTGGTGTCATTGTGGCACTGGAGGAAGCCGAGAATGGACATTGTCAACTCGGGAGTGGGAGGAGTTAAAATGTGGTGGGGTTGGTGGGGAGCAGACGAGGGAGTCGCAGAGTGAGCGGTACCTACGAAAGGTGCCCACAGGTCAATGAATTCCGTTCACGTCTAGACGTTGAACTCTTTTTTTTTTCCCCCACCTCTGCCTCCGTGCCTATTTCTTTGACAGGGAATCTAATCCCCCTACTATGAACCCCTTCTCCTGCCTCCAATATACCCCATCCTCCTGGACACCAACCCACGGCCTCCTACCCTCCCTGGACTTCTTCATCTCCAACTGCTGTTGCAACATCAATCGCCTCAACCTCTCTATCCCTCTCACTCATTCCACCTCTCCCCCACAGAACATGCAGCCCTCCACTCCAACCCTAACCTCACTATCAAACCCACAGATAAGGGAGGTGCAGTAGTGGTTTGGCATACTCACCTCTACATCGCGGAGGCCAGGTGCCAACTCTCTGACACCTCCTCCTACCGCCCACTCGATTATGACTCAACCCCTGCTCACTAGACAGACAGACAGACAATCATCTCTCAGACCATCCATAATCTTATCACCTCAGGAGACCTTCCACCCACAGCCTTCAACCTCATCGTTCTCCAACCCCACACTGCCCATTTCTACCTGCTTCCCAAAATTCACAAACAGGACTGCCCAGGCTGACCCATTGTCTCTGTCTGCTCCTGCCCCACTGAACTCATCTCCACTTACCTTGACTCTTGTCTTTTCTCCCCTACATTCAGACACTACACATGCTCTCCACCTCCTGCAGGACTTTCAATTCCCCACTTCCCAAAACCTCACCTTCGCCATGGACATCCAGTCCCTGTACACTGTATCGCCCAGGCACATGGCCTAAAAGTCCTCCACTTCTTCCTCTCTTGCAGGCCCAACCTGTCCCCCTCCCCCGATCTGCTTAACGGAATTTGTCCTTACTCTCTACAACTTTTCCTTTAACTCCTCCCACTTCCTACAGACGAAATGAGTGGCTATGGACACCCGTATGGGTCCAAGCTATGCCTGCGTCTTTGTAGGATAACTGGAACAGTCCCTTTTTGCTGTTACACCGGCACCATCCCTCACCTCTTCCTCCCTTACTTGCATTCACCTATCACCAGCCCGATGCCTCCTCCCTCTTTATTTCCCAGCTCCCTTCCCCCTCCCCCAGTCCTGGTGAAACATTGACTCTCCTGCTCCTCTGATGCTGCCTGACCTGCTGTGTTCCTCCAGCTCCACATTGTATTGCCTCTGACTCCAGCATCGGCAGTTCTTGCCATCTCCTTGGGGTTGCCTTTGTCTGTGAGAAAAGTAGGTGTAATTACAGCAATAGCTCAACATTTAAATTTACTGGGAATGCCAATTCGCTAGAATTCAATTGCAGATGAAGCAGCTTGAACATGAAAAGGAACTGAGACAGTTTGAATTACGGTTAAAAGCAGAGGAAATAGAAACGGAAAGAATCAGCCTGGCTGAACAAAAAGGAGGAGGAGAGGAAAGCCCTCGCAGAAGAAAGGGAGAAAGAGAGAGAAGAAAAGCAGAAAGAGAGCTTGAACTTCAGAAGTTGGCATTTTGACAGGAATGTCGACTTAAACGAATGGAGGTGAAGATAGAAGGTAGGCTTAGTGAGGAGGATAGTGAGGATGAGCAAAGCCATCATAGGCAAAGGCTTAGTGGGGATCTGTTTAAATATATCCAAACATTGCCTAAATTTGATGAGAAGGATATAGAGGTCTTTTTCATCTCATTTTAAGGAAGTGGCTGGAGACTATGTGGGTTTTGTTGATCCAAAGAAAGTTAGTCTTTGGAGCTAGTGAGGTATTTGCATCAATATCAGAGGTAGTAGCTGGGGAGTACAAGGAGGTGAAAAATGCCATCTTAAGTGCATACGAGCTAGTACCAGAAGCCTTCAACGCTTCAGTAATCTAAGGAGGGACCCTGGTCAAACATACATTGAGTTTGAAAGGATCAAACAAAGTAATTTTGAAAGGTGGATAAGGGCATTAAAAATAGTTCAAACATATGATGCTCTGAGTAAGATGATCATTTTGGAGAAGTTCAAAAATTTGCTTCCTGAGGTAGTGAAAACTCATGTGGAAGAGCAGAGAGTTGAAACTGCAAGATCAGCAGCTGAAATGGCTGATGATTACGAGTTGGTTCATAAATCAAAGTTTAGCTTCTGACACCAATTTCAATCTGTGAGGAATAGAAATTGGAGAAGAGAAATCCCCAGGTGGTAAGGGAAAAGTAGATCTCATTGAAGATAATAAAGATAGCTTACCACAGGGTAAAAAGGAAACCCTCGAAGGGCAAAGAGAAGTAAAAAAGCTGAGCTGTTTTCACTGCAATAAAGTAGGCCACATGAAGTGGCACGGTGGCTCAGTGGTTAGACCCAGGTTCAATTCCAGCCTCAGGTCACTGTCTGTGTGGACTTTGCACATTCTCCCTGTCTGTGTCTGGGTTTCCTCCAGATACTCTGATTTCCTCCCATAATCCAAAGATGTGCTGGTGGGCACGGATTGGCTATGCTAAATTGCCCATAGTGTCCAGGGATATGCAGGTTAGGTGGATTAGCCACAGCAAATGCAGGGTTATGGGGAGAGGGTGGGGGGGCGGGACTGATTCTGAGTGAGATGCTCTTTGAAGAGTTGGTGGGGAATTGTTGGGCTGAATAGCCCGTTTCTATACTTTAGGATTCTATAAGTCACAGTGTTGGTGGTTTAGGAAAAGCACAGGGAAGAGGGATGTCGGAAAACAGGATAAGCCAGTGAATGTTGGTAAAGTGGTAAAGGAAAGCACAGTGGAGGCTAAAAGGCTGCACCAGAATGTACAACCTGGTTGGAGGTTGGTTGAGAAGGAAGTGCCAGATGTTCTTAAACCATTTACTTGCTAAGGTAAGGTTTACTCACCTAGGCCAGGAGCAACAGGTAAAGAAGTAAGAGTATTAAGAGATATAGGACCATGGCAATGTTTGATGTTGAGAGATGAGGAGCTTTGTAATTCACGAGGACTACTGCCAGGAAAAAAGTGCTAGTACGTGGAATTTGTGGTGAGACAAGAGATGCCCCATTATGTAGAGTGAGGTTGGAGTGTCTGGTGAAAAGTGGAGAAGCGGTGGTAGGAGCCCTCAGCTCCAGGAATACAATTTGTCCTTGGTAATTATCTAGCTGGATCAAGCCTGCTGTGGTTGAAAAGCCAGTGGAAAATCAGGCAACTGAGGTATTACAGGATTCTTCCTGACCATGTGATAACAAGGTCACAAAACCACCAGTTGAAACAGGAGAAGAAATCAAAGAAAACAGATAAGGAAGTTGAAGTAGAATTATCAGAGGCCATGTTTGATCAAATGGTTGAGATAAAACAAGAACAGGTGGAGGACAAAGTGGATATTTTTAGTTCAGAGAAATTAACTGAGTTATAACAGAATGGATGAAAAACTGAAGCAACTGTATCAAAAAGCATACACAGAAGAAGAATCAGAGTATGTTCCTGAATGTTACTGTCTTAACAATGATGTCTTGATGAGGAAATGGTGACCATCACATATTCAGACAGATGAGAAATGGGCAGAAGTTCATCAAGTTGTATTACCAGTGGGTTATAGAAAGGAAGTGTTGCGGGTAGCACATGAAATACCAGTAGGTCATCATTTAGGGGTAAGCAAAACTGAAGCCAAAATGGGAAAAAAACAATTTTACTGGCCTGGACTATGGAAGGATGTAGTTGTATTTTACCAGAGATGTCATATGTATGAGATAATTGGAAAACCTCAGGCAATAATAAAACCAGCACTTTTAATACCCATTCCTGTATTTGAGGAACCTTTTACAAGAGTCTTAATTGATTGCGTAGGATCCCTACTTAAAACAAAATGTGGGAATCAGTATTTGTTGACAATAATGGATGTGTCCACTAGATTTCCAGAGGCCTTTTCATTATGCAGTATCACAGCTGAAAGGATTACAGAAGCGTTACTCAAACTTTTCACTTGATTCAGACTACCCACAGAGATACAATCAGATCAAGTGTCAAATTTTACATCAAAATTATTCAGTGAAGTTATGGATAGCTTAGGAATAAAACAATTCAAATCCACTGTGTACCATCCAGAATTGCATTGAGCATTAGAAAGGTGGCAGTAAACTTTAAAGACCACATTAATGTCTGATAGTCAAGACTATCCAGACGATAGGGCTAAAGGAATTCCATTTGTACTTTTTGCAATTAGAGATGCACCAAGTGAATCAACCAAATTTGGTCCATTTGAATTAGTTTTTGGGCATGAGGTGAGAGGACCACCGAGTTTAATTAAGGAGAAATTGGTGAGTCAGAATTCAGAGAGCACATATTTGGACTATGTGTCAACTTTTAGGGATTGATTAAATAGAGCAAGGGAACTGGCTAGACAGCATTTAGAAGTAGCTTAGCATATGAAGAAACAGGAAGTGGACAAGAAATCAAAATTTTGCAATTTTGCTAATGGAGATAAAGTGTTAGTGTTACTTTCAGTGACAGGTGAACCTTTAAAAGCAAGGTTTAGTGGACCTTGTCAAATTGAAAGGAGACTGAGTGAAGTGAATTATTTGATAAGGAGTCCAGATAGAAAGAAATCTCAGTGTGTCATGTGATTATGCTCAAAAGGTATTTTGATGGGGAGGGAAAGCAAAAGGAGAATGTGTTACTGATAACAAATCAGAATGAAGAACCAAGTTCGAAGATTGTGAATTGGACATTCCTCAAATTAAATTGGACAAAGAAGTGGTTTTTAAAAATTGGGATAAATTATTGAGTTACCTTCAAGAGGAAAATCGAAATGATCTGAAAGACTTATTATTATTGCATGGGGAGATATGTGGGAATAAGTTGGGAAATATTAATTATGCATGATGCAGATAAAGGAAATGCTGTTTCAATCAAGCCACATCCTTATAGACTTAACCCACTAAAGTTTACACAGGTTCAAAAAGAGATTGAACCAATGCTCCAAGACAACATAATCAAAGTGAGTTGCAGTGACTGGAGCTCACTCGTAGTAATGGTGCCAAAACGAGATGGTACCCAATGACTATGTGTAAACTATTGCAAAGTCAATGCAGTTACAAAGTCTGATTCATATCTGATTCCATCTTTGGAAGACTGTATTGAGAAGATTGGATGAGCAACTTACATTTCTAAGTTGGACTTACTCAGACGATACTGGCAGGTAACTTTAATTGAAATGGCAAAGACAATTTTGGCTTTCGTGACACTGAATGGACTGTAGCAATTTAAAGTTATGCCATTTGATATGAAAAATGCATGAAGCACCTTTCAAAGAGTAACTGATTGTCATTTCTGGATTATCCAATTGCGTGGTATGTATCGTCGACCAGGTGATTTTGAGTCACACGCGGAAAGATCATTTACAGCATTTATCAGAATTATTTGATTGACTTCAAGAGGCAGGTTTGGTGATAAACCTGGCTAAGAGTGAATTCACCCAAAGCCCAAGTCACGTTTCTGAGCCATGTTATCAGACATGGACAGATGACCCCATGGAATGTGAAAACAAAGGTTATTGGGGAGTTTCCCATCAACCATCAACCAAGAGGACAGTACTACGATTCCTGGGATTGAGTGGGTTTTATTGGAAATTCATATAGAATTTTAGCAGTGTGGTTGCTCAACTGACTGAGTTATTGAAGAAGTGCAGAAAATTTCAGGGCACAGCAGACAGTCAGAAGGTATTTGACAGCCTGAAAGCCGTATTAACCACTATCCTGGTGTTAGCCACATCTATTTGTGCAAAGCCATTCAAGGTGGCTAACGAGGTGGGTATCGTTGCCGTATTCTTACAAGATGATGGTGAGAAGATAGAAAGACCCATCAGTTATTTCTCCAAGAAATTGAACAATCATCAACAGAACTATCCCATGATTGAGAAGGAGACCTTGAGCTTGGTGTTGGCGTTCCAACTTTACTAACAATGTAAATGTTGAAATGTGTTTGAGACAACTGTATATACTGATCATGACCCACTAAAGTTTTTGGAGAAATTTAAGAACAAAAATTCCAGACTGTTTAGACTGAGCTTTTATTACAGCCATTCAATTTGAAAATTAAACACATGGCAGGATGAGAAAATGCAATTGCTGACACGTTGTGGCGACTTAGATTAAGAAAGGCTGTGACGGGAGTAAATGGACTGAGAATGCACTAGTGAATGTTTGCATGCTTAGAATTAATGTAATATATATGTATTGCAGTGTAACAATAGAGTAAGACGAAGGGGTTTAAAATGAAGCCATCTTTGTACACTGATAGTTCATGTTTTTGAACAGGGTGGGGGTGGGTGTGTGATGTTGTTGTCACTTTAAAAAGGTTATTTTGTCCTTGGTTCTTTTTTGAAGAGAGAGTTTGTAAAGACAGAGCTCTCGAAGGGTCTAGGGAATAACAGTTTTAAGAATGGAAGGGGAGTGGCCAGTTCTCCCAGGTTTTTCTTTTAAGCTGTAACAGTCACAAGATGTTTTGAGTACCAGAAGTGTTACAAGTGACAGTAAAGGATTCCTCTGACTTTCTCTGAAATCTCTCTCTGGATGTTGTTCCCTCCTGCTTGTAAGAATCTATGATTGAATTTACTTTTTTGCCAAGGGACGTGTTTATGGGATTTTATTATATTGGAACAGTTAATTAGATAAGTTGCTGTGTCAGGTCAGTTAGATTTTCCAATAAAGTTACTGTAAATTCTACTTTTTCGTTGGTGTTTCAACTGTAGCGTTTAAATAAATTGTGTTTTGCGTAGAGCAGAGTGGTTTGACCAGTTGCATCACACCTGGAACACCCACTTCACACCTATCTTTAAAATAAAAGTTTGGGTCTAGGCTATCTTCTTAAAATATTTTGAGGGGGTCTGCTGTGGTCCATAGCAATTGACACAAATCAGATGGGCTAAACGGCTTATCTGTGCTCTACGATTCTATTTTAATCAGCCAGATACAACTTAATAAAAACATTTGAAATCTCAATCTGATCTAAAAACACAACAATTGACACAGTATTCATTACAATAGCAACCCCCCCCACTCCATGTAGCTCCTGAACATTTTCAGCCTTAAACTAGAGATTCCATATTCATTTGGAAGGAATTTCAATATTTCTTTAGCTGAGTGTTTGTTTGTTTGTTTGTTGACACGTTCGAAACTGTTGTCTCTTGCTTGCAACAACCATCTCCCATTTCCACTCTTGTAACCTCCTATCTCTCTCAATCCCCCTTGCAGCCCCACCATTCTCTCATTGTCCCTTTTGCAGCCTACATGACTCTACCACCCTCTTGCATCCTCACTCTCTTTTGTCTCCCTTGTGGCCTGCAAATTTCTCCAAATATCCCTGCATCCTCCCAATCTCCCCAATGCCCTTAGGGCAAATTCTGTCACCCAAAGACGCTTGCTATATTACTCCTGAACCATAGGCCAGGCAGGAAGACTGCTGCCTCAGCAAAAGGACAGCTCTTCCCTTCGTGTCCCGGTGTTAGCAAAACATCTGGCTCCCTATCCAAACCCTTGCTCTCTCACTCCCAGACCTTGGCACCCAGCTCTGATAGTTCCAGCTGACTAAAGCCAGACCTCAAACCTGTCCTCAACTCTGGTCCCCGGGTCATGGATATCAGCCCCAGCTCCCACTGCCCACACTCTCAATGCTGGACCTCAGCCTCCAGCTGCCCTCTCCCAGACTTCAGCCTCAACCCCTGGTATTGCCCTCTTCAAGCACTTATTTATCAAACTACATTTTGCTTCTCCAATCACAGACGGCATTTCTCCCATATTCTTAACCCTCTTGCTGATAGGTTAATTAGTGACCCTATCAGCAACAAGTGTGGGACAGAAACAATCCGATTTTTTTCCCCATTCTATTGCATTCTCTTCCCATCTATTCACGTTGATGACTTTTCTCTGGTTGATTGTCCCCATGATTGAATTTCCCAGACAACTTGGGATTTCAGGGACAGACTTGCCTTACATCCATTTTTATCTTGAGTGTTGCAGTAACAACATATCTAAATTATTGATCAGGGCAGTACACTTCCCTGACAGTGAACATCAACAATCATCATTAACTACTAAACACACGAGACATTGTAAGAAGGGGCATGCTATTAATTCCTTACGCATATGCTCAGTAGCTAACATTAGTATAGTTAATACTTAACACCACAGTGGGAGAGAAATGAATTCTGTGCCCAGAGAACATAAGCACAACATGGTCAATGCAAAATACATTCCATCAGCCTGAGGGCCTCATTGAGGATACAGTACCATAACCATGCATCTGAAGATATGATACTGCAAGAAATTTATCAAATAAAGACATTCAAAAATGACTTAAAATAAAAGAGAGGAAGGACCTAATGCAGATAATTAATTCCATTTAATGTTCTAATATGGTGCTTTTGTCAGAGCAGTAGGTCTTATGGTGCCACAGCAGACAAGACTGCAGGAAACGTAGAAAGGAATACCACTGAACCATACTGAACTGGTGGCACATTTTGAGAGACATGGGTGAAAGTCTGAGGTGTAAGTGATGAACTTGTGGCATAAGGGGTTACAGTTAGTCTGGGGATGGCAGGAAGAAAGGCAGGCTGTAGGAAAAGATTGAGGCAAGATCATTGTTAAGTGAAATGTAGTCAGTATTTAAACAAATGGTGGAAAACAGCCCAATTCAATAACATGCAGGATAACAAGGTGTGGGGCTGGATGAACACAGCAGGCCAAGCAGCATCAGAGGAGCAGG
>JAHRHZ010000289.1:6367012-6413571 GCA_024137785.1 Ginglymostoma cirratum | reverse complement strand
AAAAAAAAAAATCAGCACAAGTAGACTATTCTGCTATCTCTCACTTTGTTTGAAATGCTTCACTAAGTAGAAACGGATAGCGTCAGGGTGCCTGTAAATCCCTCGTGCTCACCTTGTCCTCACTTTTCATCCCACCAGCCTCCGGATTCAAAGGATCATTCTCTGCCACTTCAGAAAATTCCAACAAGACACCTCCACCAAACAAATCTTCCCCTCATTCCCCATTTGCATTTTGCAGGGATCATTCCCTCTGGGACACCCTACTCTATTCCGCAACCACCAACACCACCCCTCCGCTCCATGGCACCTTCCTATTTAACCACAGAAGGTGCAACACCTGCCCCCTCAACTCCTCCATGCTCACCATCCAAGGGTCTAAACAGTCTTTCCAGGTGAAGCAGTAGTTCACCTGTACCTCCTCCAACATTGTGTATTGTATTCACTGAACCCAATGTGGCCTACTCTCCATTGGAGAAACCAAACACAGACCGAGTGACAGCTTCGTGCAACACCTCTGGTCTGTGCACAAGCATGACCCCGACCTTCCTGTAGCCGGTCATTTTAACTCAGTGAAGGTCACCGGACCTGAAACGTTAAATCTGTTTTCTCCTTCACAGATGCTGCAAGACCTGCTGAGCTTTTTAAGCAATTTTTTTTGTTCTTGATTTACAGCATCTGCAGTTCTTTTCGTTTTCTGAAGGGTCTAGACCCAAAACGTCAGCTTTCCTGCTCCTCTGATGCTGCTTGGCCTGCTGTGTTCATCCAGCTCTACACCTTGTTATCTCAGATTCTCCAGCATCTGCAGTTCCTACTATCTCAAATTGATATACACCCATTCTTTTTTTACTTCACCGAATATTATTTGCCAATTAAATTGGTACACAAAAACGGAGATAGACAATTTAGAACCTTCAGCCTAGTTCAATATTCTGTTAAACCATGTATCGCGACACTGTTAACCCTTCCTGGTTCCGTATTGCATAGTACTTACAGAACATGAATGATCAGTTTGAATGTGAAATTTTTAATTGACCCAACTTCAAAAACTTGAGGGAATCTTTCAAATTTTTATTTTTCATTTCTGCTAAAAAGTAATTCCTGATTTCACCCCGAAAGGCCTAGCCCTAATCTTAATATGACATCCTTTTAGTCATCGAGACTTCCAGCACAGAATCCAAATCTTCAGTCCAACTCGTCCATGCCGACCAGCATCCTAAATTAATCTAGTTCCATTCACCAGCATTTGGCCCATATCCCTCTAAACCGTTCCTCTTCATGTACCCATCCAGATGCCTTTTAAATGTTGTAATTGTACCCACTTTGACCACTTCCTTGGACTTCTATACACACACTGCCCTCTGCGTGAAAATATTGCCCCTCGCACCTTAACCCTATGATCTCTAGTTTTGGACTCTCCTATCCTGGGGAATAAGACTGACTGGTAACCCTATCCATTCTTTGTGAATTTATAAGCCTCTATAAGGTCACCTCTCGGCCTCTGACACTCTGGAAAAATAACCCCAGCCTATTCAGCCTCTCTCTATAGTTCAAACCCTCCAACTGTGGCAACATCCCTGTAAATCTTTTCTGAACCCCTCAAGTTTCACATCATCTTTCCTATAGCAGGGGGACCAGAATTGAATGCAGCCTCTTGTGTTAGACTTCCTCATCAGATAATGTAGCTAGAGAGAAACTGTCAATTTTTTAAAATCATTTTAAAAACACATCTGTCAAACCACCACTGAAATGGTATTGCACCAAGTATCAGTTTCGAGTCCCTTCCTTTTCCTGTCGTGCATGTACGTACTGAACAAGCGAGACAGAAAATGCAATGATCAATAACATCTGCAAACAACATAAAGCTACATGGTCGAGATGATGAGAACATAACTGTGTATGGGGAGAATTGGAGAAAAATGTGGGAAGACAGGGATTTGACGATCAGTAGATGAAAGACCAACATATATGTGGGCTGTCAGTTTGAATAAAGATGATGGGTGAAAAGCTGGAGGAAATGAATTGCTTCAAATACCTGGCATCATTGATGGCAGGAGATGGATCTAGAAATCATGCAACAGATTAGCTCTGGTTGTAGTAACTGGAATTAGTGCAGTACAGTGTTCTGCAATAGAAAAATATTGAAAATTCTTCCTTTCGGTTTTAGCAAGACAGTTGTGTAGCTGGCCTTGCATATAGGACAGAACATTAAACACCATCAAGGAGAGAGGAACAACACTAAAAACAAATTGTATCAACAGGCAAATGTCCTTTCAAAAGCCAACCAAACACCCAGGAAAATTCAACCACGGGGGATGCCAGACAAGAGATGCCCCCCATATACAGAGCTATCAGAATCTCTCCAATCACAATCACCGGGGCAGGCACAGTGGCTCAGTGGTTAGCACTGCTGCCTCACAGCACCAGGGACCTGGGTTTGATCCCACCCTCGGGGGTGACTGTCTCTGTGGAGTTTGCACATTCTCCCAGTGTGCGCATGGGTTTCCTCTGGGTGCTCCGGTTTCCTCCCGCAGTCCAAAAATGTGCAGGTTAGGTGAATTGGCCATGCTAAATTGCCCATAGGGATGTGTAGATTAGGTAGGTTATAGGGGGGGTGGGTCTGGGTGAAATGCTCTGAGGTTCGGTGTGGACTTGTTTGGCCAAAGGGCCTGTTTCCACACTGTAGGGATTCTATTATTATTCTCTATTGCATATTAACCATTAGGTCAACATATATGCAAAAGGTATGATTACTGCATGACTGCATCAATTAATAAAGAAGTAGAATGAAATTGAGCCCCTAATAGCCAAACTATAGCCATCTTTCGCCCCAAAAATATCTAAATAGTAGTTCTTGAGAAAAGCTCAGGAGGAGCTTGAAACAATGTACATTTTTGGCCACGAGAGGAACAATGCCTGATTAGATGCTGGGATGGAGGGACGAGATGAGGCAAGATCAGAAACTAACTCATCAGGTTAGTGAAAATTGTAAAAACAAGAAAGTAAGTAGTGGGGAGAGGTTGAAATGGTTTGGCCGACCTGCAGAGATAAGAAGTGTGTAAGTGATAGAGATGAGTATGCCAGGAAGGAGGAGATCATGAAGGCCCAAGTCCAAATGGAAGGATGAAATGGCAGGAGGCATAAACATACCAAGATTGAAAGAAGAAGAAAGGGTGACTGATAGGAGGAAATTGAGAAGGATGAACAACTTTTATTGTGACAATTCCGAGTAAAATGGGAACAACTGAAAGAAAGAGTATTAGATCATGACATAATCTTCTCCACTCAAATGAATACAAGCCTAATCCATGCAACCATTCCTCAGTTTAGCTTCTAAACCCAGGTATCAATTTTATCGTGAAATAAGCAAATGAGATCTATTCAGTTTCTTCTTGGAGGGTGATTGACAAAAGTTACCTCTTAGTTTTCTCATGTGCAACAAAATAAAAAAACTGGAACCCTGCATTATTTAAAGAAAATGCTTCCCATAAAACATTTAAGCGTACAGAGAATACGGACTTCCAACTGCTTTTTTGTAAATAATTGCTCATCAAACACTCCACAAGAAATTCAAGTTGACGATTTTCCTTCAACAATGGCCTTAATTTTAATTGCAGCAGGTTAATGGTGGGAAACTGTGCCGGTGCATTTCCTTTCTGCCTGCCAGGCACAGATTGAAACATGAATAGTTTTTACAGCCAGGCCTCGGAAACTAACTTTCTGCCTACACCAGGCAGAAAGCAAAAAAAAATTATACAATTCAGAGGCAACTTCCTGGCACGAAATCAGTGGTAGCATTAGCTAAGGGGTCAGAGGGAATTGAAGCAATGTCTTTGAAGTCTAATTTGTTCATTGTGGGGTCTGAAGACGTAAATTTTGTTCTTGGCTGTCTTGATCCAGTAGTGTTCAGACTATGCTGTGAAAATTAATGGATAATAAGGATGCAAAAAAGGATCCTGCATTGAAGGGGTGTCACTGCAGTCTGCTCAATATAGCAGGTTGAACTTCAATCTAGTTCCGGAATCAGCTCCAGAAAAGAAATTTAGTACATTGTGTGGTTTTGAAGTGGTCACCCACACAGTACATTAGTGGATGGATAGCACTTAAACTGCCTCTCCAATCACTGTTACATCAAGTAGTCTGTGAATTTGCAGTTTTCACTTTCATAATTACTTGATTAGCATATATTAATATATTCTATACGAGGAGGAGTTTGGGACAGTAATTGCACTTACATTTCTCAGTTTTAATGGGACAGATCCAAGCTCTGTTCCAGGAGCTTAGGATGCAAGTACAGGCTGACAATTCCGTAGCAGCAAGGGAATATTGCAAAGCGGAAGTCGTTATTTTCTGCAGATATTAATTGAAAGTGAGTGAGGAATTTGAAGGGTTAGCTTTAAGGGTTAATGTATTTCTAAAATCTAGTCTTTAGTTTGTATTTATCTATAATTTACGGTAAAGTTCAGTTTATTTCAGTCTTAAGGATACGTAAACTCTCTACTGGAGAGACAGCTGAAGTTACTCCATTAGGTAGCTAGTTTAAACTTTTCATCCAGGAATGCAGATACATCCCTGTAAACGTTCAGAGTATAAATACATGTGGCCTTACTAAACAAACAGACATTAGCACAAAAGCAATAAGCTCACTATTGCTGTTGGAAACAGGGTGCGAAGCTGGGAATTTGGTGAGGGAAGAAACTCGATGCAGTCTAAACACCGGAAGATTAAAAACCGGAATGATTAAAATGGCAATAAAAAGTAACAAGTAACTAGCCAGTGATTGTTATTTTCTACCTTTATTTATCAGTGTCAGTATGGATGACCTCCTGTGTTTTTGAGATTAGATCAGGAACGTGGACAAAATGGATCAATGAAAGAAAAGGAAGATTATTATTGTTACAGACAACTACCGAGTGCACACCGATAGTGCCAGCCTCAAAAACATCACGTTATCACTCCTGCCTCCCAATATCATAGGCCAAGATCCAACTAATGAATTAGGGGACAATTAAGAATTTGGGAACCAACAGCAGCTAATGTGGTACATTAATGAGGCCACCAGCAAGGAGGAAGATCCAACCTTTGAGAGGCCACATTCACAAGGACGAAGGCATGGAAGATGCTGACAGAAGCCACAATTGCCAACGGTTTCCACCACATTTGGTTAGAATGAGCTACAATTGTATAAGACACTAGGAATGAGGAGAATCAGGGTGAAGCCAAACAACTCTCGAGGCTCTTTATCTCATCTGCAGGAGACGACCATGAAACTTCCAGCTGGAGCAACTATTGAAACTTACACCAAGTTGGATAACTCCTTACAACTCAACACAGCTGACAAGTGAAGCAAACATTAAATCAGAATGTCCTCCAACTGAGGAACCCAATGGCCCTATACAGTCCAACGAACGCCTGCCATTCACCCCCCTGTCACTAACTGAAGCTGCAGAGGCTGTAGAGATGCCCTGGGATTTGGCACTGGAACAGAAAAACATACCAAGAATGTTTGATTACATGGATGACATATTGCATTTGTCCAAAGACAGCACACTAAACAGAAGGAATTAGTTTTTCATAGCTAATTCCCAAGTTTTTGGCCTTTAATTGTACAAGACAGGCCATTGTAAAGTGTGGAAAAAGACTGAATAACAAAGACATTTCCCACATTTTACTGCATCACTATGTTTTCATTTGCTTTGAGTCACCATGTTTGTAGAGAATTCAGATTACATAAGGCTTCCTTGGCTATCTTAAAGCTCCTCTCAAGTCAAATTTGTGGGACAAGACCCTGTGATTTGACTTAGTGATTTTACTATTTCAGAAGAAACAAATCACAAATATTGACATGGATAGTGTCATACAGGAACAAATATATAGGGGTAGATCTGTGGCTCAATGGTTAACACTGATGCGTCTCAGCTCCAGAGACCTGGGTTCAATTCCATCCTTGGGCAACTGTCTGTGTAGCATTTGCACATTCTCCCAGTGTCTCTTGAGTGCTCTGTTTTCCTCCCATAGTACAAAGATGAGCAGGTTAGGTGGATTAGCCATGCAAAAGGCAGTGTGACATGGATAAAGTCTGGGTGGGCCTAGTTGGATGCTCTTTGGAAGGTTGATGTGGACTTGATGAGCTAAAATAGCTTGCTTTGACATTGTAGGGTTGCTATGACAAGTGATAACAGAAGATGCAATGCTGAAGTCAGAAGATGGATGGAGATGGCCAAAGTTTATTTCACATAGCTGCAAATGTATGTTGTGTTCTTATATTACATGTTGTATTATCAACAAGAAAACAAAAAATGTGAGGAGCTTCATTTTGCAAAGCAAATCAGGGCAGGACTTATATACTCTATGGTAAGGTCCTGCGGAGTGTTGCTGAACAAAGAGACCTTGGAGTGCAGACTCCTAGTTCCTTGAAAATGGAGTCACAGGTAGACAGGACAGTGAAGAAGATGTTTAGTATGCTTGTCTTTATTGGTGACTGCATCGAGTACTGGAGTTGGGAGGTCATGTTGCAGCTATACAGGACATTGATTAGGCCACTTTTGGAGTATTGCGTGCAATTCTGGTCTCCCTGCTACAGGAGGGATGTTGTGAAACCAGAAAGGGTTCAGAAAAGATTTACAAGGCTGTTGCCAGGATTGGAGGGTTTGAGCTAAAGGGAGAGGCTGAATAGGCTGGGGCTATTCTCCCTGGAGCGTCAGAGGCTGAGGGGTGACCTTATCGAAGTTTATAAAATCATGAGGGGCATGGATAGGGTAAATAGACAAGGTCTTTTCCCCAGCGTGGGGGAGTCTAAAACTAGAGGGCATAAGTTTAAGGTGAGAGGGGAAAGATTTAAAAGGGACCAAAGGGGCAACATTTTCATGCAGATGCCGGTGTGTATTATGGAATGAGCTGCCAGAGGAAGTGGAGGAGACTGGTACGATTACAACATTTGAAAGGCATCTGGGTGGATATATGAGAAGGAGGGGTTCACAGGGATATGGGCCAAACGGGACTAGATTTATATAGGATATCTGGTTGGCATGGACGAGTTGGACCGCAGGGTCTGTTTCTGTGCTGTATATTTCTATGACACTAACTCCAGCTTGTAACAAGGAAAAAAAAAATCCTCGTATGATGCTATATTCCATCAAATTTCCCAGATATCTCAGAAATTTACAATAAATAAAGATCTGTAGAAGAAAACAGAGGTCTCTCAAACTCAAAGTAAATGTTTAAAATTCTAGGAAGAAATGTTTCAAAGTGTCAGAGCAAAAGAACACAGAATTGACAATGGGAAAAGAAAATGTCAAAATTTCAGCCATTTGATTAGAGCTGAAAAACTACTGAGATATCTTCTGCAAGAAAAAGTGGAGGGCAGTAGAAAGAAGGGACAACCTAAGTCAAGTTATATATTGGATGCCAAAGGGTGACTGCTGATCAATGGTGGATGTATGAGGTTGACAAGACAAGCAAATATGACATACGATTTCAGCAGATCACCTGGGAGGAGTAGCTGCAAGCAGAGACAGAAAGAGCAAGATAATGCAAATATAATGATGTCACCAGCACCATGGGTTACATCAGATACAATGTGCACCCTGTAAACCTAGAAGCCATATTGGTATAATTGCGATAAATAATGTTGCTTCATAGTGACAATTTTGTGCTAAAATTACACATCACTTTTAATACTAAAAGAGTTCCAACATTATTTTTTAAACAATAGATTTCCATGCAGGTGCTAGAACTTTCAATCATTGTAGAATCCCTACAGTGTGGAAAGAGGCCCTTCAGCCCAACAAGTCCACACCAACCCTCAGAGCATCCCACTATAAACACACCTAATCCACACATCTCTGAACACTATGGGCAATTTAGCATGGCCAATCCACCTAGCCTGCACATCTTTGTTTAATTTTCAGAATCTTGTCAAAGGTTTGCAGAAGGGCAGAAAGAACAGAAATTCCCGTGCTCATTATCTCAATCTGGGGGCAAATACAATTTTGAACAGGGCAAGCTTCCTGAATTTTTTTTTTTTAGAAGGACTGGTGAAAATAATTGTGGGAACCCAATTTACAATGGGCGTGACTTGTACTTCGAACTCTGAATACTATGCTGGTTTGGCTGATTATGGGGATGAACCAGCCTAAAGTAACTGAATCTCTAGGCCATTGTTGAAGATTAAAAGACCCAATTCCATCGAGTGAAGGCTCTAATACCCTGGTGTCACATGATACAAGAATTGAACTGAGTTGACCAGTCATAACCATCAATCTGTTCAAATTAGCTTACGACTGAATCAAACCGATTGAAGGGAACCACAGCTTTGATGTTACTTGCCCCAACAAAACATTACATTCATCACATTCTGTTGCAAAATATTCATATACAGCACTCCAAAATATTTCCACAGGTTGAATTTTTCCACAAGTGGCTAAGTGTCAATTTTGGAAGTTCCACAGACACTTTTTTCTCCATGAACTCCATAAGAAATAGGAGAAGTAGGCTATCTGGCCCCTACAGCCTGCACCGCCATTCAATCAGATCATGGCTGATCATTTTCATGGACTCAGTTCCACTTACCCATCTGCTCTCCACAACCCTTAATTCCTTTACGGTTCAAAAATCTGTCTATCTTTGTCTTAAAAACATTGAATGAGGTAGCATCAACTGCTTCATTGAGCAGAGAATTCTACGGATTCACAACCCTTTGGGAGCCAAGGTTCCTCCTCAGCTCAGTCTTAAATCTGCTGTCCCTTATTTTGAGGTTATTCCCCTAGTTCTAGCTTCACCTACCAGTGGAAACAACCTCCCTGTTTCTATCATACTATTCCCTTCATAATTTTATTGTTGCTAAAAGATCCTCCTCGTCATTCTTCCAAGTTTCAACGAGTATAGTCCCAGACTACTCAATCTCTCCTTATAAACCAAAACTCTTAACTCTGGAATCAACCAAGTGAACCTCCTCTGCACCCCGTACAGTGCCAGGACATTCTTTCTCAACTGAAGAGACCAAAACAGTACACAGTATTCCACTTGTGGCCTCACCAGTACTCTATACAGCTGCAGAATAACCTCCCTGTTTTTAAACTCCATCCCTCTTGTAATGAAGGACACTGTACCATCTGCCTTTTTAATTATCTGCAGCATCTGCAAGCCAACATTTTGTGATTCACGCACTAGTACACCCAAGTGTCTCTGCACAGCAGCATGCTGCAATTTTTCACCATTTACATAATAGTCCCTTTGCTGTTATTCCTAGCAAAATGGATGACCTCATATTCACCAACATTGTACTCCATCTGCCAGACCCTTGGCCACTCAATTCACCTACCTATATTCCTCTGCAGATTTTCAGTGTCCTCTGCACACTTTGCTCGACCACTCATCTTAGTGTCATCTACAAACTCTGGCACACTACATTTGGTCCCCAACTCCAAATCACCTCTATAAATTGTAAACAATTGCGGTCCCAACATTGATCCCTGAAACACACCACTAGCCACTGATCACTGACCAGAAAAACACCCATTTATCCCCACACTTTAACTAACAAAGCAACCAATTCTCTACCTATGCAAATACATTACCCATAATGCTGTGCATCTTTATTTTATGTAACAGCCTTTTGTGCGGCACCTTGTCGAATGCCTTCTGGGAATCCAGGTACCTGACACCTACTGGTTTACCCATTGTTCACCAAGTTCGTAATGTCCTCAAGGAATTCCAGTAAATTATAAGTTGTCATGAAATTTCCACTGTTCACCTCTTCATGCATCTATAGCATCACTGGTGGGACCTTCTGGGATTTACACCACCATCACTGCATTTAAATCCATGTAAAGCATCCAGTCAATAGCTGCAAACACTGTGTTGCTGCACAATATTAAAGAACGTTGCTGAAAAAGGGGCATTAGCTCCTCACTTTGCCAACAGGGACCTAGAGGTCCTGGTGGACTGGGTGGAGGAGTTGAGGACTGCCCTCCTCCTGGAGGGATTTTTCTAGATGGAGGCAGTGACTAGTGGAGTACTGAAAGGATCAGCACTTGGGCCCCAGCTATTCATGATATCTACAAATAATCTGGATGAAGGAACCAAATACAAGATTTCCAAGTTTTCTGACAACACAAAACTGGATGGCAGAGTGAGGAGGATGCAAGGAGACATAAGGTGAGGGAGTGGGCAAACACATGGGTCGCCCATTTAAAACATGAGAAATTATTTCTCACAGAAGCTCACGAGTGAAGCAGAGTCTTTGAATATTTTTAAGGTAGATAGATTGTTGAGAGCAATGAGGTAAAAGGTTGTTGTGAAGCGACAAGATCAGCCACGATCATATTAAGTGGCAGATACGTCTCCAGAGCCAAATAGTCTACTTTTGCTGCTAATTTGCATGTTCATATGAACAAATTAAACAAAATAAAACCTGCTTTTTTCAATTGCAGAGCCAGCAACTAGGAAACAACTTTCATATTTGTAAAACAAATTTAGAATTGTAACATTACATCAGCCGATTGGGCTACGCAATGTTAAGCTAGTTTCTCCCACCGCTCCCCCGGGCTCCATGGGCATGTACATGTGTGCATCCTTCTTTCCCTAAAATTAAGTGGTACATTTGCTTCCAGGAAGCCAAAGTAAGCACCAAGTTGGAGTGATTGCAACAATTTTCTAGCCTTGCTCACTACAGGAAGGATTGTATAATGTGAAAGGTTTAAACAATGCATTTGGTCTGTCCTGCTCACACAGGTTCCAAATCATCTATAAAGGGCACCATGCTGAAATGGTGTTTTATTGTTAGGTACTGCATCAAAGCCCTCAAAACATTTGTGAACAGTTCTAATTGTAAGGAACATCAAATATCATTCCTTCGTCATCAATGAAAAAGTCAGTGCCATTATTTCTAAAGATGACTTTTAAATCTACTCCCCTTCATGAGCAGGCTGTGTCCATTGGATTATGTGCTATGCAGGATAAAGTAACTGATCCTGGCCTGCATTACCTATATATTCCCCCTAGAATCACAAAAATTGCAACCAGATCATATTTGGACCTTCTACGTTCCAACGAACATATTCCAACTCGTGTTATCATTCACAATCCGTCCCTTCCATTATTTTGTTTGCTCACTTCTGTGGCCTTTAAGTGGGATTATTGTTTGAAAAAAATTGTTCATATTGTCCTCACAAATCAAAAATCCATAAGTGATAGGAGAGTAGGCCACATATTTTTCTTTTGTTTCAAGAATTTGTCGTCATATATATTGATGAACACCTTCAATTGTAATAGACACTAACCAGTTGACACAGATATTTGCAATCACAGTGTGACTGGTTTGTCATATCTCATTTGTTTTAATTCCAAAGTTACTTCGTCTATTTTATTTCGCTCAACGAAATTAAATGTGTATTAATTATTTTGCAGGCCTCAATGCAGTTAGTTACTTGCTTTGAAAAGTGAAAACATCACTGTGCTAACGATCATTCAAAAGTACATCATTCTTGAATATGACAATATTTACATTCAAGTTATCTGAAATTGTGAAGAATAATAGCACTGCACAATTTCAACCACAGATTTTTTTTTTAAAAGAACATTGATGCAAGTTTTTTATTATTAGAATAGATTTACAGAACAGATGTGAAAACCCTGGCAAACTGTTAACAGGTAAAACTCTGTCAGCTATAGTAATGCAGAATGTTCTTGTCTAATGGATTTCATTTAGATTTCAAAAAAAGTCTCACTCAGAGGGCGGTGAATCGTTCGAATTGCCAGGCTAGCTGGCGGAAGCTCAGTCATTGAGTATGCTCACTACTGAGACTGAGATTTCACATTAAAAACATCAAGGTTTCAAGGGTGCAGGAAGATGGCCCTGAAACAGAAGATCAGCACCTCACTGAATAGCAGACCATGCTTGAATGGACTTCTGGTCCTGTTCCTTGTGGTCTCATTGCAACATATTCGAAATAAAATAAAGCTGAGGGTAACGATCTCCAGTCTTGTGGTTGGTGTTAAATTGCAAGTGCTGAGTAAGGTGTCACATCCTCACTTGTGCGGGGTGTGCGTGTGTTGGGGGTGGGGAGGTGGTGCAGGGTGGGGTGCACCCAGATCGGGACTTTCAGCAATGTCAGCGGGACTTGTTGCAGCCCCAGGCGACCTTAAGAAAACCTGGAGCCGTGCTTGATAAGAAGGACCGTCAAGTTGAACATTATTTCTTATTTTCCTACCTTTGTATTTCTCTGTCAATTAAACAGATGAAGCTCCAGTTAAGTAATCTATTCATTTTGTAATCCAAAATGGCACCGGATTGTAGGATAAAACACTTTTCACTGTACTTTCCTAAATACGTGACATCGAAGTCATTCATTCATTCATTCAATGCTGTAAAAAAAGTTAACAACTTTCTTTGTTCCACCAGGGGTAACTGCCCGTGGAAAGAAAGCACAAAGAAAGTTTGAGGGCACATTGGGAGCACAGACAACATTTCACTGTGTATTAGAACATTCTTTGAGTGCTATTTAATCTGTTCACTCATGCTTCTATGTAACCCCTACCATAACTGTTACACTGAGGGCAGACATCAGTTCCCATGCACGATGTCTCATGGAGCAATGTGCAACTTGAGAAGCTCGGAGGGGTTGTTTCCCAGATAACAAGGTGTGGAGCTGGATGAACACAGCAGGCCAAGCAGCATCATAGGAGCAGGAAAGCTTGACATTTCAGGCCTAGACCCTTCATCAGAAATGGGGGAGGGGGAAAGAGGGTTCTGAAATAAATAGAGAGAGAGGGGGAGGCAGATAGAAGATGAATAGAGGAGAGGATAGGAGGAGAGGAGACAGACAAGTCAAAGAGGCGGGGATGGAACCAGTAAAGGTGAGTGTAGGTTTGGGGTGGGGGGGGGGGGGGTAGGGAGGAGATAGGTCAGTCCAAGGAGGGCGGGATGAGGTTAGTAGATAGGAGATGGGGGTGCAGCTTGAGGTGGGGGGGGGGGGATAGGTGAGAGGAAGAATAAGTTAGGGAGACGGGGACGAGCTGGGCTGGTTTTGGGATGCAATTGGGGAGGGAAGATTTTGAAGCTTGTGAAATCCATATTGATACCATTGGGCTGCAGGGTTCCCAGGCTGAATATGATTTGCTGTTCCTGCAGCCTTCGGGTGGCATCCTTGTGGCACTGCAGGAGGCCCAGGATGGACATGTCGTCTGAAGAATGGGAGGGGGAGTTGAAATGGTTCGCAACTAGGAACTGCAGTTGTTTGTTGCGAACTGAGTGCAGGTGTTCTGCAAAGCGGTCCCCAGGCCTCCGCTTGGTTTCCCCGATGTAGAGGAGGCCACAACAGGTACAGCGGATGCAGTATACCAAATTGGCAGATGTGCAGGTGAACATCTGCTTGATGTGGAAGGTCTTCTTGGGGCCTGGGATTGGGGTGAGGGAGGTGGTGTGGGGGCAGGTGTAGCACTTCCTGCGGTTGCAGAGAAAAGTGCCGGGTGTGGTGGGGCTGGAGGGGAGTGTGGGGCGGATAAGGGAGTCACGGAGAGAGTGGTCCCTCCGGAAAGCAGACAAGGGTGGGGAGGGAAAAATGTCTTTGGTGGTGGGGTCAGATTGCAGATGGCGGAAGTGTCGGAGGCTGATGCGTTGGATCCGGAGGTTGGTGGGGTGGTAGGTGAGGATGGGAGGGGGGGGGGGAATTCTTTTTTGGTTGTTATTGCGGGGACAGGGTGTGAGGGATGAGTTACAGGAAGTGCGAGAGACACAGTCGAGGGCATTCTCGACCACTGCCAGGGGGAAGTTGCGGTCCTTGAAGAACGAGGACATCTGAGATGTATGGGAGTGGAATGCCTCATCCTGGGAGCAGATGCGGCGGAGGCAAAGGAATTGGGAATAGGGGATGGCATTTTTGCAGGAAGGTGGGTGGGAGGAGGTGTATTCCAGGTAGCTGTGGGCGTCAATGGGCTTGAAATGGATATCGGTTTCCAGGTGGTTACCCGAGATGGAGACAGAGGTCCAGGAAGGAGAGAGAGGTGTTGGAGATGGTCCAGGTGAACTTCAGGTTGGGGTGGAAGGTGTTGGTGAAGTGGATGAACTGTTCGAGCTCCTCGTGGGAGCACGAGGCAGCGCCGATACAGTCATCAATGTAACGGAGGAAGAGGTGGGGTTTCGGGCCAGTGCAGGTACGGAAGAGGGATTGTTCCACGTAACCTACAAAGACGCAGGCATAGCTTGGGCCCATGTGGGTACCCATGGCCACCCCCTTTGTCTGTAGGAAGTGGGAGGAATTGAAGGAGAAGTTGTCGAGGGTGAGGACGAGTTCGGCTAAACGGATGAGGATGTCAGTGGAGGGGGATTGGTCAGGTCTGCGGGACAGGAAGAAGCAGAAGGCCTTTTGGCTGTCTGCATGGGGAATACAGGTGTATAGGGACTGGACGTCCATAGTAAAAGTGAGGTATTGGGGACCAGGGAATTCGAAGTTCTGGAGGAGGTGGAGGGCGTGGGTGGTGTCACGGACATAGGTAGGGAGTTCCTGGACCAAGGGGGTGAAAATGGAGTCTAGGTACGTGGTGATGAGTTCGGTGGGGCAGGAGCAGGCAGAGACAATGGTCGACCAGGGCATTCAGGCTTGTGGATTTTGGGAAGGAGATAGAAGTGGGCGGTGTGGGGTTGTGAACGATGAGGTTGGAGGCGGTGAGTGGGAGGTCACCTGAGGTGATGAGGTTGTGGATGGTTTGGGAGATGATACAGTTTGATGAGGGAAGCAAGGGAGAAAATATCAGGGACACTGGCAGTAATTTTCAAATCTTCTCTGAACCACAGAGAAGAGATATATATGAGAAGATGGATGAGAAGACTGTGAAGATTGTCCCAGATATGAAAAGGAAGAAAGGAAAGAAGAGAATTACAGGCCTGTAAGCCTAACCTAAATGTGAGGGAAGCTAAAAAAAAATCTGAGGGACAGAATATAGCTGCTCTTGGAGAAACATGGATTAAGCAGGTAGTCAGCATGTGTTTTTTAAAGGGTGTGATAATTGACAAATTTGATCATATTTTTCAAGAAAGTAACTGAGTATTGATGAGGGTAAGTCATTTGATGTGGTCAGATGGACTTTAACAAGGTTTTTGATAAGGTTCTTTAATGGCAGATTAATCAAGAAAGTAAGCACCCATGGGACCCAATGCAAAGTGTCACATTAGATCCAAAATTGGTTGAGGAAGATAGGAAGCAGTGGGTGATGGTAGAGGAATGTTTCTGTGACTGGTTCCTGCGGGAGACAACAATTGAATAATTGGTTTCCAATTCAAATTTAAAGAAAACATCCAGGTCATTTAATTTTTATTTATGAGAAGTTAATTTCATTAGCTTAATGGTTTGCATACTGCAATCGAGAGCATCAGTCTCCAGTTTTTTGACCATTTTAGGGGAGCAGGGAGGGAGTTATGCTACAGTCATCCTCCTAAAATGTTAGCTTAACTTAATGGATTCCTACGACCTGCACATAATTGCCAGGGATGAAAAATGATTTTAGGAAATCAGTCTGCTGTATCATATGGTAGACACAATCCCCTGCATAAGTCAATGTACATAAAGGGATGCTATTACTGAGTAAGGTTTCTTCAATATCCAGAGACATTGGAAGTGTTAGCAGTAATTCGATTTTTCATCCTATTAAAAAGGTCTTTGGACGTATACACAAAGTACAAGCATTTACTGGAAATCACACTGCTGGAGTAATATTTTTCCCCTAATTACTTTATAAAGATAATTTTCACCTGAAAATATTTTGAAGTGGATCTGGACTTTCACATCCTATCAATCATCAAGGCTAACCATTTTGGTCTGTGATGTTGTGCACCATATTCTTTTATGTGAATCAAATTCCTACGGCGTGGAAAGAGGCAATTAGGCCCATCAAGTCTGCACTAACCCACCAAAGAACATCCACCCAGCCCCAGCCCCCTACCCTATGCCTATCACCTGCATTTACTATGGTTAACTCACCTAGCCTGCAGGTCCCTGGACAGTACAAACAGTTTAGCATGGCCAGTCCACATACCCTGCACATCGGTGGCCTGTGGGAGGAAACTGGAGCAACCAACAGAAACTCATGCAAAGTCCACACAGCTCCACAGAATTTCTCTGAAAAAAAATGTTCCTGATGTTTATGATTTTAAGACAACTGCTGTATGTCTTTCCAGCAAATTAATTAATGCGTCTTTAATAATATTGCCGAGAAGCTTGTAAGCTTGAAAAACACTGAACAGCAACTCGCATCAAATGACAATTTAATTTTTTAAATTTCTGTTTAGTTATCAGAGGGCAGAGGTCCCATTTTGTGGCACATGAACCACTGTTCAGGTGGAAAAGGCTGAAGTCTGAAACAGGGATGAAAGTGTCGAACAATGGCTCCCTTCCCAACACCACTTGGCTGCATTTTTTTTGTAATAGAATCCCTACAGTGTGTAAACAGGCCCTTTGTCCCAACAAGTCCACACCGACCCTTGGAGCATCCCACCTAGACCCATCCCCTTATAACCCACTGCAGTTACACATCCCTGAACACTATGGGCAATTTAGCATGGCCAATCCACCTAGCCTGCACACCTTTGGACTGTGGGAGGAAACCGGAGCACCTGGAGGAAACCCACGCAGACAGAGAGAACGTGCAAACTCCACACAGACAGTTGCCTGATGGTGGAATTGAACCCAGGTCCCTCGCACTATGTGGCAGCAGTGCTAACCACTGAGCCACCGTGCCTCCCTGTTATTGCTCCTAGCTCCCAACCTGCCATCAGGATGAAGCACAGGTCAGGATCATGCAGGATCAGGGTGATTTTGAAATGGGGATGATCAATTAAATAGCTGCCTTCAGGCATGTTACCATGATAAGTGGGCTGAACGCTAGAGTGACAATAGGAGGCCATTCAACATGAATGGATCATTGGTTCCACCAGAGATAGAAGCTGAAGTATGGAGAGGATCAAGCTAATCAACTCCATTCCCAATTGCCCATTATAAATTAGGTACGAAGAACAGAAGTGTTAGGGACCTCATGCTTCAGGGGAAATGCCTTCCTTTCCACACCACCATAACGGACGCTGTCAGGGTTGTGACTAATAATCACTCCATCTGAAGGAGCAGCTCCCCAAAAGCTTGTGATTTCAAATAACCTGTTGGACTATAACCTGGTGACTTCTGACAATGATCAGAACAGCATCTTACAATTAGATTGGAGCTTCCATTTCCAATACTTACCCAGTAATAGGAAAACTGACCTTTGGTTAGTCATACCTAGTAAAAAGGAAAATGGTTGTAGTTTTTGAAAGCCACTAATCTCAGCTTCTGCGCAATGTTCAGCGCCATTCATGACTCTTCAGATACTGAGTAATTCATGTCCAATTGTAGCATGGTCTGGACAATCATCAGGCTTGGGCTGAAAAGTATCAAGTAAAATTCATGCCACACAAATACCAGGCAATGACCATCTTCAAAGAAAGAGAATCAAACCATTGTTCTGAGACAATGGCATTACCATCACTGAAAAACCCACAAACACCCTAGGTTATCACTGGCCAGAAATTGAAATGGATTAGCCATATAAATGCAATGGTTACAACAGCACATCAGAGGCTAGGAATCCTGCAGTGATTAACTCACCTCCTGACTTCCCAAGTCTATTCACCATCTACAAGGCACAAATCAAGAGCATGATGGAATGCTCCTCACTTGCATGGATGAGAGTAGTTCTGACAACATTCAGGAAGCTTGATGCCATCGAGGACAATGTAGTGCACCAGCGTAGATGGCACCACATTCACAATCATTCACCCCCTCCACTACTGACACAGCGGTAGCACCAGGTACCACAGAGAAACTCAAGGATGGGATGACATGGGAAGACCACCATCTGCAAGTTCCCTTCCAAACCATTCACCATCCTGATGTGGAAATATATCATCCCTCCATCAGGGTCATTGGGTCAAAATTATCAAATACCACTCATGATATTGCAGGTCTACCTTCAGCACATGAACTGCAACGGTTCAAAAAGGCAGCTCACCACCACTTCGTCAAGGGAAGCTAGGGATAGGCAATAAATGCTGGCCAATCCAGGGACACTTACATCACAAGAATGCATTAAAAAGATTTGGACAGCTGGTTTGTATATAGCACTGGCCATCTCTTGCAAAATCACTTGCTGTAGGACCAAGTTAGATAATTAGCTCATCATCGAGCATGTGAAATTGCAGCCTCCATCCAAATGAAAATACAACCCACACATTCTTAGGTTCATTCAGAATGTCACATGATCCCTCCACTAATGTCATTCCTAGTTGGTTCTTGCGATTTAGTTTTGAACATCAAGACAACTCTAACTATTGTGACGTTATGGGTCTGATTTTCTCTTTCATGCTGGCCCCCAATGTCAATGCGTGGGGGAATCACAAGTGAGTGAATTCCACACACAAGCCAATCTGTAACCAGAGATCAAACTTAGTGTCCAATTAAAGATGGCAAACTGGCTCTTAAGGCCAAGTGGAGGCCCTCCAGCATGAAAGCAGCAGCAGCCTGCAGTTTAGGTGAAAGACTGTCTAACTTTGTTGAAAAGTAGTTTAAGCAGCATGGCTATAAACGCAAAGATGAAACCCCTGTACAGGGTAACCTGTCACCTCAGCAATTGTTAGGTCAGTAGCGAGGGCCTGAACATATGCCACTAGGCAGTTGGCTTAGTCCCAAAGAAAATTCCTGTCAGCTTTTGAGAATAAGTGTTAAGTCGCCTGTAAAAATTATTAATTAGTTACCCTCCGTCTTCAGGCAGGTCACCCGAACCCAAAACTCCCATCTCACCGATTCTGCCTCCATCAAAATGGCCTGCATGCTTCCACATTTATCCCCATCACAGCCAGGAAATTCTGTCTTCAGAGGCCATGGAAACAACTGGACAACTTCTCTATTGGGAGTTGGAGAAAGGAAGTTTCCAAAAAATGTTGCTTTTAATTTGCATGAAGCTGTCTGGAGAAATAGGTCAGCTTTCCACTTTTCCAGAGAAGCAGATGTTGTTTATTTTCTCCCATTTTAGCTGTAACTTGTCATCGAGTGCGACAAATCTGCAGCTCCAATGTACAACAATTAATCAGTGGCATCGATAGCACTGTGGACACCACAATGTAGGTGGTCTTTGGGATTGCTGGCTATAATTGATAGGATTCAATCTTTTGTTAAGTGAAGCTGGTGATTTTGTTAAATAGGTTAAAATTAAAACAAAGACTTGCAATTGAGTATGATATCAAGGCTTCTACAGACAATTCACAACAGAGGTAATGGAAGTAGAATGCAAACATGCTGGATTATTCCTTGGTGAATATGTTGAACTTCTAAAAATAAGTTCTGGTGATCATTATTGTGATTTTTCTCCTCCTTTGTGATGTCTTTTGGGAGTTGTATTTAATATTAACCCCCAGAGTGTGAATATTCTTGTTGGGGAATAACCTTACTGGCAAATTGCAAACTAACAGAATGTAACACCTAACATTCCACTGGCCAAGACATTGCATGGTACACAAATTTAACCTGTCAATCTGCATTTCCCAGGATTTCAGGATCTCAGATTCTTGGTTCCCCATACCACAATTTGCAAAATACTTGTTCCTGTTTCTTGACTCATGTATTTTGAGGTTTTAGTTTAGTCAAATTAAATCAAATATACTTGCAAAATATCTTTGCAACTTTAACACTTCATCTCTAATTTCCCAGTCTACCTTCACTGTTGTAGCTGCTTGCTGAATATTTCTCTGTTTCTCACATTTTTTGCAAAACTCATCACCAAATCACCCAATTAAAGTTATAAAATGAATTACAAGCACTTCCAACTAAATTACAAGCACCAGGGACAATTTCATGCTAACAAAAATAAGAAGGATGTGGGAGAGGGAAATGGAAATAAAGTAGTCCAGCCTCCACAGTGACAATCTCCAGTTGAAAGAGTTGACTGACCGAATGTTGCAGACTGGCACAATCCAAGGTCCAGGACTACATGCTGTGGAATGCACTAGAGCTTGGGGCAGCTGCCATCAAAGCGCAGCAGGCTAAGGTCACCATCTAAGGTCTTTCTGCCAAAGTACAACGGGGTCCATTCAGTTATTGCAAACTCCCACTGCCTCAGATACATGTTAATAGTTCCTAGTACCTAGCATAATTAAGAAATGCTTTAAAGTTAGTTCTAACTATTGACAAAATCAGACCCAGATGTTCGTTTTCTTCTCTGCACACGAAAAACTGTATAGATCTGAGATAGTAGGATATGTATAGATCTGAACTGCTTTAGATTTCCTTCTTTAAAGAAAAAAGCTCCCTGAAGGCTTCAAGGGTGTTGGTGAATATTGTGTGCTCCCTCTCCAAGGGTACACCCTGGCACAAACATCACCATAAGACGGAAGGAGGAAGTCAGGAATTATGACCTTCTGTTGATGTGTACTTTAGCCAGGCCCACAATGAGGCCATCTGACCTGCCCAGGTTTCTCTTTAAAACTCCTGCTGAGCTCTGGCTGCTATAAGCAGCTTCCGAACAAATGACTTGTTACTTTCATTTTCTCTTAAGGCCGGAGTAGCAGATTCTTTATTGGCACATTAGCCCTAACAATGGATTATAATACTGGTCTAATACCTACACTTGGACTTGTTCCAGCAAATTCTTAAATGCAATTATGCTGAACAGAGTATGAAGTCAGTAGTTCGATGAGTGAGGGGATTTTAAGGGTTGATTTCTAATCGATGTAATTTTGATTACATTTAGCAACTTAATAAAAATTACTATTTAGAAGAGGTAAGTTGCTATTTCAAAGTAATGAGTTACGTGTCTTCCAGGTTTGAAGAGGGACAAACAAGCTGTCAGAGTCACGGTCACAAGTAGGTAAGCTAGTTAGCTTGAACTATCGTGTCTGATCTAGCCAAGTAGAATGGTTGGTAGCCCGAGCATCAAGGACAAATGGATAGTCTGCTGTGAAAATAGAGACAAATCGGAAAAATTAAATTCTTGGCCTTGGGGGAATAAGAGTGTCGAATTCTGGAATGCAAGTTGAGGATCTCACTAGTGACCGGGGAGGGATCTATTTGCATGCTTTTACATGTCTTTAGTGTTTACATTTAGGTCATAGATATGCAGTATCCTACCCTCCTATGGGTGAGACAGAAACTAGGTGGTAACAATTCCAGACACGAAAGTCAGAACATGTATCTGATGGCTCCAACTTGCTCCTCCAGGCCTCCGTCTGGGATAACATTTCCCAACGTCTCTGGTTATGTTTCATGGACAGCGACCACCTATAACCTTGTCACACACCACCCCCTCAGGGCAGAGGCTGGCATCAGTCATGTACCAGCCTCACCATATCCTCATAGCACATTTCCAACACACTTAGAATATAGTTCTTTACTTCACTACTGCATGTTAGGGTTCACCAGGGCCTTTCATTGTAACACTGCTGACCATCTACTTTGTGCAAAGGGACAAACACACATCTCATGGATTTGACTAGGGTGCTTCTCAAGGCTCCTGCCTTGCTGTCTTAGCACACACTGACTTTGTGGCTAATTTAATGCTCAGAGTGGCTCTGACTTGCTTCACCTTTTTTTTTGTGATTGGTGCTTCATCCAGAACTTAAAGACTCCCAGTCCTTCTGCCATGACTTGCCTTTGAGTGCAGTCACAACATAAGGCAGCCTGTCATGGCTGGTAGCAGTGTTCAGTCAAGGGGCTGGAGATGTTGCTGTCTGGTGCAGTGCTAGTCCACTGTCCTAAAATAAAGAAATAGAAAGATGTGGTCTTTACAATGATGTTTAATACAAGTTAAGGTTACAAACAAATGAAGACCTTCACAACATCTCATCCTACCGCATTGAATCATTTCAAAGTTTCATGCTAGTTTAGGCACAATAGAAAGGATTGTTGTATCTCAGAGAGGTAAATCGTTGTGTGGTGCTAAGAATTGCTGCCTTCACACATTACTTCTTATCGGTGCAACTAAAATGGCATTCACTAACATAGCTGATGATGAAAAGTAAATATTTATTACTAATGTGATGTTCTATTTACAATGAAGTGTTGCTCATGTCACTTGTGTGCCCTCAAGCTTTTCTTTTCCCTTTCTCTCCTACTATCTAGGTGTAGTCTGGTGTCTGCAGCTGGGATGGAGGGGCTCTCTCTATTGTGAAGTCCATTGGCCTTGCAGTTTTGGGCAGGCAACCCCAAAGACTTTTGTAGTTGGGTGGCCCAGACACATGGAGATTATCCTGCCCAAAGATAGGTGCACCCTCCTTAGCTTAACATCTGATAAGGCTGAGGATGGCAAGCGGTGTGAAGATGGAGGGCCCAGCTATCTCCAGAGTGTTCAGAAAGGAGACTTCAGGAGCGCCTGTAAATGGTTCCTCCTCCAACTGTGTGTCTGCTGACTCCAACCTTTCTCTTTCTGAGGAAGCAGCAGCTGGAGTCGAGTCAAAGTTCCTTGCCCAACCTAGTCTCCTTGACTTTGGTGCTGAACATCAGTGACTAGTGAGTTTACACGTCTGTACGCATACCAAGCAGTGACCAAGAGTTCTGGATCCACATCTCCATGGCAGCAACCAACCCGCTCATGGACGTTGTCAGACACTTATATTACCAGAGGCAACATGGTACTGACACAGTTGGTGGACTCCAACATTCAAGGCAGTATGCCCGGCCTTTGCCAAAGCTGTCTGCTGTGCCTGTGTTTGCCTGTAGACTTGGATAAAGTCATAAGTGGTTGACGCGAGGGGTGTCCTGCCTTTGGCTGAGCAGGTGCTTGGTTTCTGGCAGTGCTCCGAGTGCCAGCAACCTGGTGTGTTCCTGCTTCAACTAGCTCAGATGTGGCAGTGATGTGCTCACCAGAATGTGCTCCTAACTATACTCTAGCTAAAGTACCCACTGAGGTGTCAGGTGAGAGCTAGTGGACAGTACCAGGTGTATCCTTGCTCAGGCTTTGCCCACTGAACCAAACCATTTCACTTGCAGTCAAAAGTCATCATGTCCCATATCAATTAAACGGATTTTTGTTGTCTGTAAATTTTCCCATCATACCTCCCACATTTAAGTCTAAAGCATTAACATGTATGACCACAAAGAAGGGACCAAAACACTGAGCCCTGTGAAACATTGGAATCCATACAGACAACATCCACTGCACTATCCTCATCAGGCCTTGTTGTTACTTCCTCAAAAACTTCAATTAAGTTAGTAAGACATGAAGGTCCCTTGACAAAACCATGCTGACTACCACCGATTCATCCATGCCTTTCCAAGTAACAGTTACCCTATCCGTCAGTACAGGGATAATGCTGGTAATTTTCCCCAGGGGTCTGTCAAACTGACTGGCCAATAATCTCTCGCACCCTTTCCTGAATGATGGCACAATGTCCGCAGACCCCAATCCTTGCCTTAGCCAATTTTTTCCTTATTCTCTCATAATCAAGGATAGGTTTAAGAATAAAAGTTATAGTCTCAAACTGTGTGTTTATTGGCTGAACTTACAGTAGAGGCAGAAATTACAGAATAAGAGCGTCAGCCAAAAAACACAGTATAATTATATTTCTCCAAAACATGTTTGATCAGTTCACTTCCTAAAAATGACCCTGGAATCAGTTTTCCTCTTGTGAGAGTCTCAGACTTGCCCTACGAGATGAATAACAACAAATTTCTGAATTGTTAGAATGACTCAGAGCTGTTATCGCTATTATTGAACCTCTCGACACTGCAAACAATATGCAATTTAAAAGTAGTGGAGCAGGTGCTGAACATGAGGCTAAGGGCAGCATAGGGTAGCAAGTCAGTTGTGTGCAATTTTTTAAGAAAAAGACTGGGGGATGGGAAAACATTGATGTTATCAGCATTTTCTCAAATTTTTTCACCACTGAACGAGTTGGCTTCTCATTGTGGTGCATTTCAACTTGGGCCAGTTGCCATCACCATACCTAGTGTCCATGTGCAAACCAAAATAAATAATAGTAGGTAATCCAACCATGGCAAGGCCACACATTTTGAGCCCATCCCATCCTCGTCCAATACCTATTGATGCATAATTTCCAGTTGCATCCATTGGGTAGCTATAAGGATCAGAAAATGACCAATTTCAAGGAGCTGGCACTATGCTTTATCATGCTATCTTTCACTATTCTTTAGCAACATATTTATTTTGGGGGATATAAGCAACGGGACTGTATCAGGTATCACACGCTATTTAAAGACACTCTGAACTTTGGCTACAAAGTCATGTTCAATATGGAAAATGCTAGGAAGAGTTAGTACCAGAAGTGCCCCCAATCAGGTACTTTTATTATCTTGGTTGAGATGAACACTTCCTAATGCAGATCAACAGCATTTCCAACAAGCAGCCTGACACAATGAGAAGAGGTAGCCTGAACATTTCAATAGAAAATTTCACAACGCAATAAAATTGGCTTAAATATTTATTGCTTCAGTGATGTTCAGATGTGATCTGACAACAATTCCTAAGCGAAGATGCATAATTCTTATCTTTATTACTCCCTGCTAAGCTCTGCACCACTTCCAACCCACAGTAACTCTCCCTTCAGTCTCCAGTGAAAGTAGCGCATTTGGAATTTTACTAATACACAATACAGCTGTTAGAAGGGGCTTGATCAGGATGCATGACTCACCAATAGCACAACAAATAATAAAAATGGCAACTGAGAATGTACATTCCAATAAAACACGAGTTCACAAGTGTACCAAATTAAAAATTTAAAAATAACAGTATTCTTTAAAAAGGCACCTAAAACACTGCAAAATATGCTTCAGATCAGCACTAAAGGAAAATTTATTACAGCTTTAATTAATTTCTAAGCAGAACACAATTTTTCAGGTATTAGATTGCCAACACTTACACCTTCAGCCCTCCAGATGGTGACATTTCTCAGCATTACTAAGGAATGGGAACTACCACGAGGAAACAGACAATTTTTAATGCATTATAATATGGATCAGAAGGTAGATTTGGAGTTTAAGCTGAAGAGAATTAAAATCAGTTACAGTTCATTTTTCACTGAAGAAACAACCTTAACCTTGTTTGTTCCTTTTCAAGTAGAGAATAACATGCAGATTTTGTTCCTACATTGATCGTTCAGGATATAGATGTTTAAAAATGTACTGTACCTTGTTGATTAGGAAATGGGTTTTCTGCACACCACTAGAAGGCAAAATTAACTAACACTTCAAAAATCTTGTAACATGATCCCCACCCTACTCATCAGAAGTGAATGACTGAATATGCCTATGGCATCGTGGTAGCAATCACACCCATACTTCAAACATGACAAAACACATTTTGTATCTCATACCTGCATTCAAAGACGAGCCAGAACTAGATCATTGTCCTCTGTGCAAATTTTCCAATCTACTTTTATTACCCAACAATTACATGCATCAGAACATATTTTGTAATCCATGCTCGTGAGTCAGAGCATACCAACATAAGACAGTACACCCAGGAACAGGCCCCTGTCTGCACCGTGATGCCATTCTAAACTAATGCTATCTGACAACACACTCCATGTTCCTTTATTCCCTGCCTGCTCATGTGTCTGTCTAAATGTCTCAAGTTTTGTTATCGTTTGTTTCCATCACCTGCCCTGACACTGCGTACCAGGAACTGTTTACCCTTTGTAAAAATTGTACCTTGCACATCTCCCTTGAACTCAACTCCACCCCCCCACCTTAAACTATGACCCCTAGTATTTAATATTTCCAACGTGGGAAAAAGGGCTCCCACTATCCACAGTATCTATTCCTCTCAATTTTATATATTTCTATCAGGTTACCCTCAGCCTCCAATGCTGTAGCGAAAACAATCCAAGTTTTTCCAACCTCCCCGATAGGTAATACATTCCAATAAATGCAACATTGTGGTAAACCTCATTTGCACAGGCTCCAAAGTCTCCACATCCTTCCTATAGTTTGGCAACTAGAACTACACGCAATACTCCAGATGTGCCTACTCAATTCTTGTACAGCTGCAACATGACTTGCCAACTCTTATACATCATGCCCCAACTGGTGAAGGCAAGCATGTTGGATGCCTTCTTCAGCACCTTATCCACTTGTATTTCCACTTTCAGAGCGCTATGGACTTGCACCCCAAGAACCCTCTGTATAAAAATGCTCCTAAGGTGCTGCCATTTGCTATATACTTTCCTCTTGCACTTGACTTCCCAAAGGGTCTCTGGGTTAAACTCCATCTGCCATTTCTCCACCCAATTTCTCAACTGATCTTATAATCTTCATCAGTAGCCACAACTCTACTACTATCATATGCTATCTTAGAAATTAGACCACCTACATTGTAGTATATATAAACGATATGGATGATAAACAGCAGAGATCTCAGAACTGATCCTTGTGGAATACCACTGGTCACAGACCTCCAGTGAAGCAAAACACTCCTCTACAACAAACTGCTTCTTCTGTGGCCAAGCCAATTTTGTATCCAACTCATGAACTCACCACAGATCCTATCTGTCCTAATCTTCTGGACCAACCTACCATGAGGAACTTTGACAAATGCTTTAGTAAAATC
Organism: Ginglymostoma cirratum; assembly: GCA_024137785.1. Taxonomy (NCBI): domain Eukaryota; kingdom Metazoa; phylum Chordata; class Chondrichthyes; order Orectolobiformes; family Ginglymostomatidae; genus Ginglymostoma; species Ginglymostoma cirratum. The sequence continues at coordinate 6,386,994 of JAHRHZ010000289.1, read as the reverse complement.
CACATAAACAGCATCCACCGCCCTACGCTTATCAATCATGTTCACTTGCTCCAAGAAAAATCAAAAATTTGAGACACAAGATTTCCTGCCACACAAATACAAGCTGACTACTTCCAATAAGTCCAATTCTTTTCCAATTTTGAGTAAATCCTGTCTGAGAATGTATAATAATTTCCCTACCACTGATAGAAGGGTCACTGGTCTATATTTTCCAGGATTATTGCAGTTTCCCTTCTTAAACTAACATTGGCCATGATGTCTAGGCCCGAAACGTCAAGCCTTCCTGCTCCTATGATGCTGCTTGGCCTGTGTTCATCCAGCTCCACACCTTGTTATCTCGGATTCTCCAGCATCTGCGGTACCTATTATCTCTAATATTGGCCATTTTCCACTTTTACGGGAACTCCACTGTGGCTAAAGAGGATACAAAGATCTGTGTCAAGGCCCGGCAATCCCCTCCCTCATATCCCTCAGTAACCTGGCATAGATCCCAAGGACAGACCAAGGACATTTTTCTTACATACCCCACCCTCCCCAGCCAAGACTTGTTGACTTTACTGTCAGCATTTCACATGCATTTTACAGGAGACAACTCACCAGTTCTTCTACAGAATAATGCAGTTAGAATGTTTTATATAAAATTGATGCACTCTTAGCTTAACAGTTGTCAAAAAAGTGGTAGTTTGGCACTCCCTCAGTACTAAGTTAATGTGTCAACCTAGATTTTTTTCTCTTAACCCCCTGAAGTGCGACTTACAACCTCTGTTTCATGAGGAGAAGACTAACTCTGACCCAAGGCAGACTTTTTTTATTAGTTTCTTAAAGCGATGCATCTAGTCTTTATTAAATAATTAGATTGATATTGCGTTCACTTTATTTATTATGAACTCAAAACTTAATCTTTCATGAAGAATCAAAATGATACAGCATAGGAGGAACCCATTTGTCCCACCACATTTCTGCTGACTTTTTGAAGAACACATGTATTTCATTCCTCAGCCCTGACCTATTAGATTGTTTCTAAAATTAACTTTTACAAGTCCTTTTGTCCTTCTCCCACAGATTAAATTAAAGTTAATTCCAGATTAAACATATCCCGACTTAATCTCTGCATGTTCACCTCTGCGGGAGCGTCGTCCCTGGTCAGGAGTAAAGACTGAGGAGGCTGGCTGGATTCAGGCAGTGGCAGACTTTTATTGAAGCAACAGCCAGTTAATGCAAGGAGAGGGCCAAAGACCTTCCTGGAATCTGGCCTCGACAGGAGAACCAAGTTGCTCTCTTAATCTATGGCTCAGATTGGAAAAGAGATCAATGATGCACTCTGATTTTTACTGTGAACTATGACATTTTTATAGATTTTGTGTTACGATATTCACATGCAGCGTGGTCACTATGTCCTTCCCTGTTATTCCATACACCCAATCCTATGAAACACCTAATCAATGAATGACACTCCTATGGACAGCCTCAGGTTCCCATGATGTTTAACAGACATTGTAATTGCCAGGTTTTGGGATCTTTCTATGCATCCTATGATTTCTCATTCCAAAGTTACTGATGGTACTCCTTTGGGTCTGTCCCAGAATTGCATATCTCCAAGGATTGCATGAATTCTGTTATCCATTGCATCCCATGTGCGCTCTTTCAACTTCTGCTATTCCTCTTATTTTCCACTGTCCCAATTATATATTAAAAAAAAACACAAGTCAGTTGACTTTAACTGACTGCTATAAGATTCATAGTATTAATTTCTCTTGATAAAATTAGTTGAACTTTTTAAAGTCATAAATTCAGAACAATCTTTCGTTCAGGACATGCAGATAACTTTTGAGATAAGGAAAGCGTTTCCTGAGACTAATTAACTTTCACATCTGGATTTAAATTTTGTTCCCCTAATGCTTCTATTACATTTCGATTATACGTGTATCTATAGTTATGTTGAAATTTGATTATCTGATGAATCTTTAACAAGAACCTACTTCTTAATACTGTGAATAACTTCAAAGAAACAATTGATTAATACAAAATAAATTTCAGTTGCTGTTTTCATAGCTGCTTGATGAGTTAGGTTCAAGGGGTGAGATTTACGCCCCTTGTTTTAACTGGTGTTGTTCACCTAAGAGGTGAACATCCTTTAACAAGGTTAGAATCAATCACTTGTCAGATTTTAATGAATTTTGTCTATACTTAGAGATCCCCTTATCAAACTGCCTCAGTTGGTTGCTTGTAGAGCCTCCCGTTCACCTTAGAGAAGCCCTGTAAAAAGAGGTACCATTATGTTTCACTTAAATGCCGAAACAGGCCATTTTAACTCTATTTATCCCTTGTCAGCCATTTTGTGTTTTTCAAGCATGGGCAGCCCTTACAACTTCTCAGACCCCATTTCCAAGCCATTTTTCTCATGAATTTTTCATAAAATTGGCTACAACTGTCCGATGGGTCAACTTGCAGCAGCTCGTTGCAAGTGTAATTTGCCAAAAATGTCATAGTTGCTATCGTTTCAGGTTAATTTCCAGAAAATTTGCAGGTAGAAATTGATCACAAAGATTTGTGTTAGAGCTTCAGCTGGGTATACAAAAGATTGGCATAATCATAAAAGATTTAAGAATTTCAATCATATGTTGCATCCAGTTCAAATCTGTTTACAGTCCTTTGAAGGAGCACCGACAGTTATTCTTGTTTTGCGGGGGCGGGGGGGGGTGCAAGGGCACATTGTAAAGGCCCTAAGGTACTAATTTAATTTTTAAAAAGTGTATACAATGAAATTAGTAAATTGTTTTTATATGTATTTATTACTTTGTGATTTCACAGGTGGTTGTCTAGTCCCCCTCATTATAAAATGTTTATTTTTGTGATGATCCAATTTTTATCAGTATTAGTTAAACTTGGCCAGGTTACTACTATGAAATACGTAAAAGAACATTTTTGATGTGAAGCAGAAAAGCAATTTATTCTAAGATTCTCCCATTGCACTGGTTTGTGCAAGATAATATGTTTATGATTATTTGCAAGTAAGTTGACTGGAAACGTGAACAAAAAGGTCACTTCAGAAAACCTGCACAATTTTACACACAATTTATGTGCAGAATGCTAATTACGACCAAAGGAAAACTCTGTCCCTGGTCACTTTCCCGAGTAACCAGTTTTATTGACACACACTAGTTCATTCAAAGAGGTGGAAAACAAGAGCTGGGTTTATTCCCGTGTCAGAAACTGATTAAAGCTCAGATTTTCACAGTCCTTAACTAATATAGGTTTCCTTCTGCTTAGAGTTAATCAGGTGGGAAAGAAACAGGGTCAAATGAAGACTTTGCACCAAAGCTCCCTCTTCTCCAGGGGAAGGGGAGATACCACGGGGGAGCCCAAACCTGGCACCTTGGGCTCAGAGCTTAACTTCGTTGATGCCAGCCTGGACATCATGCTGGAGACCAGAAGCCATCTCTCCAAGGGATCTCCCTTATCCCAGAATCAATTCACAAACTTTGAATTTGGAGTGAAGATCTGAGTCAGTCTGGACTACACTGGTGCCAAACTAACATTCCTGGAATATACTGCCATACAGGACACATTTTAAGATAACAAAACTTGTTCATCATGTGGTTTAGTCATGGAGTCATACAGTTTAATAGCACAGAAAGAGGTGCTTTGGCCCATCATATCTGCCTGGTCATCAAGCATCTACCAACTCTTGTTCCATTTTCCAGCATTTGGCCTACATCATTGAATGCTAATGGCATTTCAAGCAATCATCTAAATACTCCAATGTTGTCACAGTTTCTGCCACTATAAACACTTTCTGACAGCAAGTTCCAGAAACTCCCCACCCCAGACTTAAAAAAACCGACCTGAAATTCCCCCCTAAACCTCCTGACCCTTTCAGCAAATGTCTGTCCCAAGGTACTTGACCCCTTTACTAACGGGAAATATTTATTGCCAACTCCCTATCTATACCATTCATAATTTTGCATACTACAATTGGGCACCCTTCTTGAATAATGGTACTACACACTAGCAGTCCTCTAATTCATTGGCACCTCTCCTGTGGTCAAAGAGGATCAAAACTTAATGTTATGGCTCTTGCAATCTTTTCCTTCCTCTCACAACAACCTTGGATACATATCTCATTTGACCTGGAGATTTAGTCAGCTGTAAGCCTGTCAATTGTAAATTTTCATGAATATCACTGTCCTCCATTGATATCTATACTGACATTTTCTCTACAGTAAATACAGATGAGAGTTTAGCTAAATTAGGGAACACCCCAATGTACTTAAATGTAGATGTGAATAGCAGGTTTGGGCAAATACCAGTGTAAGAGGATGCCAAGCTTCTCATGATGTTTTTAGTACAGGTTCAAAGATTGTTTTAATTTAAGAACATAAGCACCAGAGATCTTTCAAAGAACAATGTCAAATCATTGAGGGCTGACAGTGACATTTGCCAAGCGGATGATGTAGATACATGGATCCACTTAATTAAGCATGACATGAGAATGAGAGTAGTACTAAGATGACGACTAGGCAGGATTGACACTGTGAGCTATCACAGCCAGTCCTCTTGGTCACAGTAACTGCATCAGGAATGATGCACTAAAGACCAGTCATAAAATAACTTACAGCTCAAGGAACATTATGGACTTACAAATATTCATGGGAAGGTTAGACACAAATTCCTACCCTTGTACAAACATAGGTACCATTGATCAAAGACAGATTTAGAGAAAGTACTAAGCAGACATGAAATTTACCTAAAGTAAACAGATAAAACACTACAATAGTCATTACAAATCAGATCTTCAACTGGGAGAACAGGTTTGAACCAGACACCAATTTTAATATGAAGATAGTGAAGGTATCACCACACCCAAATCTTTTATTGTCCAGGCAAAACTATGTACAGTAAAGAAAAAAAAAAGACTTTCATTGTAATTAAGCAATGGCATGTAAAAGAGAACCCCAAGAAGTCTTGTTCAACTTCTAGCGTAAGCAACCAGAAGACCGAAATCAAATGAAAATGCCTTATTCTCTACAAGGAACTAGGCACAGTAGACTTGTGAATGCACTACCATATTTACTGATCTAAGAGAAAGAGAGAAAAGAGGGGACAAGGAGAGAATATGAAGAGGAAAACAAAAATAATATTTATATAGGAGCATTAAAGGCTACATGACTACAAAACATTAAAAAATGTTCAGAATGATCAAGAAACTAAACAATAACTTCCTGACACAGACAAAGACTTGGGGGGATTTGCAGTATAATGGCAATATATTAGTCTGAGTCTAATCTAGGGTTAACTGTAATAGACTGTATTATGAGGGAAGGAAATGACATATATTGATATGATCTGACATCTTTAGCAGAGTCAGAAGCTGGCACTGGACAGAAGCTAGGGCAAGCGAGTGTTCTCATATCTATTAATGTTTTATAATACAGTGCTTTACAAACAGCAGTCTTCAAGAATTATTTTAATTACTCCAACTCAACAACACATGATTTAATGCCAGTGGTTGACCCATGCTTCTTCCTCAGATGAACAGGAACAATCGCTTCAAGTGAGCAAACGTGTTGTGCCTAAACATGGGAGATCCTGAGCGTGTGTTTAATGAGCAGGGTTAGGAGATGGAGGAGGGGCTACTCATAACAGAGGAAATAAAACCAATATATTAGCAATAAAAAAGCCAAGAAACAATTGCATCTTTTAGAGATAAGGGTGCAGTGGAGGGTGGTTTATGGAGCAATTGGGTCTTGAATCTAAAAATAGTCAATAATCTTTGCTGACCAGGAAGTTTCTCAAGTGTCTGAATACTTTGGAGTTGGTGAGCTAGGCCTAGGAGATAATGATGTGATTCAGCCTCATCTGATGACAGTAGTATCCATGACTACATGTGTGCCAAACATTGTAATGGACAGGGCTAAACAATTTCACAACCAATGGATCAAATCTAAGTTCTACAGTCCTGCCAGATTCAGTTGCAAATAGTGTGGATAATTAAACAATTCACTGAAGGTGGAGGCTCCACAAATAATCTCATCTTGAAAATGATGGGGGAGCCCAGAACATCAGTGCATATGGTAAAGCTGAAGCACTCAAATCCATCCACCTTCAGCCAGAAATGCTGTTCAGATGATTCAGCTCAGCCCTCTCTAGAGGTCCCCTGACTCACCCATGTCAGTTTTCAACCTATTTGTTTCACTCCACATGATATCAAAGACAGCACAGTGGCTCAGTGGTTAGCATTGCTGCCTCACAGCACCAGGAACCTGGGTTCAATTCCATCCTCGGGTGACTGTGTGTAGAGTTTGCATATTCTCCCAGTGTCTGTGAGGGTTTCTTCCGGGTGCTCCGGTTTCCTCCCACAGTCCAAAGATGTGCAGGTTTCGGTGGAGTGGCAGTGCTAAATTGGCCATAGTGTTCAGGGATGTGTAGATTAGGTGGGTTATGGGTCCGAGTGGGATGCTCCAAGGTTCGGTGTGGACTTGTTGGGCTGAAGGGCCTGTTTCTGCACCGTAGGGATTCTATGAACAATCGGAGCGCTGGATATAGGAAAGGCTGTGCTCTGACAACATTCTGGCATGGACACTGAAGCCTTGTGCTCCAGAAATTTCTGGTCCCCTAGCCTTGCTCTTCCAGTACAGTTACAACATTGACATCTGTGTGACAACACGGAAAATTGCCAATGTCCTGTTCATTAAAAAAAAGGACAAAACCAACCCAGTCAATTACAGCCCCAATCTAATCTTGATTAGCAAAGTGATGGAAAGTGTCATTAAGTGGCATTTGATTAGCAATGATTTGCCCACTTAAGTTCAGTTTGGATTCCACCAAAGCTACACACAGCTCCTGACCTCATTAAAATCTTGATATCAACATGAACAAAAGAACTGAAATCCAGAAGTGAAAATGACTGTACTTGACTAAATTTGGGATCAAGAGCCCTAGCAGAATTGGAGTCAATGGGAACTGGGGAAAAAAATTCTCCTCTAATTGGAATTGTACCTAATGTAAAGGAAGATAGTTGCAGTTGTTGGAGGTCAGTCATCTCAGCTCCAGGACATCACTGCAAGAGTTCCTCAGGGGGTTGTCCTAGGTCCAACCATCTTCAGCTGCTTCAATGACCTTGCCCCCATCATAAGGTCAAAGTGAGAATGTTCGCTGATGGTTGTGTAACGTTCTGAACTATTCATGAAACCTCAGGTAGAGAAGCTGGTCTTATCCATATGGATAGACCCGGACACTATCCAGGCTTTTCTGATAAGTGGCAAGAAATATTCATGCCACACAGTGCCTGGAAAAGACCATCTCCAGTAATAGAGACTCTAGCCATCACCCCTTGACTTTCAATAGCATTATCATTGAACTACCCGCTCTCAATATCCTGTGTGTTACCACTGACCACAAACTAAACTGAGTGAGCCATATAAATACAGAAGCCAGGAATTTTGCGGTGAGTAACTCACCTCCTGATTCCCCAAATCCTGTTCACCATCTACGATGCACAACTCAGGATATGATGGAATACTCCTCACTTGCCTGGATAACTGCAGCTCGAACAATACTCAGGAGGCTTTTCACTATCTAGGACAAAGCAAACTGCTCGATTGGCACCACATCCATTCTCTTCAACACCAACACAAGTGGTGCATAGTGTACCATCTACAACATTCACTGCAGTGTCTCATCAAGACACTTCAGACAGCAACTTCCTAACGCTATGTCATCTAGAAGGCCCAGGGCAATAGGTAAATAAGTAATCATCTGAAAGATCCCCACCAATCCACACCAGCATCTTGACTGGGAAATATATCATTGTTGCTTCAGTGTTACTAGTTCAAAATTTTGCAACACCCTTACAAAATGTACAATGGGTGTTCCTATACTCCGAAAACAGCAGTGTTTCAGGGAGGAAGCTCACCACCATCTTGGAAAATTTCTTAAACACTCCAAAGATGTGCAGGTTAAGTGGATTGGCCATGGTAAATTACCCATAATGTCCAGCGACGTGCAGGCTGGGCAGATTATCATACGAAATACAGGGTTAGGGTAGGGGCATGCGTCCAGGTTGGATGACCTTTGGAGGGTCAGTGTCAACTCAAATGGGCTGAATGGCCTGCTTCCATACTATAGTGATTCTATGAATTAGGGATGGACAATAACTGCTGCCTTGTCAAATATGCCCTCATCCTTTGACCAATTTAAAAAAAACTGCAGATGTTGGCAACCTGAAAGAGAATCAGAAATTGATGGAAATACTTTGCAGATCTGACAGTATCTAGGGAAAGAAAATCATAGAAAGATTGTTGACCTGAAAAATTCAATTTTGATCTGTTTATTTCCAGCATTTTAATGCTATTATTGCAAGGAAGTCTTTTGGACTGAAATCTTCATTTGTGTGTACTATCCACAATCACAGATGCTCTCTTTACGTTGAGAGGATTTGTTTCTCTACGGCATCTTTGACAACCTCAGGACTTTCCAAGCATGTTTCAGCAAATTAACTATTGGAATGTAACAACTGTTGTTGAGTGATCTGGCGGTCTAGTGGTAGAAAAATAAAAACAGGAAGTGATGGATAAATTCAACAATTTTGGAAGCTACAGTGGTGGGTGAAGAGAAATTAAACATTTTGAGTTTGATATGACTCTTTCAAAGACTCAAATGTAACCAAGTTTGATTTAACATCTCGTCAGAAAGGCAGATAAATAAACTTTTTTTCTCTAATCTGCTTAGAGCAAAGAGAAAGACTACAATGTAGAATCATGTTTGTTATGGAGAAAAACATGAACTTTGAAAGTGGTTATTTTGCACACATGACAGTAAGGATTACGAACAGTAAACCAATTTTTATAATGTACTTTGATTATTTTAAAGGGTCTGACTGCAGCATGAGTCATGTAGTATAATACTGCAGTTTGCGTCACATGGTACAATTGCACTGCAGTTAAATTCATGGGATGCAGTTGCACATATCTCCTACCCACACAGTGTAAAATCCAAAGATACTGATTTTGTAAATTGTAAGACTGTTACTTGTACATTGTACAATAAAACAGTGTAACTACGCAAGCACAAATTTAGGACAACATTTCAAACCAGCATCTATTATTTCAATGATACCAACCAACTGGTAAGCAAATTTGTTTGTTTTAACATGTCCTTCTGTTTATGCCAAAAATATCCACTTGCAGGACTGGAAACTGCAGCCTATAAAAACATAACACGCTGATATAGGATAACATAACAAAAATTAATTCTATGCAATTTATAGAGTGAAGTTGCTTTAAACTTACCTTTATACATAACATCAAGGAAATCTCTTGGGATCAGTACAGCAACTGGATTGTCAAAATTAAAGTCACAGTAGCCTTTGCATTCCAGTTAACCAAATGAGATGTTGGTTTAAACCTTTTAGAAAGTGTGCTTCATAAACAGCAAGTGGTAAACTTACAGGCAAATGCAAATACATGCCAATTTACGTATTTCAAAGAAAGTTACAGCACAGGAACAGGCCCTTCGAGCCTGCGCTGATCCAGATCCTCTATTTCAGAAGCTTCAAATTGTATTTTGAAAGATATGTAGTTGTTAGTTCAAGATTAATCTAACCAATAAAGTAGGAGTCTTCTTTTGGTAAAAAAGGCAATCCTAATTACCCTGGTTCATTTTATGCTGTGTCTAAAGGCAACAGATAGACTCAGTGGTAAAATGCAGGAACACAATGGCTCCATTTAAAATCCACATTAAGTCCCCAAATTTGATATCATCCATCTATTCGCTGAATTACAAACAAAAATTGCATTTCACACTTACCAAGTTAGTTCTTGCTGTTTTGTGAATACACGTTCCTGTGTTTTTAAGCTGTTTTCTTATGAATTTGTTTAAAAATGATAAAATTAATCTGAGCTTGAACAAGATGATCCAAAAGTATTGTCACCTGCCTGTTATAGTGGACTAGAATAAAATATTAAAGGTCCATTTTTAGTTACAGCACACTTAACAGTATGTTTCTGATTAAAGGAAATGCAGAAATTGTATTCCTTTCCTCAGTTTTAATCTGCCTCTTTTCTTTACCTCACCCAAGAGGTTAAATGGTTTCTGGGTCAATTCAGGAAAGTACACAGGAATGTGCACTTACAAAACAAGAAATAACTTGGTAAATGTAAAATGCAATTTTTGTTTGTAATTCAGTGAATAGATGGATAATATCAAATTTGGGAACTTTTTGTTGACTTTAAATGGAGCGATTGTGTTCCTGCCTTTAACCACTGAGCCTAGCTGTTGCCTTTAGACACAGCACAAAATGTACCACAGTTATTAGGAGAGAGATAGTAGGAACTGCAGATGGTGGAGAATCTGCGATAACAAGGTATAGAGCTGGATGAACACAGCAGGCCAAGCAGCATCAGAGGAGCAGGAAAGCTGACGTTTCGAGCCTAGACCCTCTTAGGATTTTTTTTTGGCCAGGGGTCCCGATTTCTTATCTACATGCTGCCCCTTGGCAGCATCATCTGAAAATGCAGCACTTCTTTTCACACACACACTGGTCACATCCATCTCTAACTTGGTAGAACCTCTCTCAGCTCCTCCACTGTTGTTAAATTACCAGATTGCATGCCTAATAAAGAAATTTCCAATGAAGTATTATGACTGTAGACGTTGTCAGTTCCCAAAAATCTGTTTCTTAGCTACCAACTTCAATCCACTCCTAGCAACGGCCTGAAATTAAACCAAACTGTTTGCAACCGCATCTAGTGCTTGCGCCATTAAGGCAGTCTATCTCTTCACGCATATCATCACCTGACTGCCCAGATCAATTCATCTGATGCTGAAAATGTTTGCTAATGTCTTTGTTATCTCTTGACTATTCCAATAGAGAGAGCTAATCTCTAATCTTCTACTCTCCACAAACTTGAGATCATCCAAAGCTCTACAACCTGTAATTTGCACCAAGTCCCTATTTACCACTGTGATTGTTAATTACATTTCCATCTGGTCAAGCAACATCTTGATATTAAGACAACCTTTTGTTTTCAACTTTCTTCCTGGCCTGACAGCTCCCTATAACTATATTCACTTCCAACCCCACAATTCTTAGAAAAATTCTATTTCTGACATCTTCAGAATTTCCAATCTTTATTGCTCTACCATTTATGCACATGCATTCAGTTGCTTAGGCACAAGGCCCTACCCAAACCTCACTACCTTTTCTACCTCTGTAAAGCCACTCCTTAAAATTGGCCACTTTGACCAAGCTTTTGGTGATTTCCTCATATCAGGATTGCTGGCAATGCCACTTGTTACAAGATCTGGAATAGAAGAATAGACTGATTGAATGCATTGTTGGAAAGATGTTATAGGAGAGAGGGATTTACATTGTTGAGGCATTGGGACTGTTTCTGGTGAAAATTGGATTTGGACAAATTGCTGGTTGCAGGACTAGAACAAGTATCCTCACTGGGGTGCCCGTCAGTCATGTGCAAGTGTATACTTGAGAGGAGCAGGGGCATGGGAACCTGAGCAGGGAGACATAAGTGACGGAAACAAATATGGAAATGAAAATTAGAAAAGTAGAAAGCAAAAGTGAAAGGTAGAAGAACAAGGTTTAGCTGCAAATAGGGCCATTGTACAAAATAAATGTATAAAAGTTTTATTTAAATGAATGGAGCATTTGCAATCAGATAGACAAAGTCATAGTGCAAATGAGTATGACATGATTACAATTATCGAGATGTGACTACAGGGTGATGAAGACCGAGAATTGAACATCCAAGCGTATTCAATCTTTAGGAAGAACACGCAAAACGGAAAATGCAGTGGGTGACATTTTTAATGAAGGATGAAGTCAGCAGAATAGTGAAAAATATATTGCCACAGAAAATATAGACGTAGAATCAGCCTGGATGGAGTTAAGTAACAAGCTGCAGAACATTGTAGTGAGAGTTATCTAGTTGTCCAAATAGTAGTGGTAAGGTAGGGGAATGACATTAAATAGGAAATTAAAACCTTTGTATGCACATAAATTACTGCCCCATGGTCATACTCCCTTTCCTCTCTAAAGTTCTTGAACGGAATGCCTGACTCAGAGGCAGGGCTATTATCATAGACTATGTATTTGTAAATAAAGTGTGATGGGTGATTGGATGCCGGGCTCTCAAAAGTTATTTCACACTGTTCAATGAAAGCACGAAAGCAGGTGCAGTAAGGGAGGCAAATAAAATATTAGCCTTAATTGCAAAAACGTTTCTGTAGGAGCAAAGATGGTTTACTGTGGACATACCTGGAGTAATTTGTGCAATTTTGGTATCTTGCTCAAGAAAGATACGCTTTCCATAGAGCGAGTGCACTGAAGGTTCACCAGACTGATTCAACAGATAGGCTTGCAGTGAGAGGTGAGATTGTGTCGGCTAGACAAGTCTTTTTCAGTAGAGTTTAAGAGAAAGGGAGGAGATCACATTGCAATGTATAAAAATCTGGATAGAACTGAACAGACTAGATGCAGGGATGATATTTCCCCTGGCTGAGGGTACTAGAATAAGGGCTCACTGTCTCAGTATGTGGGGTAGACAACTTTGGACTGAGATGAGAAAACATTTCTTCACCAACAGGGTGGCAACCTGTTGAATTATCTACCAGAAAAAGCCACGTCTCTGAATGTGTTTAAGAAAGAAACAAGGATTTCTAGAAACTAAAGATATCAAGGTGTATGGGAAGAGTGTTGCACAGTGCTAGAAGATCATGCTGAATGGCTATGCTGGCTCCTACATTCTTAGATTTCTAATGTGGCTCGGTGTCATATCTTGTCAGTAAATACCTTCAGAAGTTGGTTAAAGGTGTTATGCGTTTTAGTTGTCTTGTTTGTCTGAATGTATAAATATGATTGTGCCTTGCATATTCTACCATGATCGACAAATGTTTCGATATTTTGATTCTAGATTGGCTGGAAAACAGGCAGGGCCAGTATAGTTCACTGATGATTAATCTAAAATTGCTGAGATCTCAATCTCTATTACCATGTTAGGCAATTCTTCAGTTTATGTGCACAATCTGAATTTGTGGAGCTTTTCAAAGGCATGGGAATTGAAAGGAGTTACAGTATCAGCAGAAAATGCAGAGATGAGCCGGTACAACTGGTTTCATCAGAACAAGCAAAACACATTCGTGAATGTTCAACGTTTTCCAGCAAGATATACCACTCCCTTTTCCTTAATTTACAGAAACATTTACTGTTTGGAATTTCTTGTTTTCAGTCCAAAAAATACAGTTCAATAACACTTGGAACAAAATGGTCCTTGACCCTTAGGAAGTGTTAGTTTTGATGGTACAAAAGTAAACAAGGCAGTGCAACTGAAAAACAAGCCAGTCTTTTCAAAATACCTGCACAAAACAGTCAAATCCACTTGGGCTGAACCTGTTCCAACAAGCTCATTCCAAGAAACTTATTCAACAATGATTTCTGCATCACATGATCTAAAAGTAAATTTAGTAGGGGTGAAACAAACTCTGGTTCATCCATTAAGCAGAGACTGTAAATAGGATCTGAGAGGTATCACATTTGTAATGAATTATAATGTGTATATACATTCAATGCATACAAAGATGCTTCAGAAGTTGTTGTGGTACTAGGGAACTGTGTGTTGGAAATGTTTGAAACATGACAATATCCAGAAAATAAAAATGAATGCTAACTTTCAGGAATGTAAAGTGTGTAGAAAGAAAGCAGAGAAAGGGGGTGGTATAGATTGTATGTCAAAGACAATTGACAAAGTCAGTCAGGTAATAGGGAGAACACTACAAAAATGACTGACTACGGTGAGATATTATGCTGAAATAAATCTAACCAGACAACAGATTACTTGACTGAGATAAGCAGGCAATTTTGCTATTTGAAGTATTAAGGACAGAGAACATGTATAAAAAATTAATAGTAAATTGGAGTGTTTATTAAAACTGGTCATTTAACGGTGGGGACAGTCATTTGTACTTAAGCAATAAATAAAGCTTAGTCATGCAGAAATATCAAAATTGGTGTAGCACATTACTTTTTGGCTTTGATCTACTAAGCAGCCATGATTTGCAATACTAAGCTCCATCTGGCATTTAGGTTAATGACTGATGTGGATGCTGTAGCAGCAATGCTGCCTCTACAAAATCTTCCACATCCACCAGCAAGATAATGAAAAATTGGTTTTGTCCACATTTGACAGGATATTATGATATTATGAAGTTATCGTCTTCCAAATACCTGGTAAATGAATTTCTGAAAACGATCAGGATACAAGGATAGTTTAAGATTTAGTTCTATTTCAATAAACTATAACAAGCCAGATTTGGTTAAAACAAAGACCTAAAGCTTATAAACTTTAAGGTTAGGATGAAGACTACAAATATATAAAACCTACACGAAAATCTACATTTCTATTTTCTTTTAAATTAATTCCCCGTTCTGAATATTAAAACATAAGGCGTGGGTACCATTTATATTGAACCTTTTGTGATTTCAATGTCCGATAGTATTTTGTAGTCAACAAATGCTTCAGCTACAAAAAAACAAATTGCTGGAAAAGCTCAAGTGACCCTAACTAGACCCAAAATACTAACTCTGATTTCTCTCCACAGATGTTTCCAGACCTACTGAGCTTTTCCAGCAACTTCTGTTCTTGTTTCAGATTTACAGCGTGCACAGTTCTTTTGTATTTTTATGTCAGTAAAGGGTGATTCACAGTAGTTTCCAGATCTGGTTAGACCATATATTTACATGTTGGGTCCTCCACTTGCCTGCCAAAATTACTCACCATTCCAGGATCATTCTGAAATGCAGTGATAACCCAGCGATTCCTTTCTCTATTGCAAACCGTGTTAAATCCTTCTCTCTGTCACGTTCACTCTCACTCCAGTTAGTGAGGCATTCATGAACATATTTCCTCACTGATAATGTGGCCACTTGATCAGCTGCACCTATTGCTTCCCTGCCTGTCCATCAGGCACCAGGGCAAGTGTCCTCAGAAGTAACTAACAGCCATGAAATTTCAGTCTCTAGTTTATTTCCCATCTTTCTTCATGCATTGTGAGCACTCATCTTCTCAGTGAGACCTCTCTCATCCTCTCTTTACCTTATCCCCACTTAAAGGATAAATCAACCACCTCACTTTCTGGATTCATGTCATCTGATAACGAATTAACTGTTCTGTCTTTCTCCAAGTACCATCCCTCACCCCTTCAAATCAATCAATACTCTTCTACTCAAAAAAAATTAACTCTTGCTCCAATCGATCTTGAAGTCTACCATCTTCAATCCATTTTTCTCTAAGAGCCCTTGGACATTTTTGTTACGTTTCAAATTTGTTGCCCATTTTTCCTGGAGCTGTGTTAAATCGGTCTGATCAGCTCACCTTTCCTGCCACAATAGCAAAAATAGCTTTCATCAGTTAAAAGTGACAGTCTGAGATTGTGACAAGGTAACCTGCCTGTTCTTTCTTCAGACTGTGACCATATCATGTTTCTCCAACCTCATCCAGCTGGGTGGGACTGAATTCTCATTTCCATTCTCATCTATCCACTCAACGGAATCATCTGCCATTGCTTCTCCTTCCACTCTAATACCTTCACTTCTGGTATTGTCCCAGGATTTATCCTTGACTTCCGCTATACTCGTTGACTTGTAGCTCCTCAGCAGCATCATCTGAAAACAGTATCAGTTTTCACGTGCACACTGATGACATCTGCCTCTACCTGATCACCATATTTCTCAACATCTCCTATTCATGCCTTCAAAATGATATCCAACCCTTGGTATCCAATGATGCGCAGAGATTTCTTAGTAAATATTGGAAAGGCTTAAATTTTTGATCCCCTCTGTCCTCATGTCAGAAATTCCACCTCTGGAAAGGACGGTAAAACAGATTGTTAGGAATCCAGAGATGAACTCTCAATTTTACAATGTTACAATTCAGACAGACAATCAAGTCAAATCAGCCTCTCTACCTCTGTATTCATAACACAAAATTAAAACTTTTAAAGGTCCTAAAAATTGACTGCAATGGTTCCTAACCAGGCTTTATTCACAAAGTCTGACATTCGTTTTTCAAGATCAGTATTAGACACCAGGTTTGTAGCTTAAACAAAAGACTTAATTTATTAGCAATACAGTAACTTTAGCAGGGCAAGTTTAAACGAAACAATCTAAGTTCTAGGATTTAAATCCAAAAACCTTTGTCTTTTGGGTGAATTGGGCTGCAAACAAATAGTTGGTGGATACATTTAAAAGTAAAACAAAATTGGCCATCTAGACAAGGACACCTGTGTCAGGTTCCTGCTCATCAACTACAAGTCTACCTTCATGCCATCTACACTGATCTCAAAACTCAGACCAAGGTCTCAGCTCCACCCTCTGCAACTGGATCTTCAGTTTCCTGACCTGTAGACCGCCATCGGTGAAGGTAGATAACTGCACCTCCTCTACGAAATCCCTCAACAGCAGAGCCCCCCAGGCATACATTCTCAGCCACTCCCTGTACTCTCACGACTGTGTAGCCAAATTCAGAATGAACACCATCTACAAGTTTCCTGATGACGCCACCATGTCAAACAAGGAGTCAGAATACAGGAGACGGGGCTTGGTGACATGGTGCAACAATGTCAGCAAAACTGAAGAACTAATTGACTTCAAAAAGGAAGAGAACACACCCCCGTCTACGTCAGAGCGGAGGTTGAGACCATCAAGTTTAAGAGCTACGATAACTGAAAGTCTGTCCTGGACTTACCACATCGATGCGATGGTCAAGGCAGCACAACAACACCTATTTCTGAGACAGCTGAGGAAATTCAGCATGTCCATAAAGTCCCTCACCAACTTTTACAGATGCACCATACAAAGCATACTGTCTGGGTGCTTAATGGCCTGGTACAGCAACTGCTCTGCCCAAGACAGTAAGAAACTACAGAGGGTTGTGTGCACAGCCCAGACCATCACAGAAGCCAACCTCCCATCCATGTATTCCATTTACATCCCTCATTGCTGCAGAACGGCTGCTAACAAAGACATATCTCACCCGGTAATGCTCTCCTGCAGAAGGACAATACCTGAAACACTGACTTCTTTCTTCCAGACGCTGCCTGGCTTGCTGTGTCCTTCCTGCCTCCGGTCTATCTTGGATTCCAGCATCTGCAATTTTATTTGTCTCTAATACTCTCCTATAGCTTCTTCCGTCAGGCAGAAGATACAGAAGCTTGAATAGATGCAGCAGCAGGTTCAAGAACAGCTTCTTCCCTGCCATTATTAAACTGATGAATAGACTCTAATTTCAAATAAGGCTCATCCTGTTAATGTTGATTTTGCATCACATGTCCTGTGTGGTGTAACCTGTATGCCTCACTGTCCAAGTTTCTTTCACCCTATGCTCCGTATGCCCTTGCTTACAAGGGCCATCGTGTACTGCCCACAAACAAAGCTTTTGACTGTACTTTAAGTACACGTGACAATAAATCAAATTACTTAAGCAGTTGCCACAATGTGTTGCTTCATGGTACATGGGATTATCTCAATTAATTTTCTGAAAACAATTAATGCCACCATTTCCAGTTCACACTGAAGAAGTTTTAGCAATACATATAACCTTGTTTCTAGTCTCTGAACTTCTAATAGCTAATAATGGGAGGTTAGGCAGAGAGATTTCAAATCCTCATGCTGTAGCAGCCACAGCCAAACTCGTCCTCTCAGAAACGCTCAGTCTAAAATCTCCAGCCCCTCCCTCTTGTTTGATCATGTTCTCTCAGACTTACTGGAACCAATTCCAATGTGCTGACCTCATTACTGGCCAAATATCTGCTGTGTACTGTAACTCTGGAGTCACAGAGGTCTTTAACCAAGAGCCAATCTGCAATTAACTTTCAGGCCTATCCTCAAAACAGTTTTTCTCCTTTTGTTTTGAAAACACAAGCTGTTGCTCAGTCCAAAGATCATCCCTCAGCTCACAGCTCCACAATAAAAATCAGTGAAGGTTTTCATAGTATAAATCCACAATAGCATCCGATTCCACTCTTAATTCAAGTCATAAGCTGCTGAAACCCTCCACCACGTCCATCTTATCTCTTGACTTGACCATTTCATTATTCTCCTGGCTGGTCTCCCACATTCAACCATCTGTCAACTGGAGGTCATCCAAAAGCTTCACTGCCCAAGTCTGTACTCAGATCAGATGCCAGTTAGCTATCATCCATGTGATCACAAAACTACTTTAGCTCGTAGTTAAGCAATAGCTCAATCTTAGAATAGTCATCCTTGCTCTCAAACCTCCCTGTGGCCTTAAACCTGTTAAACCTCACTGTAATCTCCAACTTCCTAACTTTCAAGATAAATACTCCTCCAACACTGACCTCTCGACCATTCTCAGTTTGCATTGTTCCACAACGAGCAAGTGCCTGCAACTGCTCTAAGATTTGGAATTCCTACTTTAAACCATCTAAAGCCTTCTTTCCTCCTTTAAGAAACTCCTTAATATCCACCTCAACAACCAAGCCTTTAATCATTAGCCCTGGTGTCAAATTGGGGGATCCTTCCTGTCAAATAACTTGGGATAGGTTATTACATTAAAGTGCTACACGAAATAGATGTTGCTGTACTTGAGAAATATCAACTGCTCACGTATCTGTGTTGTAAAATTGTCTTGGCACTCCAGCACAAGTAGCCGCCTAGATTATGAAGAAAACCAGGCCCTCCTAAATTTATTGGCCTTGCATTATTAATGTATTAAGTATATAATCTGCTCAGAAATATCCCCAGGTTGGAGTCAGGGTGGATTTACATTGGGAATGGAAAGTGACCATTTTATTGAAGGAAATCTTTTATTTTGGTAGGAATGAGAGATGGGGTTATTATGTGGAATAACATATGCTGTTTTCCCTTATCCTTGTACAGCCATTGTTTACTCATGTGGTCAAACAGCAAGACAAAATACATACATCAAGTTGTTTTACTGGAGTCATGTTTCATAAGTTCCAATTTAATCACAGAACTTCAAGAGCAAGTGATTGAGAACAATATGGTTCGATATTAAAGATTTGCAGCAATAGGCATTTGACACAGGTTAACACTAGAACGATATCATACATTTGAGCATCAGGCTTTGCACAGAAAATGGGCATAGGCTTTGGAAAGGGACTGCAAACTTTAAGGTACTCCACAAAACACCATCCTAACATGTAGGCCGAACGCAAGACTATGACTGTCTCATCTCTTGGGACTTCTGGAAAAATAGAATTAGTGGCTAGTTGAATTGGAATACTTCTATTCTGGTAAGGTATGGCAAGTTGACAAGGGACAGGGGTAAAATAAAGAGCAATACAGTCCTTTCTCTACATTTAACTGGCAAATCTATCTTTACCTTTCTCAAAATTACCATTTGGCTAGAGTTTTGTGATTCAAGCAAGCAGAAGTGCCAAAGGAATGGAACATGGTCAAGAGTAGCCGGTTTACTTTCCTGAACTATTTCATACTGGAGAAAACCAGTCTCCATAGAAATAAGAGATAACAAGGCGTGGGGCTGGATGAACACAGCAGGACAAGCAGCATCATAGGAGCAGGAAAACTTGACGTTTCAGGCCTAGACCCTTCAAAAATGGGGGAGGGGAAGAGGGTTCTGAAATAAATAGGGGGGGGGGGGGGGGGGGCGGATAGAGGATGGATAGAGAGGATAGGTGGAGAGGAGGCAGACAAGTCGAAGAGGCGGGGATGGAGCCAGTAAAGGTGAGTGTAGGTGGGAGGTTAGGGAGGAGATGGGTCAGTCCAGGGACGACGGACAGGTCAAGGGGGCGGGATGATGTTTGTAGATAGGAGATGGGGGTGGGGCTTGAGGTGGGAGAAGGGGATGGGTGAGAGGAAGAACAGGTTAGGGAGGCGGGGATGAGCTGCGCTGGTCTTGGGACGCGGTCAGGGGAGGGGAGATTTTGAAGCTTGTGAAATCCACATTGATACCATTGGGCTGCAGGGT
>JAHRHZ010000289.1:6286827-6366612 GCA_024137785.1 Ginglymostoma cirratum | reverse complement strand
TGTCTTTGGTGGTGGGGTCTGATTGCATCCCAAAACCAGCCCAGCTCATCTCCACCTCCCTAACCTGTTTTTCCTCTCACCTGTCCCCTCCTCCCACCAAGCCCCACCCCCACCTCCTATCTACTAACATCATCCCGCCCCCTTGACCTGTCCGTCCTCCCTGGACTGACCTATCTCCTCCCTACCCCCCTACCTACACTCACCTTTACTGGCTCCATCCCCGCCTCTTCGACTTGTCTGCCTCCTCTCCACCTATCGTCTCCTCTATCCATCCTCTATCCGCCTCCCCCTCTCTCCCTATTTATTTCAGAACCCTCTTCCCCTCCCCCATTTCTGAAGAAGGGTCTAGGCCCGAAACGTCAAGTTTTCCTGCTCCTGTGATGCTGCTTGTCCTGCTGTGTTCATCCAGCCCCACGCTTGTTATCTCGGATTCTCCAGCATCTGCAGTACCTTTTATCTCCATAGAAGGAAGGTTGAGATATTGTGTATAATAATGCAAAAACAAAACAAAAAAAAAAACAAAAAAAACGAATAACTCAGGGCAAAGATTCAAAAGTGTGTTCAACTAAAAGAATACTTTCTGGAGTGCCATAACCACCTCCCATACCTACCAAATATAAATCTTGTGAACAATGCTACCTGGATTCTTTTTGTCATGACAGTGACACCTTTGGAACACGGTCTTCCGATTTGGCCAGTGTTGCAAGTGAGGCAGTTAAAAGAGACCCAGGAGACAGGAACCTCAGCCTTTGCAACTGACCAACAGGTATGATGCCCTTTCAGCTTGTTTATGAGTGTTGGGCCACCAATGAATGAAGACATCACGTCATAGTACAGGAAGCCATTTGATTTGGTAAGCATAAAGGAATGTAGTGACAGGAGATGACAGTACAGTCAGAGGAATTAATACTCTTGTCTGCAGCAAGAGTCCAGACTGATGAGTTGCTTGCTCACTGCCAGGGTGGGGGAAAATCTGCTCAAAACCAGAGAAGGATTTGCAGTGACAAGGTGAGAATCGAGTCCTCATGGTCCATATAGGAATCAACGACATAGGCAGGACAAATGGCGTTTCTGCATAGACAGTAATGGTGAACAAGGCATCAAATTAAGCAAAATTTCAGAGATCATAACCTTTGGATTGTTAGATGAACCATATGCAACTTTGTTGAAAGTAATCAGCTAAGAGAGATGAATGCATGGATCAAAGACTGATGGGGCAAAAAAGTGTTACAGATTATGGAGCATTGGCACCAGTACCCAGGAAAACAGATATGTACCACTGGGCCGGTCTCCACCTGAACTGTACTGGGATCATTGTTCTTGTAAGCTGCACAACTAGGAAAGAAAAGGATCTTAAACTAAACAATGGGAAGATATGAAAAATCAAAGCGTAAATCAAGATATAAGAGAAAGGTTTCATTTAACGAAAAATAAACATGATAGGAAGGGATAGAACCCGCAAATCAAAGAAAAAGTTAATAGGTAAGAGTAGAATGGACAAAAAGATAAAATTAAAGACTATCTGAATGCACATTGCGTTAGAAACAAAACAGTTGAATTAATAGCACAAAGAGATAAGTATGTATAATTTGGTGGCAATTACAGGGACATTTCTGTAGAGTGGCATGGATTGGGACCTAAGTCTTGAAGGTATAGGACATTAGGAAGGACAGGCCATCAGAAAAGATGGTTGTTGGTTAATGGTGGTATCAGTGCAATAGAGAATGATGTCCTGAGTTCAAAAGCAGGGTAAGAGATGAAAATAGTAAAGGCAAGCAGTTATTTATGAGAGATAGTAGGAACTGTCGATGCTGGAGAATCTGCTAATGTGGTGAAGTACCAACCCACCAATCTCCAAAGGCATCCAAATCTAATGCATCATCCTCTGACACTTCCACCATCTGCAATCTGATCCCACTACCAAAGACATTTTTCCCACCCCACCCTTCTGCTTTCCAGAGGGACCACTCTCTCCGTGATTCTTGTCCGCTCCACACTCTCATCCAGCCCCACCACCCCCGGCACTTTTCCCTGCAACCGCAGGAAGTGCTACATTTGCCCCCTCACCCCCATCCCAGGCCCTAAGGAGACCTTCTGCATCAAACAGATGTTCACCTGCACATCTGCTAATGTGGTACACTGCATCCGCTGTAGCTTCCTGTACATCGGGGAAACCAAGCGGAGGATTGGGGACCGCTTTGCGGAACACCTGCGCTCAGTTCGCAACAAACAACTGCACCTCCCAGTCGCGAATCATTTCAACTCCCTCTCCCATTCCTCAGACGACATGTCCATCCTGGGCCTCTTGCAATTCCACAATGATGCCACCTGAAGGCTGCAGGAACAGCAAATCATATTCAGCCTGGGAACCCTGCAGCCCAATGGCATCAATGTGGACTTCACAAGCTTCAAAATCTCCCCTCCCCCGACCACATCCCAAAACCAGCCCAGCTCATCCCGCCTCCCTAACCATTCCTCCCACCTCAAGCCCCACCCCCATCTCCAACCCAATAACCTCATCCAACCTCCTTGATGTGTCCGTCCGACCTATCCCCTCCCTACCTCTCCACCGACATTCACCTTTACTGGCTCCAACCCCTCCCCTTTAACCTGTGTCTCCTCTCCACCTATCTTCTCCCCACCTCACCCTCTCTCCCTATTTATTTCAGAATCCCCTTCCCCTCCCCCATTTCTGAAGAAGGGTCTCGACCCAAAACGTCAGCTTTCCTGCCCTGTGATGCTGCTTGGCCTGCTGTGTTCATCCAGGTCTACACCTTGTTAAGTCATATATCAGTACTTTGCAGGCCCCCTAACAGTAGCCACATGGTAGGGTGTTGTAAATACGAAATAATGGTAAATTGTTGTCAGAAATACAAAGCAATAAGCTTTAAAGATTTTAATCTACATGTAGGCTGACAAAGTCAGATGGGCAAAGAGACCTTGATGAGGGAGTTCGCAGAATGTTTTTGGAATACGTTTTTAGAACAGTATGTTCTAGAGCCAATGAGCAGCTATACTAAAAACAAGCTTTGTATCATTTTGCACAATCTAATTGTGACCATAATGATTGAATATTAATTTCAGTTTGAACAAAACATAAAAGGCAATGAGGGCAAAAAAGCAGAACTACCCAAGGAAAAATGGCACATGAGATTAAACAAGTCAGTGGAGATGCATTTAGAGGTTTTTCAGAACGCACAGAATAAATACACTTTCAACATAAATATTCCAAAAAAAGTCAGACTGACCATAATTGGTCAACTAGGAAGATCAAAGATTGTACCAAACTTAAAGAAAAATATTTAATTGCATAAAAAGTGATAGGTCAGAAGAATGGACAGCATGTAGAAAAAATAAACAATGATTAAAATATGAATGAGAAAAAATAGACAGAGAAAGCTTCGAATGCCAGCGTATCTTTTTAAATATGGGACCAAAGCACATTCCAGGTGCAGCCTCACCAATACCCTGCTTATAAAATTACAGAGGGGCATGGACATGGTGGATAGTCAGAGACTTTATCCCCTAGGATGGAAATGTCAAATACTTGGAAGCATAGGTTTTGTGCAAGAGGGGGAATGCTTAGAGAGGTGGCAAGTTTTTGTTTTAACAAAAAAAAAAGAAGGTGGCAAGAGGATAGCCTGGAATATGCTACCAGGGGAGGCAGTTGAAGCAAATAAAACTACTTAAATATTTGCTATTGTTAGACAAATGAAGAGGCAGGGAGTGGGGTTTAGGGGCTATGCGCAGATGGATTAGTTTTGAATGGCATCGTGGTCAATGCAGACCTGGTGGACTGAAAGGCCCATACTATTCTAATGTTCTGTATTGTAACACAACTTGCCTAATAAGAAGGAACAAAATTCTGTGTACCTTCTTAATTACATGCTGCAACTTGACTACTCATCCTGTAAGATGTGCTTTCTGATCGGAATTCATCTGTAATGTTGTTCCTCATCTTGGGATTACCTATAACATTACGCAAGCATGGACCTGTTTTGTACTTGTATTTACATATAGATAATTCACAAGTTAAGTATATTTTTGAAATAGGGATATAACTAATATGCATGCTATAATCTGTATGAAGCTTGAAGGAGTTCCTGCATTTTGGCAGAGTGAGTTTTGATCCCTGTTTTAGTGCTTCTCTGTGCACGCATGAAATAAACGACATCTGTTTTCCTGGTGTCCTTTATCAATTTGTCAAGTACCCCTACAATTGGATGTCCACATAATTAAGTTCTTCTCTTAACAAGGATGATTCTTTTAAATACATTGTTGTTAATGAACAATAATTTAACTTCAGGAGAGAGTAGGAAGGAACAAACAGTTGACATAAAAATGGCACTGTTCCCAAATCTTCATTAAGTGAAGTTAACAACAATCTCTTTCATAATCACCATGTTGTCAATTTAGTCTTACTGGCATGTGACTCTTACAGTCTTGTTTCTATATTTGTTAGATGTGGAGTCCTGAAACACAACATCCTTTTAAAGTGATTCCTCATTCAGGAAACCCAGCTGCTTGCCTATTTGGTCATGGGGCGTCAGCCCAATCTTGTGGTACTGGAACTTTCAACAAAACGTGTCTACAATTAAAACATGTACTAAAGCACATTAAAGGATTTATGGGGAATCTAAAGTGTCACAATTTTCACATAAATTAGCAAATGTTGAAATGAAAGTTAGAATAGTTATCGTCCACTTCAATCAGATTCAGATTTCTTTACTATCAACCACACCAACAAAATCACAATTGTTACTTTGGAAAATCACTATCAGCTGCTAATTTCAACAGTAGCTTCTTAGAACAAGTTGTCCAATCACATTTAAATACATACCAATGCAAACTGCAAGAATCAAATGTAACAGAACAAACTAGAAGGCCTCAAGTCTGCTTCACTATTTAAGACCACAGTGGCACAATAGCTCAGTGGTTAGCACTACTACCTCACAGTGTCAGGGACCCGAGTTCAATTCTAGCCCCATACTTCCCATGTCTGTGTGGGTTTCCTCTGGGCTCCACCCAAAGATTTGCAGGTTAGCCAGATTGGGCAATTTAGCATGGCCATAGTGCCTAGGGATGTGCAGGCTGGGTGGGTTAGCCATGTGAACTGCAGGTTTAAAAGGGATAGGGTAGGGGTTAGATTTGGGTGGGATGCTCCGAGGCCTAGCGTGAACTCAATGGGCTGAATGGCCCACTTTTCACACCGGAGGAACTCTATGGTTGATTCTTAGCATCAACTCTACTTGCATGCTGACTTCCCAGAATCCTTCACTCTTCTATAGTTTAAGAATGTATCTGTCTCAACATTGAACATATTTATTTGTAAAAAGCTTGGCTTCCCCTACAAGTTGAGCTCCTAATTCTTTTTGCATTTGCTGCGAGAAACATGTTTTAATGGAATTACCCCATATCACCTAAACCCTGCATATTTCCGATACATAGATGATACATTTGCTATGATCTGAAATGGCACTTACATGTAAAAAATTCATTAGTTCCTGAGCTCAAATTTGCCTGAGTTGGAGCAGTCTAATGCACTCCCTTTCCTTAACTTGCTGATTGATCTCTACTACTGTCTGCTGCAAACATTTAGTCGCTGGTCGATCTATGTATTGGAATCCCACACCTTGAAATACTACAAATTTGGCCTCGGAAACCTTACAAATAAAGCCAGAGCCATTTGCTCAAATCAAGCTTGATCGATTGTCATGCAGGATAATGGCGACCCCATCCAGATCATTACTCGATTTCCATCATATAAGCACGTTAGCCTTAGATGCTTTCATTTGCAATTGAAAATAGTGCCCAGCCTACTTCAGGCTGCCCTGGAACTGACAGGCATTTGGGCAACAGGTGAAGCCAGCAGTTTTACATTGCTACTATGCAGTGAGCAACAGAAGCGCTTTGCTTAACAAGAAGCTGCCAAAGAGACATTCTGCCTATCACGCAAATGAGTTATGCGGAACATGAATTTCAGTGTTGGTGCAATGCCAGTTAAGTGGGGCATACATCTCAATGATTGGTGGATCATAACCAAAAATCCTACTCCCCTTTGCTTATTCTTAAAGTACGTACCGTTCTGCACCAGGTCATGCTTGCAAAATTTAAACTGTGCCCAATATCTGATGCAATTCTGTGATTGGATAGCACTTAATCCCAAGTATGCTAAGAATTGCACTATCAAGTTTAGATGATCAGTCAGGCTCATGATGTTGCTCGCTCATGCTTGCTGGAAGTTACATGTGCTGAATCTGGTCCTTTACAGTAAAAGGAAATTTGTCCAGGCAGTATGCCCTGTCAATAAGCTATTGCTTGGGAAACATCGTGCCCTGTTGCATTCGTCGTGGCATATCTCAACCAGAATTGACTTGTCTTTTTGAAAGGAAATGAAAAACTGCTCCATGGTACAATCTCCATGGCAACACCTTGCCCATAGTTTACTTACCAACAAATCAGCACCTTTTCTCATCCATTACAATATTTTGTTCCCTGTTCTGGCAGGTACAAGACAAAAATGCCTTTTTTGTCAAAAATACAAAAACAGCATGCCTTTCAGCAACATAAATGAATTATTTCTCACAGAACCTCCAAATGATTACACTTGCAATGGTTTAAAATACAGACTATGACTTTAGAAAAGGAATGTTGAAGTTTCTCCATTACAGTTTCCCTTCAATACAATCACCACTAGCTGTCTAGATCAAAGCTTGAATTTTGTCTTTAAATCTTTTCACCTCTCCCTTGAGATGCTGGTTCAAACCTACCTGTCACTTGGGAGGCTGGGAGATTAAGTCTTGGATGGGAGGAGATAGAGACAAGTAGAAGACTGAGGAAGAGTCATCCCTGGTTCAATGGAGAGACGGAGGAGTCCAAACATTGGGGACATGGTAGCAGTATGAAGAATGAGAATGGACTGAGAGGAGATGAAAACAGCCAATAAAGTGGCAAAATGAAACAATTGGTTTTACTCTGGTTAAATAAAAATTGATCGTTTCCATTAATGAGCAGGGGAATGGAGGTGATTAATTCTCACTGGTCCTGGGGAATTATGACCTCTAACCATTGTTATTTACACTACCCCCATCTCCTCCTTTGATTAATTTCAATTTTATTGCCCAATCGAGGATTTAATGCTCCCATCTAAACTGTCAGTTCACACATAACACTTGGTGTCCAAAAGAATGTACTTACGGCCAGAGGCTTACCTCAAATTCAGTTTAAGGCCTTATTTTAGCCAAAAAACACATGGTACCAAGTTGTTGCATCTTCAGAGAGAGACAATTTACATAATAACGGGACCAAATTTGAGCCTGCTATAATCACCAACTCCTAGAAGGTTTCAGGGTTACACGAGAGGTTGCAGAAACTTGACAAGCAAAACAGAAAGGCTCAATTAGTTCAGACTTACCTCCATGCATTCAGAAGTTTTCCTCAAATTTAAGACTTACTTTGATTATCCACCATAGACAAGGGTTAGTTTAATAAGCTAAAAATCCAGATAAATCTTACAGCCCTTTGCTAAACAGTTCACTTCTCGCAGATGTATAATGTTACAGAATAAATTGAAGTTTACTCCCAGCTTTCCAGTGGGCTTACTTTTCCTCACCATGCTTAGAGGGAAAGTCTGGTGTCTTTCCACTCAGCTTTATTCTTTCAGGTTTGACTTACACAAGTAAGGCCCACCTTGCCTTTCTTCATCTCCAGAAATCCCATCAGTTTGGTTTCCTTCCTTTCTAACAGAAAACCAACTCTAAGCTTTCAGCTTTCCCAGGACAGTAGTAAAATGTTGCTGTGGTAGTTTAATCTCTCCCAGTGTCTCTCAAAGTAGTTTGAATGGCGCTGTATTAAGGTGTGAAAAGACATTTGATTTTAGGAACATAGAAACATGAGTGGGCCATTCAGCACCTTGAGCTTGCTCAGACATTCAATAAGATCATGGCTGATCTGCGGCCTCATTTCACATGCCTGCCTTGGGCTCATATCCTTGGATATCCTTATTTGATAAGAGAAATCTAATTAAAAATATTAAAGTGTAAATTTAACAATTGAATTAGCTGATCGCTGTTTGAGGAACAGTGTTGCAAACCTCCATTACTGCAATGTAGAGGTGCCAATGTTGGACTGGGGTGGACAAAGTCAGAATTAACACGACACTAATCTAACAGGTTTATTTGAGTTCACAAGCTTTTGGAGCAATATTCCTTCACCAGGTAAAGTACAGGGAAACACAGGCACAGAATTTACAAAGGCTATAAATTCTGTGCCTGTGTGCTTCTCTCCACTTCCCATGGTGAAGGAGCAGTGCTTCAAAAGCTTGTGATTTCAAGTAAACCTGTTAGACTGGTGTCGTGTTAATTCTGACTTTGTCCATTACTGTATGCAGAAGTAGTTTCTAACATCTGATTGGCTTGGCCTTAATTCTTAGACTATACTTATGCATCTAAAATCTTAAACCAGTGGAAATAGTATCTTTACCTAACTTGTTAACATCCTGAAGACCTCATTCGGATCACCACTTTATTCTTGAGAATTTAGAAGGCTGAGGTAGAACTTGTATAATCCCTCCTCATAACCAGACATCAAGCCATCATCCTTATAAACCTACAAGGAACTCCCAAGACAAGAGCATTTTTCCCAAGTTGTGGTACCATTACCCAAGTAGTTAATGAATATTATGGATAATTGCAACCTCACAAATCCCAGCAGGACACCATTAGTCATGTCTTGCCAATTTGATTACTTTATTATTCTTCCAACTATTATTGCAATTCTATTTTCAGCCACTCAACCGATTTCCTATCCATATCAGTGATTTGCCCTCAATTTTTTGGGCTTCCACCTGAGCTAACAGTTTGCGAGGGAATTTCAAAAACTTTCTCGAAGTCACATAAACATCATCCATCAACTTACATCTGTCCATCACATTTGTCACCTCTTCAAAAAAATTCTGGTTGGTCAGGCATGAATCCATGCTGACTTTCCCTGATCACCTCAGAATCTTAATCAATTATCCTATCCTTGATAATACTCCAGCAATCTCCCAAAAAGATGTTA
Organism: Ginglymostoma cirratum; assembly: GCA_024137785.1. Lineage (NCBI taxonomy): Eukaryota > Metazoa > Chordata > Chondrichthyes > Orectolobiformes > Ginglymostomatidae > Ginglymostoma > Ginglymostoma cirratum. The sequence goes on along the minus strand of JAHRHZ010000289.1, from coordinate 6,357,552 downwards.
AGCCAACTAATTTGATTTGGTGGTTTCCATCATCCTTTTAAAAAACAGATTTACATGAGCAAATTTCCAGTCTAGAGGTACAACTTTGGAATCCAGGGAATTCTGAAAAATTATGGTTAAGGTACCAACAACTTGCTCTCCTACCTCATTTAACACCCATGGATGCAAAACCATTAGGTTTAATCAGTTTCTACTTGAGTTTCAGCATCACAGCCAGCAGACCTCAGACATGCTTCCAAGTTGGGCGTTTCTTGAGCTTCCAATTTTACCACAAGTTAAAAGGAGACATTTTAAAAGATAACCACGTTGTAAGACCCAGCATTCATGAAAGTGGGATAACAGAAGGGAAAAAAAGAAAAGTGTTATTAGAATACTCCACTAGATGCCATGAAAAATACACTAGTCGGGGGGATTTGGTGACAAATAGATCTTTGTTGATGTTTATATAAATTCAGGGTTACATAGGTGGGCTACTAGCCGAGGCAAAGACACAGCTGACACAGCAATGTGGAAGTGGTTTTACCATTGCCATTTAGCCACTGGCATGCATTTTCAACATGATCAGTCCAATCTTTCTCGAAATAAAGCAAAATACCGCAGAAGTTGAAAATCTGAAATAAAGAGAAAAAATCTGCAGACATTCAGGAGGTCTGGCAGTTCTGAAGAGTCATATATGATTCAAAACATCAATTGTTTCTCTCTGTAGAAGATGCCAGACCTGCTGAGTTTCTCAGGCATTTTCTTTTATTTCAGTTTTTCTTGAAGTCTGATCAAAATGACTTCCACACATCAAACCACAAACAGAGCCAGTATGTGGGATCAGAAAGGACAACATCTCTGTGACAGCAATATGGGGAGTGTTGAGACTGAAGGAATGTGACTGGGGTTCAATGCCTTGTCCACCCCTTTTAAAACTTTTACATTATGCAGAGCTCCACAGGAGGAATGGCAGGTGAAGGATGACGAGTACGGGCGGAACCACAATCCAGGTATTATCAGGAAATACAAAGTAAATAGTGTTGAAATTTGTTACATTTATAAGCTGAAGTAATGCACTTAATGTGAAACATTTCACTATTTCCACTACAAAAAAAAGCATTCGACTCTTAAGTGAATAAATATCAAATTTTGCTTCACTGAATGCAAACTAAAACTGTACATGCATAAAATACTTATGTAACCTTTTATTTGTTTCAAGGAGTCCAACTGAGTTTAAGTACTATTGACATGATAGGGTGTGAGAAGACAGCTGCTCCAGACTTTGTTTCTCCTTCTTTTGAAATCACTTTACAATTTAAACAAAATTTCCCAAGCTGAACATGACACCTCCCTGAATAGTCAGATCAGAATTTCAACTTGTCAAACAAGACAGGTGTAAGAATAAAATGTTTATTCTTAATTAGATTAGTATTGTGGCTTCCATAATTTGATTTTGGGTGTGCAAGTTAAAATGTAAAATAGTCAAGAATGAATGAGGCGCATTTCTCATTTTTGTCCCAAAGATACTACTGTGCAATGAGCCTATTCCCAGTAAATTTAATTATGGCAGATGGCTAAAGGGTTTGAGCACGTCTTTCACTGTTACAAAGGCTAACAGGAGTTTTCAAAATGATTTAATTCACACTGACTAAAGTTTCAATAATTGCACAATTATTTAAAATAAATGAGCAAATAAAATAGAAAGAAAAAGGAGAAATAAAAGTAAGAGTAGACAATTACATTTCTTTCTAGAGCAAGAGGCTCAAGAGATATGAAAGGGCGCAGTAAAAGGGTGCTGAAGATTAAGAGCTCATTGGATTAATTTCTCCTGTTCAAGATGACCTACAAAGTTGAGGTACACTGTAACAGTAGTGAAACATTTCAAAGCAATAAAAATGTACAACTCACTTTCTTCAGACAGTGACGAAGGTGGCCATATTCGACTAATGACCTTGGACATTACATCATCAGAGGTCCCTCACCCCAAAAAGCAAACACTGGATCTAATAAGCATTCAGCGCACATACACAATCTATTTTTAAAGAGGCTTGGTTTCATATTACCACTTCGCCATGAAGCTCTGGCTATTGATCTTACAGAGCTTTCTTGACAGTCCAGCAGCTGTTTCCGTAAAAGGACACTTATCCCAAATGACCAGAAAGGTCTGCTTCTGACAAATATTTCAGATGTGTATTCCAAGATGCAAAATTTTACCCCATTTGCCCTAATAATCTGCCTATCGGTTTTCATATTGTTTACACAGATATCAAATAGTCTTCAAATTGGTAGATCCAAACTCATTAAATAAGCTTACATTTACATAATACCTTTTGAAGGATCAAAATATCCTAATGCACTTCACATGCACAAAACAACAAATTTATACTTTAGTTGATAATTGCTTTAAAGTTATTAGATTCTTCATTCTCCAAGTCTTTGGTTTGGGCAAAGCATTAGAATTTCTTCTGTAAATGAACCGTATAAAATTCATAACACTGAATGGGGAAGAAGTTTGGTCTGGGCCAATGGGGATGCGGACAGGGACAGGTACGAGTTACTCAGACGACAGCAATATTTGCAAATTCTCTATAGTAGAGGGCTTTAGAAGTTCAGTCATTGAGTATGTTCAAGACAGAGACTGATAGATTTCCAGATATTAAAGACATCTAGGGATACACAAGCTTGGTCTCAGGTTAAGGGGTATCTTAAAAGGGAATTGATGTGGAACAGCATAAGGAACGAATTCCAATGCTTTACACAGACTTGAAATTTTATAGAAATACAGAATCTAACAGCTTCAATATGATAGCAAACAAAGTATCAAAGGTGGAACAAGGAACCTAGCTGCAATAGCATAATTACCTTTATTGACGACGGCCACTGATTTTGTGAAATGCAAGTCTTATTATTTAACTGCAAGTTGAAATAACGTATATAAACAGCAGCCTGACTTTGTTGCAGAGAACCAGCGCACACAGAACAGCAGACAGACAATTTCAATCTAGCAGTTAATTGTAATTTAATACATCATGTTGTTGGGCAACGTAATTACTGTTTTATGAATGAATAAACCACAAACTTTGCAAGTAATATTCTGCAATCCTTGAAACTACAGATGGAGGTATACTAACTGAACCTTGCTCGGGCACATTAATCAATTTAAAAACTGCCAGTCCACAGTTCACAATAGTTTCTTTCTGTTCCCCACATAGGTGAAAAGCAGTATGTAGTAAACTAAACTAACTCTCCATCTACTTACCACTCAATATACTTTGCAATTCCAAATCCCTATCTATACCATTACTGTTATTTGCACTAAATTGGCCACGTGGGCACACTGGCAGCATTTGTGGAGACAAAAACAAAATCAATATTTAATCCAGGATAACTCAAGTTCTGAAGTCATACCAGACTCAAAATGTTACATCAATTTTTCTCTCCACAGAAGTTGCCATCTCTGTTGAATTTTTCCAGCACTTCGTTTCAGATTTCCAGCACCTTACATATTTTATTTTTATTGGGAAAGCTGATTTTTCATTGTTTTTCTCTCAACATTCTCTTAAGGGTCCATTGAGACACTAATCATTGCCTCACCATGAACAAATACCCTATACACAACTCATGATCGTGCAAATTGGAAGACCCAATAGTGATTAATCTCGTCAATCTCCTTGTCCCACTAACCTCTCCCAAATGCTGACAGCCTGAAGATTGCCAGTAGATCCACAATCTTAAACTCTATTACCTTCCATTTCAACTATAGTCTTATGAATTTTACTTGACATGGTTAACCACACCACCAAAATCTCAGTTCTTTCTACATCAGAATGCTTTTGACATTCAGTACTGGAGGAGCAGAAATTTCCTATTAAACAAGGAAGAATTAAATCATCTTTGGTCCCTACCATAAGCTGTTCCCAAGTTAAGCGCCATCATTCTTCCTGAGCCTGAACTAGATTGTTTGAAATCTTGCTGCTATATTTAACTACAAGCTAAGCTTCCAACAACAAAGGCTTCATCAAAATTGACCAGCACTGGCCATCAGCTTGATTGCTGTTCAAAATTTTCACCCTTACCTCAGTTATCATTGTGTTTGATTATTTCCATACATGCCTGGGCAGCCTCCCACGTTCCACCCTTCACAAACTTGTGACAAACTAAACTGTTGAAATCTAAAGCACTAAGTAACTTCTCACCCTGCGCCCTCTAACCTACATTGGCTCCTGGTTAAACACTACCACAACCTGAATATTCTCATCTTTATTTGCAAATAACTCCACAGCTATGCCCCTCCCTAACTGTATAATCTTTCACCTGTACCTCTGAGATACCTGCATTTGTTCAATTCTGGCCATCAGCACCTTTGGTGCTGCAATCAAAATCATAGAAGAACTGCGGATAACAGGTGTTATCTGAAAGGGTCCAGACCCGAAACGACAGCTTTCCTGCTCCTCTGATGCTGCCTGGCCTGCTGTGTTCATCCAGCTCTACACCTTGTTATCTCAGACTCCAGCATCAGCAGTTCCTGCTGTCTCTCATAGAAGAACTGCAGCTGGCCAAGTGCCTGAGCATCACGGCTTTGTGTCAACTTTTGTTTGATAATGGCCTTGTGAAATACTTCGAAACATGTGTATTTTCTATTTTGATCTAGAAATGCACTGACATCAATAACACGTTGTCAGGAACTTCATTCATGGGCAATATCACCATTGTCCTTACATGAAACTCGTATTTCACTAGGCTTACCATTCCATGCCCCACCCAAACTGTTGTGCCTTTGTTACCCTGTCTCACCATAGCCTATATTCCTGCGGTGGCTTAGGTTTTTAATTGAGAACTCTAATTTGTTTCATTCCTCTTCACGATCCATTATAAACCTTGTTAATTGGCAATGCTCCCTTTAAACTGTGCCTTATGGCAATCCTGAATAATTTACTGCATTACATGAATCAGTCAGATAACAATGTAAATTGGAGGGAGTGTTGTTTTCCAAATCATCCAAACTAAACGTACTGGCCACTGTATTTTCCTATTTGAACATTACTGCATGCAGATGTATTATTGTTTCTGCCAAAAATTTAGTCACAGGATAACATGAACTGAGGGTTAGAACCATTTAATTTCTAACGTAGATGCTGTTGACAGTGGCTCCATATCGTCTGAAAAATTTAGAGGAACAACAGTAACTTCAAAATCAGGCCAATTCATTCTGTAAATATAGGAATGTGCAGAGTAACATTAAATTTTAAACAGCTTCATAATGCTCCTGAAAATTAAAATTGATATGTTGCACAGTTCCCATTAGCGGCTAAATACAAATCTCTTGGTGGTAGGTTTTCTGAAACTTGGTATACCAAGTTTATTTGTATGACATCTTAAAAGGATAAAGCACTTTCTGAAGCACTCCATGAGCCTTATAAAAGGATGCCATCAGGCTTGACTATATGTTTTGACAAGTGTCTTAGAAGTAGAAAAGCAAAGTAGATGGAGCCATACAAGGAGCAAATCCCAGAGCTTAGGGCAGGGCAACAGTCACACCTGGCACAGAGAAACAGAATTGTGGCTGTTGGAGGTCAGTCATCTCAGTTCCAGGACATTCTGTAAGAGCTCTTCAGGGCAGTGACCTAGGCCAAACAGTCTTCATCTGTTTCATCACTGACCATCCTTTCATGAGATCAGAAGCAGGGATGTTTGCTGATTATTGTACAATGTTCAACACAGTTTGTAACTTCTCAAATACTGATGCAATCCATATCCAAATTGCAGCAAGATCGGGACAACATTCAGGCCTGGGCTGACACTTGGCAAGTCACATTGATTCCACACAAATTGCCAGGCAATGACCATCTCCAGCAAGAGAGAATGTAACCACCACCCCTTGACATTCAGTGGCATAACCACGTCTGACTTCCCTACCATCAATATCCAGGGGGTTACCATCGACCAGAAATTGAACTAGACTAGCACTATAAATGCTGTGGCTACAAGAGCTGGTCAGAAGCTAGGAATACTGCAGCAAGTAACTTGTTTGTCTCACAAAGCCTGTCCTCCATCAGCAAGGTAGAAGTCAGGAGTGCAATAGAACATTCCCCAGTTTCCTGGCTGAGCACAGCTCCAACATCACAAGTAGCTTGATGTCATCCAGGTCAAAGCAGCTGACTTGATTGTCACCACAAACATTTCCGGTGGTGGCAGAGGCACTCCGTAGCAGAAGTGTACACCATTTACAAGCTGCTCTGCAGGAAACCTCAAGGCTCACTAGTCAGCACCTTCCAAACCCACTACCAATCATCTAGAAGGGCAATGGAACAGTTAGAAACACTACCACTTACAAGTTTGTCTCCAAGCCACTTGCCATCTTAACTTTGAATATATTCAATGTTCCTCTTCAATATCGGTGGGTTAAAATCCAGGAACTACCTCCCTCATGACAATGTGGATGTCCCTCCATCAAATGGATTGCAGTAGTTCAAGTTCAAAAAGCTGGAGGCAGAATCACAGATGGTGAAGCAGTTAAAATCTGGGTTGTAGAAAAGGAGATTGCAATAGGGAGTGGCAAGGCCATAAAGGAATCTGAAAACAAATGATGAGAATCTTCAAGTTGAGATGTCATTTGACCAGGAGCTAATACAATTCAGAAAGGCAAGGGTGATAGGCAAATGGGACAGAGAGTGTTAAAACACAAACAGCAGTGTTTTGAATGACCTTGAGTTGACAGATGGCGAGGGATCAGCCAGAAGCATGTTTTAATATCTCTAAATCGGAGTATGCCATGTATAAATGTGTGTTTCGACAGAAGAGCTAACAAGGGGGAGAAAGTAGGGCAGTGCTAAAATGGCAGTAGGTGGTTACAGCAATGGTATGATTTGGGAGCACAACTCAGGATCAGTCTGAAAACTTGCTGTCATCTTAGACTGTTTTCAAAAGAAATGAGCTGACAGTCAGAAAGAAAGTGTGGAGTAGAATCCAAAAGCAATAGTTTCAGTTTTTGTAAGATGCAATCAAAATTTCTACTCATCCAGTACTGATGTTGAAGTAGTCAGATAATCAGTAGAGATGGTGAAGACAAGTAAGGTTTTAAAGTATAGCTGTATGTGAACTGCATAGATCACAAGAAATGCTACACTTCCAAATAATGCTGGACAGAAGACAAATGAGAAATAGGAGTGCTCCAAGACTAATCATTGGAAGCCATGGGAAGCAATGAAGCAGGGGAAAGAAAAGGCAGTGCAAGTGACATACTGGATACAATTAGATAGATAAGAACAGAATCCAGGAGAGACGGGTTCCATGCAGACTTGCAACAGTGAGTGGGGTATTGGAAGAGAATATTATGGTTACGAGTCAAAGGCTGCAAACAAAGAAGGGTGATCAAGACTTAGTTACACAGGATAACATTTATGGTTGGCAAAAAATAGTTTTAGTATTATAACAGGGATGTAAACCTGTTTAGAAGAGTTCAAATATGGTGCTTTGCATGCATGAGTGGCATTAGTGTGTCCAGGCACTTTGAAGAGAGGAAAGTTAGAGATGGGGCCTTTAATTTGGTTGGATCAAGGCTGATTTTTTGAGATAAAAAATGACGACAGATTTAAAAGGTGAAAGGAACACTTGGAGACAAAGCTGTTAGTGGTAACGCTCACCAGAGGACAGGAAGGTAGGTTAGGTGGCCAGCAGTTCAATGGGATGAAGGTTGAGGCAGCAGAAAGCGTGTCTCATGAGATCAGGCAAGACAAGTCAAAGGAGGGCAATTAGAGAAAGGCTCAAGTTCAGAGCTGTCATGACAATGAATCATGACCCCATTTTATACTGAAACACTAATTATTCTTTTTAAAGAAGATACAGTCAAAGAATAACTGCAGATTTAAGTTCAGAAGCAGACTGGAAGACAACCCTGGAATGAAAGCATAGGGATCTATTAAAAACAATGAAATGACTATGAACTGAGCTATGATCTCCTGTGATTTATTGCTATAAACATTATGGGAAAAAAGACAGCAGTCTGTTCAAGAGATGTTTTGGGTCTTCTTTCAGAGTTGAAGGATTGTGTACTAATCTGGATTTGAGTGATAGCGCACTGAGAAAGTCATGGTTTTTTTTAAAAAAACAGGGTGGCGAGTGTATGTTATTGCAGCTAAGTGCTGAAGACCACAAGCCAGTCAAAAGAAAACAGAGCTCTATAACACAAAGCCAAGAACCCTGAAGTCAACTGTTCAACTATTAATGTTCTATTATCTACTCTTCATGAACAACCCATGGATATTCCGCCATGTTTTTTTAAAATTGTTTCTTTGCATTCTTATCTCATTTCTAATCTGTAAATACTGTTATTTGCCATTTAGCAATTAGTGAACTATTTGTTAACTCAAAGCCTGGTTAAATTAATACCTTTTAAAACAATTTCTTTTGATCAGGAAGGTCACAAGAGAGGGGATACTTCATAAATTAACCTTGTGGTGGGTGGACAGAGAAGAGGGCCACTTTATCCCTTCTCGCTCATGAGTTTGACAATTTAGGTTATCCTATTTGGAACTGTAGTCACTTTGTGACCCTCACCTGGGTCTGGTTCTAAAAATGGCTTATGTGGAACAAGCTTTAAAAGGAAGTCTGAGAGTTTGAGGGGCGGAGAAATGTGGCAGCTGATGTTAATCTTTCTGACAGAGTCACAAGATCTTTACATATCTTGGAAGTGGCTCTATTTTACTGCAGTTTGCATTAGAGAAAAGCAGCTGAAGCTTATTTTGCATTCCAAAATGAACCAATTTGCATTTTTGGCAGTGTTTTAAATGGCCCAGATAGATCTGGCAATGGATGAATAAACTAGTTATCTGCCATATATTTTCAAGTCTGAATGCCTTGGACTTAGAGGGTGCAGTTGAGAGAATAGCTGCTGCAACAATGTTGTGACAATCTGAGGACAAAAGCTTAGAAGCTTGGGATTTTGACAACAGAGTCTAGGCTACATTCCCTCTCAGTTTTGCTGCCACTGCTGTGGACCTGCAAGGTCTGTGTGCTTTATAAACTCCAGAAGGAGAAGTTAATGGGTCTGCAAGCTGATTAGCATGAGTGCATCATCCAAATGGCTGTGCAGCCATGTGAATTAGAAGGATCTTGCAGGTGGTGGTGTTCCAGTTGAGCAGTGGTTTCTTTTTTCCAATTGGGGCAGGCCTAAAGCATGGTTGGTAAAGCAGGGGGTGGGGTAGAAAGTGTTAAAAGTGGTCAGAGTTGCCATTTGTTTCTTGATGATATTACTCTATCAAGATGACATGTAGGCAGCCAGGAATATGGATCGAGGATTTTATATGGAAGGAGAGATTTAGGATGGTGAGGTGAAATGTAACAGCCTTCGACATCAAGGCTGCATTTGACATTGTGATACCAAGGAGCCTCAGCAAAACTGGAATCAGGGCAAACTTTCCTTTGGTTAAAGACATACCTGGCACAAAAAGGAAGATGGTTGTGGTTGTTGCAGGTCAGTCATCTCAGTTGCATGATATTTGCATACTTCCTTAGGGTAGTGTCTGAGGCCCAATCATCTTCAGCTGCTTCAATGACCTTCCCTCTATCATAAGATCAAAATGGAGAATGTACAAACGGTAAACAATCATTCATCTCTCAGATACTGAAACAGTCCATGTTCAAATGCAACAAGATCTTAATATCCAGCTTGAACTGACAAGTGGCAAGTAATATTTACACCACACAAAGACCATCTTCAAAGAGACAATCTAGCCACTGTCCCTTGATATTCAATGGTGTTACCATCACTGAGTCCCCATTATCAACATCCCCACTATCAGCACTACAGTAGACTGGTGGACGCACCATATAAATACAGTGGCTATGACAGCAGTCAAAGGTAGGAATACTGGAGCAAGGAACTTGCCTTGGCTCCTCAATGCCTGTCCACCATCTACAAGGCAGAAGTCGGGATGGAATACTCCCCACTTGCCTGAATGAGTGCAGCTCCAACAGCACAAGACGCTTGATGCCAGCTAGGACAAAGTCAGAAATCACAACACCAGGTTATAATCCAACAGAGATAACAAGCATGGGGCTGGATGAACACAGCAGGTCAAGCAGCATCATAGGAGCAGGAAAACTTGACGTTTCGGGCCTAAACCCTTCATAATCCAACAGGTTTATTTGAGAACACAAGCTTTTGGAGATCCGAATAAACCTGTTGGACTATAAGCTGGTGTTGCGTGATTTCTGATCTTGTCCACCCCAGTCCAAAAACAGAACCTCCATATCATATTTAGGACAAAGCAGAACATCCACTCCCCGCACACCGCTGCTACTATTTATAAGATGCACTGCAGAAATTCAAAGATCCTTAGACCGTGCCTTCAAAATCCCCCATCACTTCCATTTTAAAAAGGACAAATGCAACAGATGCATAGAAACATCACCTCCAAGCCACTCACCATCCTGACTTTGAAATATATAGTGTTCCTTCACCGATGCTGGGTAAAAGCCTGGAATTCTTTAAGGGCATTGTGGGTCTCCCTACAGGTCATAGGCTACAACAATTCAAGGAGGTAGCTCACCACCACCTTATAAAAGGACAACTAGGGATGGACAATAAATATCGTCTATGAGCAATGCCACGTGAATGAAAAAAGCAACCAGTGAATAAAAAACATAAGCAGTGTGGAGGTCTGAGAGAGGGCATGTGTGTTAAACTAAGACAACAGCTGAAATCACCCATTCAACGCAGAGTGAGGAAAGGAATGAAGATGCTTCAGTGATCAAATAGTGAGTGGTAGAGAATTATAATTTTGACTAAAAGGTGAAAGAGAATGTACCATGGGGCTGAGGCTGGTGGGAGTGTGTGCGCAGAGTGTAGGGTTGTGGGGGAGGGGGGAGCGGTCAGCCTATGCCTTAATGATTCTAAACCATTTTCCTTCTTCAGAATAAACTGCCTTAGATATCTTGCTTCAGCCAAGCCTTCTGCAAAAGGAAAACTCAAAAAGCTTCTGGCAAGTACCAAAGCCCACAACTCAAATTTAAATATTAAAATATAGATAAATAATCTATCACATCACAAAAAGGTACTCCAGTTCAAGACAACGCAGCACTTCTGAATTGTAGCAATGAGATTTTAACACTAAGATACTGGCTGCTCTGATAAGGAGCTCTTAGAAAATAAAACATTTGTCAGCATTGCAGGTAAAATTAACCAATGAACCACTGACATCATTTCAGCTATATGCACCATTGGGAGAAAGTCCCTCAATCGCTCTTTAAGGAAAGCCAAAGGCCTAATGGTCATCACTGGGTTTGAATCCTGCCATGGCAGATGGTGGAATTTAAACGCAATAAAAATCTAGAATCAATGTGTACTTTATGAACATTTTAAATAAACAGTTCCATAAGTAAAAACCACTACAAAAACACTTGCTCCTTCCATTGTCTTACCATTGTGTTGGTTACTGTACATATTACATATCCATAACATTTGAATACCAAGATGTTTTCAAGGTATATGTCCATTTGACAAAACTAATCAAGTGCAATTTGCTACATCAGGATTTCTAATCAACCACATGATGAGTAATTAATGCATCAGGCAACACTGGGCTATGAATGACTTCCCCTTTCCAGTACATCCAAATATGGGAATTACAGACCGTGTCTGCAATCCTCATGCCAAAATCTGGGGTCGAGGAATGTTCTTTGATAACACCTATCATTTTTGTCTAATTGTAACACCCAAAAGTCTTCAACTTCTTAAAAATCTACATTCTTTCAGGCCTCTTGAATAAGTTTGTATTTTTAATTGTCCCTCTACATTTGAAGCTGGTTTTGTTGCAGACTCAGGTTGTTAAGAATGATGTTTCCTAAAAAGTTACACAACCTCAGTCTTTAGTGTAAATATTCATGGCTTCTGCCATCGTGTAGTAAGGCGACAAATCATTACCCTGCAAAAGTAGCTCCTCAGTGAGATGTTCAGACATATACTGCTGGCATTAGTCACTTCCTGAGTGGAAGAGTTTTACTCAAGTGGCCTCAGTGATTTTAGGTTGGGCTTGACAATGTTCTCCAGTAATGGTTTAGTACAAATCTGAAACATTACATTCACTGCTTACAACTCAATCATTTTCTGCAATTTAAAACACCCAAAATAGTTGTACACAACCAAATTTTTAAAAGGCATGACAGCATTATTCACAGATTATTTGTTATAAATTCCAAATTTACCTCTTGAATGGTTGAATAATGTTATGTGAATGTTATTTGGCTCACTTGTGATGCCCTATGTCAGTCATCGAATACCTTGCCAATGTTGATTAGGTTCAGAGAAAATAAGGACAGGCTTAAACAAATAGAGAAGTATTGAGAAAAAGAAATTTCCAAAGAACAGGCTACCTGTCAGCTCAATTACTTAATTCCGGCATATCGCTTAATGTTAAAATGGTGTGAAGTATACGATAACTGACATTTTATAACTGGCTACTGGGGCAATGTCAAAATAGGGGATTTTATTCTGGTCAGATTTTTAAAAAAACGTTTGCCATGCATTTCGCACTGTTTGTGATCATTTAATGTTATTGCCAAGTAGACAATCAAGATCAATTACTATACAATCAGCAAAATAAACTGACTATATGACAGTTTAATATTTTAGCCATGTATTAACTTGTACAAATATTGAAGACAGGGGAATGTTTTGGTATTTTTGGCCTTGAAAATTTGGGTTTACAAATTCAACTAATATGCTCTGCCAACCAGGTCCAACATGTTACTTAAGATAAAATACAAATTAGTAACAGCCTCATACATACCAACTGAAAAAGTTACAAGGTGAGCAGATTTTAACTGCATCTAAGGTTATTTATCCTGGACCGACATAGGTTTCCTAAAGCTGTGCATTTATGGCTTCAACCTATAATGGAAGTTTGCAATTTGGTTGAATGTTCAAGACAATTTAAAGTAAAATATTCTTCCTGTAACTATTATAGAGTGGTTTGCACAAACCATAAAGTCCAGAATATGTCAAACCAAACGTGTGACGACTAAGCTACTCCCACAAGTGCCACTTTGTTGACCAGTTTTGAGGAGCGGACATCAGGTGAAAACAGGATCATTGAGATAGCAAGAACTGCAAATGCTGGAGTCAAAGATAAAGTGTGGAGCTGGAGGAACACAGCAGGCCAGGCAACAGAGGAACAGGAAAGCTGACGTTTTGGGTCAGGACCCTTCTTCAGAAAATTTCTTTAAGAAATAAATTGTTTCCAATCTCTTGCTCCCTTCCTAAAACTTTCAGAATATTCTCAAGGGTTCCGACCTGGAACATCAGCTTTCCTGCTCCTTTGATGCAGCCTGGCCTGCTGTGTTCCTCTAGCTCCACACTTACCTCAAGTTGTTCTTATACTGATCTACAGGAAAAGTGAGGCTTCTAAAAGGTACTTTTAAGGTTGGAACTTTCACATGTCCATTAGAAGCATACCAGATTCGCTAAGGCTAAACAAGACCATTTAAACAGTCCAGTCTCCTACTGTTTCAGAATCTACATCTCAGCTTTAATCAAAAGTTTTCGGAAGAGAGCAAGAGATTGGAAACAATTTATATCTTAAAAAGAAATGCAATGGTCATCTGTAGTTTATTGCAAGTAAACAGTTCCTTACATGAAAACTACCCATTGTGCCACAAACAGAATGTCACTCCACACCAATCATTTGTTCCCAGGATGATAGCCTTTAGTAAATACTGCCTTATTACCTCTGGGAAACCGGCATATTTATATCAAAATTAATCGTGGTGGTAAACGTGACACAGATGTTCTGCCCTTCATGATAAACTATTGTCCCTCTAAGCACCATATTCTGCAGCCAGAATTCCTTCTGTACTGCATAGAGATTATCCAAAATTCAGAAATAATTCATTAAAGAATATACTTCACTATGTCTGCCAATGGTATAATCAGCAATTGCCTAAATTCACTCATGCATTTCTTCTGCACAATTTTGAAACTTAAAGTTAGCATTCACTTTGAAATAAAAAGGCTCCTGTAAAAACTAGCAATGAAAGAAATATGAATGGCAATGAATTGAAAAATCCACAGCAATCATGTCCAGCTGAATAAGAGTGTAGAACAGCTGAGAACAAAATATAAACCTACCCATGTCATCACAGCAATTCTTTTGTGGTGAGACTTGGGTGCATAGTGTCAACTGTACGATTAGCATCTTTTGGCAGGGTAAGGTCACCAATACAGAGGTCCTGAAGCACAATATTTTCATCAACATGTGCTCATTGCTAAGCGATCATCTGTGCTAGCTCAGCTACATTCAGATGGTTCATAGCCGTACACTTTATGGGCGGTGGACTGGCCACAAACATGCGACAATACTATGGCTTTAAGGAGTGTATTTTTTCTATTTTTCATTTGAAGGGTTTTAAGACAGAAGCAACAAGCCCACTTTTTTTTTTTAAAAAAGGTTGGAACAATAGAAGTAACCTGAATGGGTGGAGTTAAACTCCCACAGAACCTGGATTTTTAGTTTTAGTTTTCAGCAATTGTTACTGGGGTCTCAACAGGGTTTGGAAGCTGTAGTACATCTCTCCCTGCTACAGTTTTCTTTGTTTTTCCTGCTGGAATGGAGAATTGCCTATGAAAATCTATTTTTCTGATCATTCCTTTGCCAAGGGTGTGTTTATGGGATGTCACAATATTGGAACAATTAATTACTAGTAGTTAATAATTTATTATTTGTTAAATTTTCCAATTGAGTTGTTATTCCAAAATCTTCCTTCTTTTGTTGGGTTTTAACTACAGTACGTGAATAAAGTGTGTGAATAAAGTGGTAGTTTGACCAGTTAAATTGCATCTGGAATGCAAAATCCTACACTTACCTCTAAAATAGGGATACATTAGGGTCTAGACTATCTTTTTTATATTTTGACAGGTTTAGTCTGGTCCATAACAGTCATGACTTCTTGTGTGCCATATGTCCATTACAAGGTCAGCTTCAACCTGGATACAAGGATGGCAGACACTGATACTAACATCTGGGAGACAATTACTAACAGTTGTGGCCCTTGGAAACTGGTATGGGAGAAGACAGAAATGAAAAAACTCAGCTGAGAAAAGGAGCTAGAGAGTCAAAGAATCTCTTACCTTCTACACTTAGGGCAGTAAATGTGGTAGACACAATGAGGAGATTAGGGCACCTTGGTTATGCTTAATATGGAATTTGACCACCATGACAAACCATCCTGAAATAGCAGGAAGGAAACAAAGTGTCAAAGATGTAGAAATCAGTGCCTAGAAACCTGTTAAGCAGTATTTTACAAAAATACATTTTCTAATATCCTGTGATTGAAGCGGAGTCTGACAATTTTCACTTGTGTCAGAGATAAACAGGGTATTAAAATGGTGGATTCATTTGGACTGTTAAAGGATTTCGGGAAGCAATGACCTATGAGATGAGATAGTTATTGGCTTTGAGAAATAAGCTGACTAATCCTTTCACCATATTGAGCTTCTATACTTGCAAGACAATATCATTAATTGCTAGTTGTTTAAGATGTGCTAAATTTATACGTGGACACCAATTCTTGCATTAATCCACAAATCAGGCATTAAAAGTCAAAAGTCAAACACCAAATACCCAGATATTTTTAGCAATGGATATTGCACAGAAAGTCAAAGTCATTCAGTCCATTGTGCTTTGAAAAAAACCCCAATTGATCCCACTTTTGCTTTTACCCATTAGCACTTTAATTTTTCTTCCCAAATGTAAATTTAAATCTCATTATTGATTCAGCTTCTCTATCCTCTCACGCAGTACATCCCAGATCACCATACCACTGCACAAAGAATAAAACATCATTCATCTCTCATCTGGTTCTTGCAAATTATAACCAGTAATATGGTTTCCAAACCATAGAGGTTTCTTCTCATTTGCTCGATAACAATCTCTTAATAAAATCAAAGAAACCCCAATAAATCACCCCCTAACCTTTTGTGCTTTGAGAATGATGCTGGTTTGTATACCAATTGCAACTCTTTATTTTACAAAACAAAAAAGTTAGTTTTCTTTGACTGTCTGAGGTTAGGTGTTCTTCTCCTGAATAGAGATGAACTATCCCAAAACATGTCAAGTAACCTTACACTGAATGGGGAGAGGGGCAGAAAAAAAAACTGAATTTAGAACACTAAAAAGTAGCTTGGACCATCCAAATGTTAACATCTTTAAAAGGACTCAATGTACATCACCACTCATCAACAAGTAACATTATTGTCCTTTGGTAGAGTCAAGTTCTCTTATGAAAATAGTTCTTGAGAACCAGTCAAGTGTCTTTCCACACAATAGACGAGCAGGTCAGCAGAGAGAAAAAACAGAAACAAGCATGGTTTTTAAAGTGCACGTTTATGTAGGCATGTAAACAATTTGTGTTTGGCAATATTCAATGCACAAAAGCTAAATGATCATGGGTTGATGTTTTTGGCAGCAATACATGGAGATGGAATTCCATTCAGATCATTCAAAATGCCCTGCATTGTAAAGGTTTGATGAATGGTTTGGGTGGGGATTGTTTCAGTTATGGAATTTCTTCCCCAAATCGTAAGCAATCCATGCAAAACTAACATTTCGTCTTTATTGTTGCTGTACAAGTCGACTGCAAAAAAACCTTTATAGTATCCTGCAAAAGGTAACAGGTTATGTGCAAGTAAAGGCAAATTTAGCAAAAAGCAAGTAACATTAATTGATCAGAAGTTTACTGCCAGTAGAAAATCAAAACCACAAAGTAGCATCTTTCTGCTACAAATCCCTCAAGTCTAAACAAAAAGGTAGGTAAGGCAAATGGAATTGTATAGCCAAAATTTGTAAAGTCATTTGCAAACACAGCTCATCTGCCTGGAAAAAGGAAAAATAGAACCTCAGGATCTTTTATCATCGGAACCTCCCCTCTCCCATATGCTCACATGACTGATTGGAGCCTCGAGTGTGTGGACTTAACCATCGCTGCAAACATCAATATATAATTTGGGCTGATTATTAAGGGCAACATTAAGAAAGAAGCTGCGCACTTTCAGAAGCATTCAATTTCAGAGGAAATTAAACTGAAGCTCAGATTTATAAAATATTGCAACATTCGAGAAGGAACAGAAAGGCAAGCAGCTTGCAAAATACAGTCTGCCAATCTCTTACTGATATGATGTCGGATCAACATGCTGAAAAATTTTGGCATCAATGCTTCAAGTGGTTGAAGCAATTCCAGAGGCAGATATCCCATCACCAAGTCACCTTTTATTTACACATTGGAAGTCCTTGACACTGATCCACTTCCAGAGTGAACAGGATGTCAGATATACCCGTTATCTGTCAGGTCAGAGCTCACCGATTGGACCAGATTAACAACTCTAATCAGGAAACTCATTGTATGAGGTAGACCTGGCTGACCTCATTATAAATCACTACCAAGATGATACAAGAGGCGCTTCTGTTGAGTCATATGCCCTTCCATAAATAAATTATGGCTTGGAATTCACCACTAAAAACATCTGGACAATACATGTCCTGGCTTGCTGCGCTCTTCCAGCTCCACATTGTCTGACTCCAGCTTCAGCAGTTCTTACTATCTCTGGACAATACATGTATGGGAAATTCAGTACCCTTCTCTTCAGGAACTGTGCCATTTATAAATAATGCAGCACAGAAGAAAGCCATTTAGAGCTGGATCAGCAGCAAGGCCTCTCCACGTGTAAATAATGGATGACTTGGTGACAGGATACTGGCCTCTCTGGAGCTACTTGACCCTGGAAGCATTAGTACCAAAACCTTTTAGCACGTTGGTACTGCGTCATATCTGTATGATATTGTTTAGTAGGCTGTTTACATTTCTGTTGCTTCTCTAATGATGCTTGTATTGATGCTTTGAAAGAACAAACTGTAATATTGCCAGAGAGGGTGGTGGAGGCAGGTACTCAACATTTAAGCAGCATCTGGATGAGCACTTGAACTGCCAGGGCATAGCAGGCTATAGACTAAGTGCAGATAAATGGGACTAGTAGTATAGTGCTCGAGTATATTGAAGGTTGAAATAGACATATTTTAAACAGTTATGGAATCTGGACATGGAAAGAAGGAGAGGAGAAGTGTTGAGGATTATCAGCTATTACCTAATTGAAGGGCCAGCAGATTCAGTGGGCTCAAAAAAAGGTCCACTGCTGCCCCTACACCTTGTGCTTCCACGTTCCCAGTCTTCTCAAATTTCCTCAACACCATCCACTGAAGCACTGAAATCATTTGTTAAATACATATCCAAATTTGAATAAAACATCTGGTTTTTGTATTCTGCATTTCATTTAATAAAGCCAAGGAACCCACATTATTTATGATACTCCAGCTTAACATTTCAACTCCAACAGAACAACATTGAAATTTGCAGATACAAATTGGAAGTGTAGCAAACAGTAAATCAAACGGCAAAAGACTTCAAGATAGACAGGCTAGTGGAATGGCTACCCGGATGACAGGTGAAATTCACAGAAAATTAAAATGATACAATTTGCTCAGAAGAATGAAGTGACGGGCTAAATTGTGCAACTTTGTTTGAAAGAGGGCGAGAACACAGATAAACCAGAGTTTTGTGCACATCTTTAAGAGGATAGTTTAGCAAATAAGTCAATAATATGCACGTATGGGATCCTTGGTTTTGTAAAGGCACCAAACTTTAGGAAAGACAAGGTGACTTTGGAAAGATTACAGTTTTATTACAATGGTTCAAGTGATAGGCGATTACACCTGGATAGACTAGAGAAATTGGATTGGTCTCCTTGCAGGAAAGGGGAAGAAGAAGAAGAAGATTTGGCAGAAGTAGTTACAATAGTGAAGAAAAATCATTTGAAATGGTTGAGTGCTGATAACTAGATAGCACAGATTTAAAGGCAGAGATAATAGGTACTGCAGATGCTGGAGAATCAGAGATAACAAGGTATGGAGCTGGATGAACACAGCAGGCCAAGCAGCATCATAGGAGCAGGAAAGCTTGACGTTTCGGGCCTTCAATCAGCTCCACACCTTGTTATCACAGATTTAAAAGGCAACTGGCTGAAGGTCCAGAGATAAGGAAACCTTTACGCAATAACTGATTAGCCCAATGGTGTCAGATACATATTCAATAATAGCTTTCAAAAGCAAAGAGGACAAATATTTGAAGCATAATTGCAGAGATATTGGAACAGACAGACCAACAAACTGGATCTCTCTTCAAAAAGAGAGTGCAAATAAAAAAAGGGGCCAAATAGCATCCATCTGGCTTTACAACAGTCTTCTCACCATGACATCTTCAAATTTGTCTACGTACAGCTGGTATCGTTGTTCCTGCACTCTTAAAATTCATACCATTTAGTTTATAACACTTTCCCCAAGCTTCCTATATAAAAAAAGGACAGCATACTTCACAATTCTGTAGTTGGATCTGTCACACATCTGCCTACCTTCCGGACATCTATTACTCACATCCTCGCAACCTTTTCCGGCTTTTGGGCAACCTGATGACTGAAATTGTCTTGCACACCCAAACATCTTTGTTCTTTAGCCAATTTCATGTCCATTCTGTCATTGCCTCTAAATCACACTGATGAGATTTCCTGCAAATATGTGCTATATGACTGTAATAACTGAAATGCTTATAAACAAATAGTACCCTAATCACACTGCTCCATTACTTCAAAGATGATAATTAGATTTGCCTTAAACAAATCCATGCTTTCATTTATTCCACATACAAATTAGGAGCAAAAATTGACTATTCAGCCCTTCAAGCCTGCCCCACCATTCATTAAGACCATGGCTCATTAGTTTACATTTTGAATTTTATATTTCCATCCCACCCCAATAACCTTTTATCCCCTTACCTAAAGGATCTCAGCCTTACAAATATTTACTACTTCTATTGCCTTAAGGGGCAACATGACTTCCAACGTTAAAGATCCCTCAAATTCTTCAGTCCTACATGGGTGAAAGCCAATTTTAAAACCATGCTCCCTAATTTGAAATGGATCCAGTAGTAATAACATCCTTTCTACATCTACCTTGACAAGACCATTTATGATTTTATAGACAAATCAAATCATCCATCGTTTTTCTAACCTCCAATGGAAACGAGTCAATCTCACCAACCTTTCCTCAAAAGGCAACCCTTTCATTATTGGTATCAATCTAGAAAACCTTATTTCCTCCCCTAAACTGTCTTGTAATTTATCTTTGCCCTCAATCCAAAAGTTCAGTACTTGCTTAAGTCACAATGTTTAACTTGACTCCTTCCCAAAACCTTTTACTTTTATTTCCATAATTTCAGATAGCTTCCCCTCTTTTTACAATCATCCGATTTATGACTTTTGCTTACGTAGCATGGAAACAGCAGACTCCCTACCTCAACTGGAGGGGTCTCTGCTTATAGGATGCCTCTGTGAGTGAACATTTAACTCTTCAGTTTGAACTGGAGACCAAAAATGAGGACCCATTTTTCAACTAGGAAACCAGTTTATCTAATCTAGTCCCAAAACGTCAATTAAATCAAACAGGCAGTCATTCACCATGTTTCAGGATTGATGGATAACTGCAAACCTCAGCAACTTTAAATACGTTTCTCTGGCTCTAGATATCAATTTCCAAATTTAAAAAAAAAATTGATTTAAAGAATACATTTCAAATGCTTATTTCATGCCTGGCTAACCCAGTCAGTAGTTTAGTACATGGTCCACAATAAACACTAACAGCACAGGTTCAATTCTTGTTCTGGCTGAGGCAGAGCGGGGACTTGTCTCCTCCCTATTCCATGCTTGACGCAGAAAGATACCTCTCAGATTTGTGTAACCAATTGTTCCCTGCTAAGAGAGGCACACCTATGGTATTTTGTGGACAGAGGATAATTATCTACCTACTCATGTTTATTTCATTATTTTTCAGCATTTGAATATTTCCACTCTGGCCATGAATCAATGATAAACAAAACATTAAGTATCTTAATTTTCAAAGATGAACTAACACTTTGCTGATAAATCTGACCAAATCGTTTAAACATCCTCAGATATGGAAGCTAATCCGGAGTATTGGAGCAAAAACAAATTGCTGGCAAAATTTGGCAGGTGTCTCAGCACCTGTGCTGAGTAAACCAGAGTTAATGTTAGCATTACAGGGAGAAGGCAAAACATACCAGCCACGAATGAATGGCAGAGACACACTCGAGTCAAATGGCCTAATTATGCTTCTCTCTTATGGTTATGACAGGTGTGAAGAGCAGGGAATCTTGAGTAATACATCTGTAAGTTAAATCAAATACACAATAGTGATGGAAGGACTGGTGACAGGTTGCTATCGCAACGCATGGAAGCTGCTGGACATGAGCGTGATTCAAACCAAAAACATCCAAGCTTTTGCAGCTCAAGGAACTTTTGATCAGAGTTCAGGATTGGGAGTCTGAGCTGCAGACATTACAACACATCAGCGAAGGGGAAATTACCTAGACACCTTGGTCCTGAGAGTAGTCACACCAGTTAACAAGTTAAAATTGATGCGAGATCAGGGGCAGCAGGCAAGACTGAAATGAGGACCCCAGCAGTTAAAATTGAGGAGCCTCAGGTGCTGCAATTGTCCAAATTTAAAGTTCTTGCAAGCTGTGCAGACAAGAGTGGGGACAACAGGTAGGATGTGTCCACTGGAACCTTAGTCCTGGGAGTCAAATGGAGGGGGAAAATAGGATTGTAATTGTGGCGAAAGACAGTATAATTAGCGGGAGAGATACTGTTCTCAGCAGCTCCAAGAATGGCTCCTGAAAGCTGTGCTGCCTGTCCAGGGCCAGCCTAAGGGTATCATCTCAGGGCTGGAGGAGGATTGGGAGATGGAGGGGAAAAAATTCCAGTAGTTATCATCCACATTAGTACCAATGACAATAGCAGGAATGGAAAAGGGGCTTTTAGAACCTCCAAGATAATCAGTTCTGGATTACTGTTTCAGCCGCAGACAAACTAACGTAACATAAATAAAGTCAGGGAGTTAAATGCTTGAAGGTTGGAGTGGGTGGAACAGATTTCAGTTCAAGGGGCACTGCTAGAATCAGCTTCACTTGTCCCAGCACACAGTTCTAGTGTTCTGAAGATCAAATAGCTGAAGCAGGCTTTAAACCAACAAGGGAAGATTTGGGAGAGGGAAAATGTTGGCTTACAATAGCAAGAGAATACAGAATTACAGGGCAGCTATTTGGATAAGGATGACCAGAGTTAGACAGGAAGGGAGCATATATAAATTTAGATAATCAGCAGTAAATAAGGTCCAAAAGGGACATCAAATGATCTTCGAATGGAAAAATTAGAATCCATATGGGTGGAGCTAAGAAATAAAAAGGAAAAGTCACTAGCAGTAGTCTATTGGCCGCTAACAGCAGCTATACAAGGGGACAGAATAAAACAGGAGATGATGAGTACATGTAACGAAGGCAGTACATTCATTAAGGGTGACTTTAATCTTCATGTAGATCAGGATTACTAGATTGGCAGAGGAAGCAATGAAGCCAAATTCAGCATTTAGAATGAGGAAGGAACTTTGGTCAGGAAAGCCAAAGAACTGAAGAAACTGGAAATTAGAAAAACATTTGCTGGAAAAGCTCAAGTCTGGTAGCATCTGTGGAGAGAAAGCAGACCTATGTTCTGGGGCCAGTTATCCCCAAGGCGGCAGGTTTGGCATAATGGGGTGCAAGGACCACAATTATTTATGATATGCATTAATGATTTGCATAAAGAAATTGAATGCATTACAGTCAAGTTTGCAGACGACAAAATATAGGTGGGAAAGGGATTGGCAAGGATGACAGTCTGCAGAGGGATATAGAGGTTAAGCAAGTGGGCAAACACTTGGCAGACGGAATATAGGAAAGTGTGAAGTTATGCACTTTGAATTTCTTTGGCAGGAAGTGCAATGTTATTTAAATAGAAAATGAACGCAGAAAACTATGGAATGGACGGATTTGGGAAGCTGTCGAATGAGTCACAAAAAGCAAGCATCCCAAGATCAGCGGGTAACAGGAGAGGCAAATAGAACGTTGGCCTTGATTATGAGGGAATGGAGTATATAAGTGGGGAGGTTTGCAAAACCTCTACATGGCACTAGTCAAACCATATCTGGAATACTGGTAACAGTTTTGTGTCCCTTCTTTAAATATGTACTGGCATTGGAAGCAGTCCAGAGAAAGTTCACTGCGTGGATACCAAATATGGAGTGTTTATCTTAGGAGACATTGAATCAGTTGGGCCTGTATTCTTTGGAATTTAGAAGAATGAGGTGGTCTTAAAATGAACATTCACGACTCTAATGGGACTGAACACAGTAGATGTGGAGAACTTGTTTCCACTTCTGGGAGTGTCTCGGACCAGAGCATAATCTCAGAAAAAGGGTCACATTTAAGACAGGAAGGGGGAATTTCTTTTCAGAAGGTTTTGAATCCATGGAGTTCTTTACCACAAATGGGCTGTTCGGCTGAGTCAAAAAGCTGAGATAGTTAGGGGATTAAAGGTTATAGGGAAAAAGCAAGAAAGTGGAGTTGAGGATTATCAGATCAGCCATGACCTGAGTATGTCCCACCATTACAAGGGCTGAATGGCCTATTTTTGCTCTCATATCTTATGGTCTTGCCTTGAACTCACTTTTGTAAGAAATTAGATTTCACATGTAACAATTTCATAGATTTTGACATGAATTACATGAGGAAAAATATTTCTAAAAAAGTGACAAAAACAGTGCTTGTTTTTTCAACCAAACAAACAAATCTCTTCTATTTCATATTTCAGAAGCAAGAAGCTCTGGACTATTTAAATTTAAAAAGTTCCTTGAATATTCCAGAGTCAGATTATCATATTTGGTTAATTTGCTGACTAGATTTTAAAAAACTATTGTACCCATCTGAGTTATAATCTTTTAGGAAAGCAAATCTGCCATCTTTACTCAGTCTGAGCCACACGATTCCAGACCCACAAAATGATCAGGTCTTAAAACGACATACGAAACAAACACTATGAAGCCATTCAGCTGTAAAAAAAAGTGAAAAACTGACTAACTCCAGCAACAACTTTGTAGCATCTCAATCCACAAATTATAAAGCCAGTGATAATTGCTAACACAAGAACAGCACCAAGTATATCTGCAAATAAGGTGGCAACTTGCCAAAGTTGCACCATAGTACTATGCAAACTGTTGTGATGGCAGTTTCCCGATTTATGTGTAGCACCTATAAAAAAAAAATCGTATTTTCAAAAAAATGGCACACAGGTGGGTAAGTTGAAATTTTAAACAAGATTAGGTCAGATAATGTATCCACTCAAGTATGTGCTGGACAAAGACCTGCTGGAATGTCTATGGAAGATCATTTGTACTGTGCTAATTTACGGAGTGTAAATATTGAAGGCCATTTGCTTATTTTTGATTCAAAGTAATCTACAATTGATCTTTTAAAAAAAAGAGGAGATCAAGAGCTTCTGAATAGTTCAGAGATGACGACTGGGTTCAGAAGCAAATAGTTTTTCCTCGAGGAATATGGAACAATTTAAGAAAAGCACGGTTACTTTCATAGAAATGTTTAGTTTGTACAAATTCCAGGAGTGCTTGGTTCATTAGGGTTCTGACATCTAGTTAAAAAAGACACCCAAGGAGCTGTTGCATTGATCAAAGCTGCCAAGAACCAGATCCTACAATGCCATAGAAATAAAATGAGGAACGTTTACTCTCCCAGGCATTATTCTGTTAACAGTCCACTAGTGGAGCAACATCCAACCTGCAATGATAGAGATAAACTGCTCTTTGAGTGTTTATCTGCAGTTAAGCAGCAAAATCTTGAAGAGCAACACCTCAAATACAAGTCATTCTGACTCAAATTAGCACTTAGTTGCACAGAAATTGTGCCTCTCTGCAAGTTTTAGATGCATTCAGAACATTAGTGATCACTAAAGCAAAAAAAACCCTGCACTTTCAAAGCACTCCAAAAAAAAAAGGTCAGTGCTTGCACAGCCACTAGAATAGAAAATAATGCACCAGCAACACAAGGCTCCTGTCTCATTAGAGATGTTTTTGATAGAATACTTCTGGATTCCTGAGGTATTTGTCACAGCCACAGACATTAGTGTTTTGCTCATGGAAAAAAGCTATTGCTTTTATATTGAAGTTTGCAATGTTCTACTCCAATTTATACAAGAAAATTTACACTCCAATCCATTTCTTGAATGCATTGATCTCTTCATTTCCCTCAATTGTCGTTTATTTTCATAATTTTGCGCTATTATTGCATATCAGTAGTGGCTGTTTCTAAATGACAAGGTTGGGATTAAATCCTACTCCAGGGTTGGAACACAAAAATGCAAAGCACACACTACAGTGCAACACTGAGGGAGTGCTATCTTCCATATCCTTGTGGGGATATTAAAAAACCCATGGCACCATTTCAAATAGCAGAGTACTCCCAGGTGCCCATGTCAATATTTATTCCTCAATCAACACCACAAAGCAGAAAATCTAGTCATTAAGGTAATGAAATATGCAGATGATGAAGTAAGTGATGTCTGACATGGCAGGGAATACTGCAGCCTTGTATTTAGTAATGTACAGATGCAAATAAATGTTACAGTACAGAAGTACAAGACCCTTACTCTATGGTAAAGATGCAACAGCCTTCAAGAATGTAATGTTAAATAGCTGTCACACACTTATTATATGCCAAAAGTCTTAAGAAGCTCAATGGATCATACGTGCAGGTCATTTAGTTTACATTTAAAAAATGCACAACTTCAAACTCAAATAAATGCAGCTCATATGACCAAATGATTAGATTACATCAAGTATCTCAAAAATTAGCTAATTTCATGAATATTGTTATAGAATCATTTTGTAATACAAAAAAGATCTCAACCAGTCAATTTTACTTGGTTAGTCCTTTGATTGCGAATTCAGTTAACTTCCAAAGAATTTAAGTTATATTTAAAAAAGTGGTGTTTGAAGAGGAATCTATTCTACAAAACGAAAATAAGTTAGCTGTTAACTTCAAAATGGTCCAATGAACCACCTGCTAATTTTCAAACAGATGTCATTTTGTAATAGTAGAAATGCATTTTAAAAACTTGCCAATTATACAAAATACTGAGTCTAAATGGTTTTGATAATTCAGTTGCAATCACATTGCAATGCAGAAATCAAACTAAAATACTTCAAAAAGCAGAATACTGCAGCATCTATATAGACAGAAAAAAAACAAATTAATGCATCAAGTATGTGACTTTTGTCAGAAAGGGGTATTCCTGGTACATTAAATACTTAAACTCGGAAAACACTTATGTTCTGACAAACATTGCCAGCAATGAACAATAACATTAAACATTAGCAAACAGCAACAGATATAGCATTCAAGTTATTTAATGAGGGAAAAAAAAAAAGAGAAACGTAATTCGTAATTTGAATGCAAAGACTGCTTGGTGGGTAAATATATTCTGAAGACACTTGGATTAATGACATAAATCCTGAAAACATTTAACCAAATTAGAGAAAGCAGGCACTTTGGTACATTTACCAATAATTCAGCTTTCGCAAAAGATACATATATTCACAAGTGAAAAACCAAAAGTATTCTTAAACATCTTTCAATTTTATGACCAACTGCTCAAAAAGCTGAGATTTGTGTAAATTTAATCATATGCATAATGTAACACTTAGCAGGAACAATTTTACCAAATTGTCATAAGTATTTTATACAGTTGGTACAAAACTCTGGTGGAATGGCATCAGGTCAAAGTCTAATACTGCATCTACATTCCTTGAATGATAGTTATTTCTGTACAAAATATTCTGCTTTTTCAAATTCAATTGGTATCCTGAAGCTATTGACGTAAAGTTTCTGAATTACTAAACTTGTTATAAACAATCTGATTTGCTTGACGTTACACTTCCTATATCTAGATTTCCACTGGTATCCAAATCTGTATTTCTCACCCTCTGATCATTTTCAGACTACTGCAGAGAGAAGAAATACTAGTGCCACTTACATTCTTCATGTGAATTCCAATATTACTCGTAATACATAGTTGCAAAAAACTGCAGGATAAGGTTATGCAATGAGAAGTTAAAACACACTGTATGAGAAATCTACAATCCATCTGTATAATTACCATAAAAATGGAAACAATATTACCAAGCAGTCATTTTGCACAGCAAAACTGCCAGCAGGACAAACAGTCCACTTACAAAAACTCAGCGCTGCCTCGAATCACATTTTCATTTTGCCACATTAGTGTTTGAAGAACAATCTGGTGTATTTTCTTCTGCCAGAATCCCATACCCAAGGACAGAATCCAGCTGATCTTAAACTGATATACACTGAACAACCCAATTTTGTCAATTTGTACAGGTTAATATCGGAATTCTTGTACGTTAGTTCAAAATGTACATTTTATTTCAGACTTTGAAATAGATGCAACAGAAGTAATACATTTGTACACCTCAAAAAAATTGAAAGCTAATTGGCAAACGTTACTGTCTCAACATCTGATGTCACAATATCCCAGTATATACAGATATTTAACATACAAAACCCATAATTGAACTCACATTCTAAAAAAAATAACTAGAGTAGATCAAGAAATGATCAAAAAGCAGTAGCTCAGTCTCTCAAACAGGGAATAGGAGGAAAATTACTATTTGGCAGTTTCACTATTTGATATTCAATGCTATTGACAAATTATTGCATTGGCAATCTTTACTAAGCTATCACTTTGCATAGGACTCAGGCTTTTTAAAAAGATCTTCAGTTAGCAAACTCTGTTTTGCTCAATGTCTTTACATTGACTTTTTGTTGCAGTACATGGGAATGGAAGAAAACAGAAAGGAGCAATATACCTACATTAAAATGCATTTGATAAAATGCAAGTGTTTTGGCTATGAACCTGTACAGAATTTACAATCTTTTTCAACAACGAAGTAACTCATGTTCCAGCCGTTTAAAATCAGTATTTACAATGTCAAATACTCCTGAAGGGCCAACATAGTCAAACTTGAAGACATGCACTTAACTTTCTGTATGCACTCAGTTGTAATAAATTTCTAAAATTAATAGGCATGGTTTAAGCCAGTCACTTCTTTATGACTATTTATGTTAAATTCCAGCTTAAAGAAAAGATTGAATTGAGTGTTTTGGTCAGCATTGAGAAAAACAGCATTACAACATGAGAACGTGCATCCAGAGAAAAAATACATCTATTTGAACACAAAATAAAACAGTTTAAAACAAGAGCCAAAAGATCACAGATGATAACAGGGGAAGGAAAAACTCATGGTAGTATTATCTCCCATGATCTGTACTTGCAATTTTTAAGCAGAAAACAGTCTTCAAATTTCCTTGTCATTTCAATACAAGTATGATTTTTACTTCCAAGAGAAAGACCTTTGAAAAGTTAACCCTTTCCAGATAGGTCATGTTAGCTGCTTGGTCATTAAGCAGGAGCATCCTGGGTTGCTCCCTGAAAAACACAGGAGATGCTATTTCAGACTAGATAGTTACATTTTAAAGCTGGCTTTGGATTATTGCACACAGAAGCTGTTACAAAGTTTATAACACCAAGCAGTTTGCTTTTAGAGTTACTAATTGAAGACAGTACTCTACCAGGGATAAATGTAAGGCTTCCATGCTACCCACTACTAAAATCTGAAAGAAATGCAAAACTCGTTTTCTTCCATAAAGAACATTGCAAATAGAAGGTACTCTACTTCTCCTTCCAACATCTTGCTCCAAAACTTATTGACAGAAGGAATAAAATTATACCATGTGATAAACTGAAGAGAAAACCAGATAAATTCAAATTAAAGCAATTTGAACATCTGCATACATGTTAGAAATTCAAATTTTACATCTTCGACAGTACTTGCACAATGAATGGGCAAAAACTAAGACTGGTCAGGTGGTTCCGACAAGTAATTTTTAATTTATTCTTACATGCTAAAAAGGAATAAATTACACTGTTAAAGTACTTCCAGCAATAAAAGATTTCAGCTGGGCCAGAATCGCAGCCAGCAACAGTTGCTATTTCTGCACTGTACACCTCGACTGCAAAACATCAGTTAATTTTCATTCATTTTACAAGATCAAAAGGAAAAGTAAAAAACCTCCAACACGCTTTTTAAATTTCAAAGAAACTCCAAAGTGCAGCCATTGTATATACCAATGGTATTTGCTTAGTAGCTGCAGAGGCTCCATCTTGGGATACATATTCTTTCTATAACCAATCAATTCAATGCAGCAAGAACAAAAGCGAATGCCGCACCCCCCCAAAAAAATTACAAAATAACCACCGTATCAAAAAAGGAGAAAGGTACATCTGTCTACAAATCTAAAGCTCTGTGAAGAAATGCAACATCTTTAAATTAACTGGCTTTTGAAAGTTTGCTGATTTTTTGTTTAAAAACAGTGAAAGTTGAGCAAAGTTGCATTGCAAACAGGGAACTTCAGCACAGCAATATAAAATAACCCTAGTCTTTTACAAGTGTGTTTTCTTTTCAATTAACATGTAAACAAAAAAGCTGACGTCCAAAAACACCGTAAATCTCAGTCAGAGTAGATGTACACAGTGATTACAATGCTATCTAAGCAATTTACATACAAGGTCAGTCTCATGTTGTTAGCTAAGCTTGCGATGACTAAGCTTTTCTTTTAACCATGTACAATATACTTAATGCAGAGTTCTAGACTTATCTAGTAGTCACTACTTTTGTCATTTCTTCACATTAGATACCACTCCAGCATAAGACAGCAGGCAGAGTCCTTCCAACAAAAAAATATTAATTCTTTGGTTGCTATTGGTTTACTACTGATTGCAGGTGCTTTAGAAGAGAAATCCCAGCCTTTAGTATTTATCATTTTCTATTAGACAACAGGACATTTAGAACAGTACAGGGGAAAAGTTATGTTGTGTACCTTTCAAGTACATATTTGGGTGAAATTTAGAGACAGCTTATGGAACAGCTCCCATGTGCCACTGAAGAATCATCCCTTAACTGCCAGGCAGTAGAGAAACAAACAAGAAAAAAATTGGCAAATGCACAATGTTACTTTCTCTCCACGTGTCAACCACTTTCGTACATCCCATTTATTGAATAAAGAAAACTGAACACCAGCAAGACTGCTTCAGATGCTCTATTTTGTAAGATGAAATTGCGCTTTTCCAGGATTTAGTTTGATTAAAGGCTGCTACAGTTGCAGGTACAGTTTTTATATGCACTTCCCAGAGTTTGCTGTATCCAGTAGAGTTTAATTCATCAGTTTATGGTTGTCCACTGAACGGCATGTACATGTGAAACAAAAATCTGAGGGGAGTGACAAAAGGCAACCTGCTCTCACATGCTGCTTTGCTTCTTTGTTTCAACCTTGAGATCAGAAACCTGTAGGAAAAGACAGTCATTTAAAAAGATCTGCATGCTATTGATTACATATAGCCTACATTAGTTCTTTGCAGATTAGATTCAAACTAAGCCCTGTATTTCAATACAAATCAATATCACTATTCACCGTATTCATGCGAAACATGCAAACTCTTTTCCATGCAATTCATTAGGGAATAAATATGGACAAAGGCAAAAAAGTGCAAGTATTCAAGAGAAAAGGAAAAGCACCCGGAAGCATGTCAATGAGGGAAACAACGGATTTCAGTAGGTGCTTCCTTCGAGCTAAGGGAAGTTTTAATTTCCTTTCTATTAAGATTATATATTACAGCGATAAACTTACATGGCATTTTAACGTAACTAAATATTTCAAGGTGTTTCACAGCCAGACATTAAAAGGTTACAGTGACAAAGCTACACAAGAGTCAGATGACCATAAGCATGATCAAAGAATGACTTAAAGGATGACAGAAGCAGGAAGGGTACTCCAAAGCATGGGGGCTGAGGCAACTGAAACTGTGGTACCAATAATTATTCAGATCACATATGCGTAACAGGTCAGAATGAGAAAAGCAGAGATAATGTGCAGGGTGTAGGGCTAGAAGGGAGGGGATGAGAAGATTTGGGGGAATGGGAGGGGGAATGGTTTTGAAGCCATAGATGAGCCTTTTTAAAAAAAAAATGAAGTTGCTTGGCCAGGAGGAAATACAAGTCAGCACACATAGGTGATAGGGGAATAGGACATTTTGGAAGTTCAAATATAGCAGGGTTTTAGGAGAACAAGTTTACAGGGATTAGACTGAAACGCTGGCAAAGATTGCCTTGGGGTAGTCAAGTCTGGAAGTAATTAAGATGTAAAAGAGGGTTTCAATGAATGAACAGAAACAGGGCCAAAGTGAAGTAATGGCACAATTCAGGTTACAAGCTCAACTTAGGAATGAACGTGACAAAGTTGCAGACAGACTAGTTTAGTCTCAAACTGTATTTTATTGGTAGGGAAGACAAGAGAAAGGGAGAGCAGAGAAGTGAAGCCCTGTTTCCGACAGGGAAAAGGTCAACAAGCACAGGTGTAAAGTAAATGCAGAAGGATTAAAAATTGAAAAGAAATATGCTTCTAAGGTTTTACAGTAGATTTGTAGCTCAGGTTTTGGATGTTGTGGTTGGTTGGCTTGCTGAGCTGGTTCGTTGTTCCACAAATGTTTCATTATCCTGCTGGGTAACAGCAGTACAGCCTCTGATGAAACACTTGTTTTCCTACCTGTTACTTAAACTCTTGTAGTCCATCAAGCTGGATTACCTCACTTCCAACTTTCCTTCGCAATGGAATGTAGATGGGATCTAGCTCTGTTTATTGATGGCTTTCTTCGAGGAGAACCAGGCCTCTAGGAATTCCAAAGCTTGTCTCTGCTTTGTCTGTGCCAGGATCCTGGTGTTGTCCCAATCGAATTGGTGGTTTTCCATATCCATGTGGATGGAGATGAGTGAGTATTGGACAAAGACATGACCAATACTCATTCATCTCCATCACATGGATGAGGAAAACCTTACGTTACCCAGCAGGGTAATGAACCGTCTGAGGAACGAATCAGTTCGGGGAGCCAACCAACCACAATATATGTTCTAGGGGCTAGTGGGGGCTTCAGAAACTACTGTCTCAAGGTATGGTAGAGGCAGAAACCATAAAATCACAAAAAAAGTAGTATGTAAATAATCATGCAAAGGCACTGTAACCTACAAGTTCACTGACTAGGAGCTAGAAATTAGGAAAGTAGGATTAGGTTGGCTATAAGTCTCCAGTTAGAACAAACATGGCCGCCTCCCACGTTGTTAATCTCTATTATTGCCACGACAAACCTGTTAAAACAGCGTTGATAAGACAATTCTCAGCCTAACATTTTAGGAAGGCTGTTACTGCCTTAATAGAATGCAAGGAAGATTTACATAAATGGTACCCAAGACAATTATGTGGAGAGATTAAATAAACAAATTATACTCCTCAGTGGAGGATGCTTTAAACTAAAACAAAAGCCAAAGAAATTCAAGGTACATGAAAAATTTTGCACCAGTAATCAGGTGGGATCTGGAAAGTAATGCTGATAAATTAAACAGCCACCTCATACAAAGGTTTAGAACAGGAGGTCATTACCTCTCAAAGCCAGAGACAAAACAATGGACGAAGCTATACAGTGACATTGCTTTCTGGATCGTTAGACTCTTGCTACCATAAAATTTGCAGCATGAATTGTGGATTATACAAAATTGTCTTGAGCAAAATTGGGCCAACTTAACTTTTGTTTTTATAATTATTTCTTGCAACGGTTGCCAAGTGAAAAGTGATAAATGAAAATTTGTCCATGTTTAATGGGATGGTCATTGTGAACTGCACTGAACTGTTACAATGTTGACTTTTGGTTGAGAAAGTCTTCTGAGAGACAAGCCCCAGCCCATAAGCGGAGCTGGAAAAGCACACCTGGTCAGACAGCATTTAAGGAGCAGGAAAGTCAATGTTTCCGCCTATCCTTACTGTCTCCAAGCCCCAGACCAAATGATCCAAGCTTTAAAAACAGCCTTAACCGAGTCAACTAAGAATGCAAATGATTTGCATAAGCAAATTCAGTTGTGTTTTTACATCAAAACTAAATTAATTAAGATTTATTTGAATCAAAACAAAGTGAAACAATGGGTCATTGCAGAGTTTTAACTCAAATATTAATTCACTTGTGGTTGCAAAGTAGTAATCTGTAAAAACAGGAGAAAAAAGTCAAGCCTTTACTGTATGAACAAAAATTCTCACGACAATGGCTCCTAGTAAAAGGGAGTGCTGGGAGGTGACAGTCTACTGGTAATATTATTGCTGGATTTAATCCACAGACCCAAGTAATGTTATGAGGGCCTGGGTTCAAATCCTATCAAAGTAGATGGTGGAATTTGAATTCAATAAAAAAAAATCTGAAGTTAAGAGTCTGATGGTGACCATGAGTCGATCATGGGGAAAAAAAACCATGAGTTCATGAATGTCTTTTCGGGAAGGCTATTGCCATCCTTACCTGGTCTGGACTACATGGGATTCCAGATCCACAGCAATGTGACTGATTCTCAACTGTCCTCTGGACAATTGTGGATGGGTAATAAATGCTGGTTAGTCACTGGTGCCCCCATCCAGTGAATGAATAATAAAAAATACAGCTTCTAGACAGAAACCATTAAATAGGTAGGAGGCTATGTTGCGACAAGAATGTCAGGAATCTGCAAGAGGATATAGAGAGGTTGAGTGAGTGGATAAAAAAAAAAATTTGGCACAGAGTTTAATGTAGTAAAGCGTGAAGTCATGAACTTTGATAGGCTGACAAAGTGGACTATTAAAGAGAGAAACACCCGAGAAGTTTAGAGCAGAGATCTGCATTTCTTATGCACGAAACAACATACCAGCATACAGTTGCAGCAATTTTGGACTTCTGGCCTTCATTGCTGGGTAGTCGAGGTTTTAAAAAAAACAGGGAAGTCGCTTACAATTATACAGGATGTTGGTGAGTACGCACCTAGAGTACTGTGTACAGTTTTGGTCCTTGTATTTTAGAAGAGGATATACTAACATGGGAGGCTGTTCAACAGAGATTCAGTAGGATAATTCCTAGTATTAAGGGGTTGACTTATGAAGAATGGCTAAACAGGTCCAGCCTTTATTCGTGAGGGTTTGAAGAATGAGGGATGATCTTATAGACACAGACAAAATTCTGAGGGTTTTGACTAGGTAATCGTTAAGATGTTTCCACCAGTTGGGACTGTCTTCAACCAGGGACCCTAGTGATGCCACAGAGGACACATTTAAAACCGAGATGTAAAGGAAATTCTTACTCCAGACGTTAGTGAATGTAGATAAGATTTGTGATATTAGGAAGTTGACAGCCATGTGGAAACAGCACGAAAGCAGAGTTAAGGCCTGGGACAGATCAGCCATGTTATTAATGAATAGCAGGGTAGTGCTGTAAGTGCTGAGTCACCTAATTGTGTACTGGTTTCTTACATTTTTCCATAACAATTTGGAGGGGATATTTCACACAAGGTACTGACGTTAAATTAGCCATAATCCTCCTTTCCCAAACAACAATATCCAAAATATATTTTGAATACATTTTGATCTCTAACTTAGGACCAGAAGATGCACACCACTGCTTAAAAATTTAGTTTAGTTTTCAAAATGCCACTTACCTTTCATGTTGCTCTTGGACTTCTCAGTCTGCTTGCCTGTGGGGGTCTGAGCTTGCTGCCCTTGCCCACTAGAAGAAGCTGCCTGCTGTGCTGCCTTTTGCTTCAACATTGTCCAGTCAAAGGTGTAGTCATACTGATGATTTAAGGTCCTAAAGAAAAAAGGAAACATTGAGAGACTAGAAAATGTTGATAATTCCACCAGTACTTTCCCCCAGGCTGCTTTTTAGTTAGTTAAAAAACCATTCAACTTATATTGATTGCAAAAATAAAAACTTTGTCATGAATAGTTTACTTAGAAAAATAAAACAGCTGACCGACAAAAATTCACCTAGTTACTCGCTACGATCTTCAAGAAAGAGAATGCTGCCAATGTCACAGAAATGGATGCAGCGTTGAAGATGACAGAACAATAAAAGGAGGTCCTTTAATGCTTCAAGTAGAAAAGCCACTCTGAATGATATGCAATGTTACTTATGGATTATGTGAAGAAACATATGCAAAGCGCAAATTTCCAATCTTCATTAGAAAAGTGGGATCACAGGACTAGAAGAATCCAAGTGTGTTTTACTTCTGTTCAAACCAGGAGAGAAAGAATAAACCAGAAACTACAGGTTAGTCAGCTCATCCCAAGTGACAGGGAAACTTTGAACCAATAACCTGGGACACAATTATGTGGAAAAATATTAAGATGAAATGACCAGAATGGATTTCTTAAGGACAAGCTATATCTAACTTCCTTGCAACCTTCTTCCTTAACTCCACCAAATGGTTCACTGAATTGAGAGTAGTTTAATTTTGATAATATCAAGTATCTTTTGAAAGTGTCATATAATAGATTGGTTGGAAAATCTGGAGCTAAGGGGATTAGAAGGACATTGGTGGCTGCATACAAAAATTAGTGAAGAAAGTTCAACTCTTTAAAAAAAAATCAGAAGGAGATGTACAAAGATACACTCATTGGTCTCAAAGTCAGAATCACTTCTCTTGATAATATTAAGAAATTGGACCTGGGTAATTAGAAAAATTTCCAAGTCTGCACATCTCATGACAAACATGGTAAACAATAAAGATAGTAAGGCACTTTAGAAGGACAAATGGGCAGAAATGTGGTAGTTGAAACTTAATGCAGTAAACCGTAATACATTTTGGTAGGGACAATGGGAATGGAAATTGGGTGCAAATCAGAGGCCCGGGACACAAGTATTTTTAAAACAGAATAAATTGGGAAGGCCAAATTTAAAAATGCACACATTGAGAGTTATAAACAAAAGCTAACATTGTGCTACATCTTCATGAAACGTTGGTTAGGCTTCAGTTCGAATATGCCAGCCAACATCCATGCAGGAAAGACAAAAAAAAGTTTTAAAAGAATGCACAGAAAGATGCAACAGAACATCAGCCGGAATGAGGAACTTCAGTCATATGTAGACACTGAAAAGCTGTTAATCTTACGGCAAGAGATGCTTAAAAGGAGACTTGAAAGCTGCTGAGAATAACGTGCTTGGTATTTTAAAACAAGGAGAACGGCTTCAGTGACATAAGAGTTGGTAACCAGAAGATGCAGATTTAAGATAAATGGCAAGGAGCCAGAAGAAATGAGGAGGTAAAATACATTGGTTATGATTACCTGAAATGCACTGCTTGAAAGAAAGAATGAACAGATTAGAGAGACTTCAACTGGGAAAGGATAAATAGTTGCAGAGAATAAGTATTACGGGGAAAATAGCAGAGGCATGCAAGTAATTCATGCTGTTTTCACTATCACAATGAGCTGCACAGCCTCTTCATCTGCTACATCTAATATCTGGAAGAGGAGGCGATAACGTGTCCAAATACATCTTTGAAAAACTGTAAAATAAGCAATATCAATAGAGGAAAACAATTTATTGGTCAACCCCAAATCCTCCACTGAGAGATGACAAAAAAATGCATTATTGTTTTCACGTCACCTGAAAAGAATGCGGAAAAGCTGTCGAAGATACATGTAATCTGGTGCTTCTTCAAAACGTAGTCCACGACAGTAGTTCAGGTACATTGCAAACTCAGCAGGGAACCCCTAAATTAAAGCAGAAAGAATTAACATTGTACTCAACTCATTTCTACAATTAATGAGAATCCCTTCCTAAAGGGAAGCCCATGCCTGTCAGCCACACCATATATTAAGCTTAGATGGATCTTGCAGAGCTTATACTGTCTTAATCGCAAATGTTAGCAGTGCATCTCTACTTCCAGTGCTACCAGCGGCACCTCATTATAGATTTCAAAGGTAGTTAAGCATAAAGTATTCTATGTAAGTGTTGATTAATATCAGATTCAAATAAGCTTCAAATCAAAACCTACCTTACACAAAACCTCAACTGGTGTGGACATCTTTTTCTCACTAATCTTCTCATATTTCTGCTTCTTTGTGGCTGCCTATGGAATAAACATTATAGTATTAAACATTTTGTAAGCCAACTTATAATACATCAAGTAGAAAAGCACCTGCTTGTTAGCTCTGAAGGTTAATCTGGCTTAATATCAACGTTGTATAACTGCTTTTAATTACAGAAAATATTCAATGTTGTAAATATAATACTGAAACAAGTCAGAAATTATCCAGTTATACTAATTTTAATTAGCTGTTTGGTCACAACCTATGTGCCTTTAACCTTATGTTACATCCTCTGTTTACCTATCAAGGGAAGACCCCCATTTTAAAAAAAGCTGGCAAGTGAACAAATATACTGCCAAAGCTGATGTAAACAAATACAAAGTTTACAATTCTACTCAATTTCATCCAGAAATGGATAAGCTCCATTTTCATCAAATTAATCAATGTATTGAAGGAAAACTGGGGTAAAATCATTATTTAAAATTTGGAACTGGCTCACATTTGACCCTTTAAGTAATAAGACAGAAAAAACTGAAGATTCCAAGTTAGGTTATTGATGTGCTGAGTTAATTCATTTAATCAAGGCTATAAACATGGCTCCATAAATTGGCATTAGTATATCTGGGTTAGGGAGGCAAAAACAAAACAAAATTCCCTACTCCAGTTCACCAATCAGCTGTTGGTCAAGCAGGTCACCCTGCCTTGCCCTCTTAGTACCACACCGTGACATTAGTAAATGCCTTTAAAAAAGAGCAGAGAAAAAGCTACATCAAATAGCAAGAGATAACAAGGGGTAGAGCTGGATGAACACAGCAGGCCAAGCAGCAGAGGAGTAGGAAAGCTGACGTTTTGGGTCCAGACCCAAAATGTCAGCTTTCCTGCTCGGCTTCTAGTTCAGTAGCATTCTTTGCTGTGAAGAAAACTGCTTTCTTCAGTTTCTCCAGCAGTGCTTGTTTCCAGCATCCACACTGTTTTGCTTTTATTTGGATGATAAGTTGAGTTTGGAGGGAATGAAAACTAGTGAAGAACAGATCACATTTATACCTGATGCATATTCCACACATCTTCTGAAGGTGCTAGCAGTCTGTGCATTATTGGCTGATTGGTAAATACTTCATATGAAATGGCTGAGCAGCATTTTCTTACAGATTTGATCTGCAAGTTTGAAAGGTTTGTTCTAATAGCCATAAGCTCAGAAATGTCTTTGTACATTATTCACATCATTCCAAAAAAAATTTATACCCTCATGGATTATTCTTTATAAAATATAATTAATCTAATGCATTCAGAACATATTAAAAATTCACACAGTATGCAAAGTATATCCCAAGACTCAAATCCCAAATCTGCATACTAGCTTCTCATGCCTTGAGATGGAGTCTTAAAAAAAAAAGTCCAGTTTATCACAAGGAGATAGATAAGAACAAGGTAGTCTTGCTATAATTGTATAACACTTTGAGACCACATCTAGAGTACTCTGTGTGGGTTTGACTTCTGTATTTAAAAAGGATGCACTTCCTAGGAAAAGATTACTGGATACATACCTGCGACGACAAGATTATCCTGTAGCAAGAAGCAGAGTAAACAGGGCTTGTATTTTGGCTATAATAATGCACGAGAACTGACCTCATGGAAACATGCAAGGTAAATACAGCTTGACATGGCAGACATTGCAAGCCAGGACTATCTAGAGCTCAGAATCAGATTCATTAGGGCAGATCATTTAGAAGAAATTTACATAAAGCCCAGTAAATCTTTGTAGTCTACCCAACAGGTTATAGATTCTCCATCATAGAGTTTAGTTAACACGGAGTTGGACATAAATTTGGTCCCACAGGGAATCAATGTACATAGCAAACAGACCAGAAAGTGGAATAGAGGGTGAAAAACAAAGTCAGCCAGAATTGTATCAAAGAGCAGGCTAAAGGCTCATATGGTGCATACTCCTGCTCTTAATTCTTAGACTAATTTCCTCAACTACAGGTCAGGAGTGCTACAAATTTACTGAATAATTATGAAGGTCAGATGTATATAATTCCAACTCAAGCCATTTACGTTAAGGCTGATCTATGTTGCTACTTATTTTGATCCCATCTGCCTTGGATTTACCTTCAATCCTTGCCAAGGAAGGCTTGTTCTGTTGAAGTACATCAGTACGTATCCTAGAGATTCCATATCATCACGACGACTGTTGGGCAAAAAAAGATAGTTGTTCGAGAAATAGCAAAACCAAAATGGAAAGTATCTTAACCATTTCACTTGGAAAGCTTTACCTTAGAGTACTGAAACCCAGAGATAGCCAAGGAGAACAAGGTAAAATCAGTTGACATCTCAACCTACAGGATGCAAGTGAAAACCCAAGAGTCCCAACGTAGGGTACAATGAGCAAGATTTCTGAAAACCTACATGTGAGAATTTTTAAAATAAACATTCTCTACCCAGCTTGTACTTAATTGATCTGATTGCAAAAAAATTCGATCCTCTGCAAACATTTCAATTTGAATCTGGCTTTTACCAATTTACTAGCAAAATCAAAACTCTAGCTTCAGATGAAATAGCCAGTTTTGGCCAGATCATACCATGTCTGATCAAGTTGATTAAATCTATCTACTGAAGTTTTGATATTGGTTTATTTTTCCCTCAAGTCATACCCAGCTTTACATCATAACACATATCACAAGTTATTTTCTTGTTGATAAAGTAGTTACTACAAACAAGTCAGTACTGTCACAATACAATGTCTTTAAGAGGCACGTTTGATCCTGTTCTTTTAAGAACGTTTGGGGCAGAGGTACCAAGAAGTCTGGTCCAAAGCCAATCACAAACAGTTTGAGCTGCCTTGGTCTTTTAAAATAAACACTGGAACAATAGAAACAGCCTGAATGGGTGGGGTCAAGCTCCCACAGAACCTGGACTTAGCCTTCAGTAGCAGTTGCTGCTGGGGTCTTGAAGTTGGATGTGGAAGTTATTTTTCATCTGTTACAGCTAAAAGCTGGTGGTTCTCTTCCTGTAGTTAGAATTGCATGCCGGGTGATCTACTTTACTGAATTTGCCTTTGCCAAGGGTGAGTTTACGGGACGTTACTATATTGGAGCAGTTAATTATTAGTTAATCCACATATTTTGTTAATCATTTCGATAGCGTTTATAATTAAGCCAATTAGAGTCAAGAGTCATAGCATGGAAACAGACCCTTCGGTCCAACTAATCCACAATTGACCACGTTCCCAAACTAAGTTCCATCTGCCTTCATTTAGCTATTATCCCTCCAAACTTTCCTATTCATGTACTACTTTTTTTTTTAAAAGAAAAGAGTGTTCTAACTGTATCTGCATCCAGCACTTCATTTGGGAGGTCATTCCACACTGATCACTGTAAAAAAGCTGCCCCTCGTCCTTTTTAAAATCTTTCTCCTCTCACCTTAAGAATATTCCATAGTTTTGAACTCCCCCACCTTAGGGAAAAGATCCCTGCTATTCACCTCATCCATGCTCCCCATGACTTTACAAACGCTATTAAAAAGGTCACTCCTCAACTTCCCAAGCTCCAGTGAATAAAGTCCCAACCTAGTTTTGTAAATTCAAATCTTCCATTCCCAGCAATATTCTGGTAAATCCTTTCTGAATCCTCTCCATTTAATAATATCCTTCCTGTAACAAAGCAAACAGAACTGCACAGTACTCCAGCAGAGGCCTCATCAACACCCCATATAAGTACAATTTGGCATCCCAACTCCTATACTCAAAAGGAGCGAGCAAAGGAGGCAAACATGCTAAACATCTTAATCACCCTGTCTACCTGTGACACAAATTTCAAATAATATACCTGAACCCCTAGGTTTCTGCTCTAAAATACTAACCAAGGCTCTACCATTAAATTGTAGAAGTCCTGCCCTTGTTTGTTTTACCAAAATGCAATACCTCACATTTATCCAAATCAAACTTCATCTACCACTCCTCAGTCCATTGACCCAATTGACTAAGATCTTTGTAATCCTCGC
Organism: Ginglymostoma cirratum; assembly: GCA_024137785.1. Classification (NCBI taxonomy): domain Eukaryota; kingdom Metazoa; phylum Chordata; class Chondrichthyes; order Orectolobiformes; family Ginglymostomatidae; genus Ginglymostoma; species Ginglymostoma cirratum. The sequence continues at coordinate 6,316,572 of JAHRHZ010000289.1, read as the reverse complement.
TAACCTTCTCAACTGTCCATTATACCAATCTTGGGGTCATCTCTTTGAAGTTTTAATCACCTGCACCAATCCCTCTTAATCTCAGTGTCTGAAGAAATAGCAAGAACTGCAGATGCTGGAGTCAGAGACAACAGTGTGGAGCTGGAGAACACAGCAAGCCAGGCAACAGAGGAGGAAAGCTGATGCTTCAGGTCAGGAGCCTCCTTCAGAATTTTGGATCCCGATCCGAAATGTCAATTTTCCTGCTCCTCTGATGCTGCTTGGCCTGCTGTGTTCCTCCAGCTCCACACTCTGTCGTCAGTGTCTGAAAGTGCTTTAGTAAAACACCTAGAGAAGTTTAACTTGTTAAAGTTGACTTACATGTAGGTTGCTATTATTGCTATATTAGTAAATACTCAAAGGGAGAAATTTTAAGATTTTGGCATGCTGCAGATGGCATTGGGTTAACTGGATAATTCAAAGTAGCCACAATGGGCAAAACAGCCTTCTTCTGTGCTGTATGATTCTAAAATTTTATGTAATTCAAAATACTATAACCCATTGATCAAGAAAGATGTGGTCGACTTGGTGTCTCATTACTGGCAGATACATTAATTAAGTGGATTTCTTCCATTACGACAGTGAAACGCGTTAACACCTACAACTGAGTGTGAAGTACTTTGTACATCACGAGGTTGTGAAAGGTGCTATATAAATAATACATTTTTCAAGCCATGGTAAACGAGGGCTGAGTTTTATGGTGTTTTGGCCAAGTCCCAAATTGTGTCTAGTTTTTCAGAAGGATTTTCACTGAGGCCAGGTTTTCTTGCCCTATCTCAAACTTACTAATTACTGACAATGCACCAATTGTGTTTCTCGTGTCAGATTTCCATCCAACTTACCACATTCCATTCGTACAGCAATTTGCTTCTAAGTGGATATCTGCCAAAACACCAACATCGCTTGCACCCACATTATCTGAGAAGCTGTGCATCTGGATTGCCAATACTTGTCCAACATTGCCACTCACTAGAAACGTAATGGCACAGCAACCACAGCCAGCGTTCACAGCATACACCCCATTCTGTCATCCTTGTCACTGTTTAACCACCTACTTTACTTGTCTATCTGAACTCACTCGCTTTCAGTCGTTTCAGCAGTGGGAGTCCGGAAGGAGGCGCGAGGGCAGCCTGGGAAGGTAAGCTTCAAGAGTAAAGGTCTTACCGCACGTGACTGCAGCCTTTCAATTGTTTCAGCGGCGGGAGTCCGGAAGGCAGCCTGGGAAGGTAAGTTTCTCCTTTAAAAACTTACCTCGTGAATAGGCAGAGTGCGCGTCGAGCAAGAACAGACACGGGATGGTTGAGTAAGTGAGGTAATCTATTTGGGCGGTTGCTCTACCCGAAACACTACTAGGGTAGCGTCTTCCACCCATCCTCCTCCTCTAACCAAAAAGGTTCTGAGCGCTGATTTGGTAAGTTACTAGTTTTTTTTCCCCCCAATAGTCTTTTTTTAGAATTCAGAACAATGGGAATGGATGCAAGGGCAGTTGCATGCTCCTCCTGTAGGATATGCGAGGTAAGGGTCATCACTAGCGTCCCTGCTGACTTCATCTGCGGGAAGTGCACCCAACTCCAGCTCCTTGGAAGCCGCGTTAGGGAACTGGAGCTGGAGGAACTTCGGATCATTCGGGAGGCTGAGGGGGTGATTGAGAGGAGTTACAGGGAAGTAGTCACACCTCAGGTACAGGAAAAAGGTAGATGGGTTACACAGTCAGGGGGCGGAAAGGGAACAGGCAGACAGTGCAGGGATCCCCTGTGGCCGTTCCCCTCAATAACAAGTATACCGTTTTGGATACTTGTGAGGGGGACGACTTACCGGGGTAAGCCATGGGGTACAGGTCTCTGGCGCAGAGTCTGTCCCTGTTGCTCAGAAGGGAAGGGGGGAGAGGGGGAGAGGAGGAGAGCATTAGTCATTGGGGACTCCATAGTTAGGGGGACAGATAGGAGATTCTGCGGGAACAAGGGGGACTTGCGGTTGGTGTGTTGCCTCCCAGGTGCTAGGGTCTGTGATGTCTCGGATCGTGTTTTCGGGATCCTTAAGGAGGAGGGGGAGCAGCCCCAAGTCATGGTCCACATAGGCACCAACGACATAGGTAGGAAAAGGGACAGGGATGTCAGGCAGAAATTCAAGGAGCAAGGGTGGAAGCTTAGAGTTAGAACAAACAGTTATCTCTGGTTTGTTACCCGCGCCACATGCTAGCAAGGCGAGGAACAGGGACAGAGAGCAGTTGAACACGGGGCTACAGGGATGGTGCAGGAGGGAGGGATTCAGATAACTGGAGCTCATTCTGAATTAGGTGGGACCTCTACAAACGGGATGATCTGTACCTGAACCAGAGGGGTACCAATACCCTTGGTGGGGGGGGGGGGAAGAAGAATTTGCTAATGCTCTTTAGGAGGGTTTAAACTAATTCACCAGGGGGATGGGAACCTGACTTGTGGCTCCAGTGTACAGGAAGTTGAGAGTACTGAGGTCATGAATAAGGTTTCAAGGTCGCAGGAGTGTACCGGCTGGCAGGAAGGTGGTTTGAAGTGTGTCTACTTCAACGCCAGAAGATCCGGAATAAGGTGGGTGAACTTGCAGCATGGGTTGGTACCTGGGACTTCAATGTTGTGGCCATTTCGGAGACACGGATAGAGCAGGGACAGGAATGGTTGTTGTAGGTTCCGGGGTTTAGATGTTTCAGTAAGATCAGGGAAGGTGGTAAAAGAGGGGGAGGCGTGGCATTGTTAGTCAAGGACAGTATTACGGTGGTAGAAAGGACGTTTGATGAGGACTCATCTACTGAAGTAATATGGGCTGAGGTTAGAAACAGGAAAGGAGAGTTCTCCCTGTTGGGAGTTTTCTATAAGCCTCCAAATAGTTCCAGAGATGTAGAGGAAAGGATAGCAAAGATGATTCTGGACAGGAGCGAAAGGAACAGGGTAGTTGTTAGGGGGACTTTAACTTTCCAAATATTGACTGGAAACGCTATAGTTCAAGTACTTTAGATGGGTCAGTTTTTGTCCAGTGTGTGCAGGAGGGTTTCCTGACAGTATGTAGATAGGCCAACAAGAGGCGATGCCACATTGGATTTGATACTGGGTAATGAACCAGGCCAGGTGTTAGATTTGGAGGTAGGTGAGCACCTTGGTGATAGTGACCACAATTTGGTTACGTTTACTTTAGCGATGGAAAGGGATAGGTATATACCGCAGGGCAAGAGTTATAGCTGGGGGAAAGGCAATTAGGCAAGACTTAGGATGCACAGGATGGGGAAGGAAACTGCAGGAGCTGGGCACAATTGGAATGTGGAGCTTGTTCAAGGAACAGCTACTGCGTGTCCTTGATAATTATGTACTTGTCAGGCAGGGAGGAAGCGGTCGAGCGAGGGAACCGTGGTTTACTAAAGAAGTTGAATCTCTTGTCAAGAGGAAGAAGGTGGGTTATGTAAAGATGAGGTGTGTAGGCTCAGTTAGGGAGCTTCAGAGTTACAAGTTAGCCAGGAAGGGCCTAAAGAGAGACAGTTAAGAAGAGCCAGGAGGGGACATGAGAAGTCTTTGGCAGGTAGGATCAAAGAAAACCCTAAAACTTTCTATAGGTATGTCAGGAATAAAAGAATGACTAGAGTAAGATTAGGGCCAGTCAAGGACAGTAGTGGGAAGTTGTGCGTGGAGTCCAAAGAGATAGGAGAGGCACTAAATGAGTACTTTTCATCAGTATTCACACATGAAAAAGACAATGTTGTCGAGGAGAATACTGAGATACAGGCTATTAGACTAGACGGGATTGAGGTTCCTAAGGAGGAGGTGTTATCTATTCTCTCACTTTCCAGAATTGCTAAGTCCCCTGGGCCAGATGGGATCTATCCTAGGATTCTCTGGGAAGCTAGGGAGGAGATTGCAGAGCCTTTGGCTTTGATCGTTATGTCGTCACTGTCAACAGGAATAGTGCCAGAAGACTGGAGGATAGCAAATAGTGTCCCCTTGTTCAAGAAGGGGAGTAGAGACAAGCCTGGTAATTATAGACCAGTGAGCCTTACTTCGGTTGTGGGTAAAGTGTTGGAAAGGATTATAAGAGATAGGATTTATAATCATCTAGAAAGGAATAATTCGATTAGGGATAGTCAACACGGTTTTGTGAAGGGTAGGTCGTGCCTCACAAACCTTGTCGAGTTCTTTGAGAAGGTGACCAAACAGGTGGATGAGGGTAAAGTGGTTGATGTGGTGTATATGGATTTCAGTAAAGCTTCTGATAAGGTTCCCCACAGTAGGCTATTGCAGAAAATGCGGAGGCATGGGATTGAGGGTGATTTAGCGGTTTGGATCAGAAATTGGCTAGCTGCAAGACGACAGAGGGTGGTGGTTGATGGGAAGTGTTCATCCTGGAATTCAGTTATTAGTGGTGTACCACAAGGATCTGTTTTGGGGCCACTGCTGTTTGTCATTCTTATAAATGACCTGGATGAGGGCGTAGAAGGATGGGTTAGTAAATTTGCGGACAACACTAAAGTCGGTGGAGTTGTGGATAGTGTGGAAGGATGTTGCAGGTTGCAGAGGGACATAAATAAGCTGCAGAGCTGGGCTGAGAGGCGGCAAATGGAGTTTAATGCGGAAAAATGTGAGGTGGTTCACTTTGGAAGGAATAACAGGAATACAGAGTACTGGGCGAATGGTAAGATTGTTGGTAGTGTGGACGAGCAGAGATCTTGGTGTCCATGTGCATAGATCCCTGAAAGCTGCCACCCAGGTTGACAGGGTTGTTAAGAAGGCGTATGGTGTGTTAGGTTTTATTGGTAGAGGGATTAAGTTTCGGAGCCGTGAGGTCATGTTACCGCTGTACAAAGCTCTGGTGCGGCCGCACTTGGAGTATTACGTACAGTTGTGGTCACCGCACTATAGGAAGGATGTGGAAGCATTGGAAAGGGTGCAGAGGAGATTTACCAGGATGTTGCCTGGTATGGAGTGAAGGTCTTATGAGGAAAGGCTGAGGGACTTGAGGCTGTTTTTGTTGGAGAGAAGAAGGTTAAGAGGCGACTTAATAGAGACATACAAGATGATCTGAGGATTAGATAGGGTGGACAGTGAGAGCCTTTTTCCTCGGATGGTGACGGCTAGCACGAGGGGACATAGCTTTAAATTGAGGGGCGATAGATATAGGACAGATGTCAGAGGTAGATTCTTTACTCAGAGTAGTAAGGGCATGGAATGCCTTGCCTGCAGTTGTAGACTCGCCAACTTTAAGGGCATTTAAATGGTCGTTGGATAAACATATGGATGATAGTGGAATAGTGTAGTTTAGATGGGCTTCAGATTGTTGCGCCGACCTGTGAAACCATCGAGGGCTGAAGGGCCTGTACTGCGCTGTAACGTTCTATGTTAAGTCAGCACTATTCTGTTCATTTTAATGATTAGGAGGAATTGTGGAAAAAGCTGAAGACAGCCATCATCTCAGACTGTGAAGAAATCATCTACAAGACCAGAAATGCCAAGACTGGTTTGACAAGAATGACCATATCATCCATAATCTCCCAAGAGGAGGAAAGCTTTCCGTGCCTGGCAAAGTAACACCAGTGACACAGACAGAACTCAAACAGCAAACGGAGTTACGAATAAAGAAATAGGGAAATCAAGTCCCAACAGTAGACTGAGAAAGATAAGGAGCTGCAACTCTTGGCCAACAAGCACGACACCTGGGTTTCTTCAGTATCATGAAGGCGACATATGGACCGAACACCTATGGCCACAAACCAGTGTCAAGTAAGAACGAAACCCTTTTGTGAGCCATCAACCTCTGATGGAGAGAACTTCAAAATACTTGTAAATCGCAATATAATCATCAACGAGAATGTCTGTTGAAATCCCCATTCCACAAAGATGATCTTCAAGTCCCACATCAGGTGGGGGAAGTTGAAACTGCTATTAAACACAAAGAATGGAAAAGCCACTGGATAGGACAGGATTCCAGCAGAGATTTTCAAACTTACAGGAGCAGCGCTTACCATTTATCTCCATTGACTGTTCCTGAAAACCTGGGACAAAAGAAATCCCTGATATTCAGGATGCTGCCATCACTACTGCCTTCAAGAAAGCAGACAGAATGGACTGTGGGAACTAGATGAATCTGCCTACTCTCCATCACTAGGTGCTTCCTCCCAGTCTGAGGAAATCCTTCCAGAATGCCAGTGTGCCTTCTAACCAAACAAGAACCAAAGGCATGATTTTCATCGCTCAGCAACTCTAAAGAGAAATGCCAGGAACAACAATCACTGAGCAAGGTTTTGGACTCAATCATTCATGGAGTACTACGGAAGAATCTGTCAAAAGGCTGGCTGTGCAGTAAAACCCAGCAACAGCCTCGGTCTACTCTATGACAAGATGCCAGCAACTGTCCTTACCAACAGAATCCACTGAGGTCAAGCAGAGATGAATGCAGTCATCTGCATTCTTTTCTCTATCTTCATCGCCACCACTCCTCATCTTATCAAGAAGCTTCCCAGTGTGGTGAACATTTTTCTATTGGTCCTGTAGACACTTTTCAACCTCAGCCAATTGAATCCAAGAAGAAAGTGACACTTGCTTGTGGAATTTCAGTACAGAGAGAACATCATCTGCTTTCTTGGAAGCAAATCTCCAAGCCGCTCAATGCCTTCATGAACTACACTGAACAATTGGTCTTAGCCTTAAAGCAGCTCAAGTCATTACCAATCCCACCCACAGCAGGTTACAGCCCATCCTTCCATTAAAATCAATGGGGAAACCCTCCCAAATATGGGACATTTCTTCTACTTGGGGCACCACCTCTTGTCTAAGACTGATATCAAAGCTAAGATCCAACATCACATCCAAACTGACTGTATCACCTTTGGGCACCCTAGGATTACCGTTTTCAATGAATGTGACATCCATGATGATACCAAGGTCTTGGTGCACAAGGTAATCGTCCTCTCAACTCTTCTATATGGCTCCAAAATATAAGATTACATATAGGTACACATCAAGGTTCTGCAGGAGTACCATCAATGCTGTGTTAGAGAGATTTTCTGCATCAGCTGGCAGGACAGGCATACTAATAACAGCATCCTAGAAGGAGCCATTAGAATCAGCAGAGGCCATGGTCATCTGAAATCAAACTCTGCTGGACCAGCCATGTGGTAAGGATGCCCAAGTTCCAACAACCAAAGTCAATCATTTTCACCTAGCTCAATAAAGGCACTCAAGAGGAGATCAAAGGAAGTATTTCAAGGAATCCTGTTTGCTTCCTTCAAGAAATGAAATAGATTTCAATGTGGGAGACCCTTGTTCAGTAGAAACTCACTTGGAGGAACCTCCTGAATGAAAGGACGATTCCTTGAGAACACCCATCAGTAAAAGGAAGTACAGAAAAGGATCTGGAGGAAGGAATGATGATGATGATCAAGGCCAAGGACCAATTCCACCTCCAAAAACACTGGCTACATGTGTAGTTGGAAATGCAGATCTAGGATTGGGCTCAGCCAAACAATGACCCATAGCCAATAATAAGGAATTTCCTAGCTAGACGGTCATATTTGTTAGTGAGTGACTGCCAATGACCACCTCATTGCAGACCCACATCTTGTCACTGTCCAGTAGGGGGACATCACATACAAGCAAGCAACTGGTCAAATAAGTGTACAAATGTGAGCCTCAATTTACAGAAAGGAAGAGGGAACAGAATTAAAGCCAGAGGGTAAATTTCATCCTGACAACTCCAACCAGATCCCACTGATCATAGATGAATGGTGTGCGCTTGACTGGTGCAAGTGGATCATGCCCAGTTTGGAGGTCATTCAAGCAAGCAGTGAGCTGAATCCACCAGGTCCTCCTCGGACATCTTTGTCAATTTTTTCCAATATTTAGCTAGTTTGACAAGTTTGATAAGATAGAGGCTGAATATCATTGAAATAAGTTGCATCATTAATAAGCTGTTTACTGAGTGTTAATCCCCATCAACTGGCACCTTGCCACTGCCCAATCTCAATGTCGCCTTGCTGTTTGTGGAAAGCATAAAAGATAGGAGATGAGCTTGACCGAGATGGCCTCGACAGACTTGTCAGATTCTGCCACACAGTTCACCATGGTCAAGAACACAACCCAACTTTTGAGCACACCCTTTATCTCATTAGGCTGGTTATGTCCCCTTCAGAAGCAACTTGGGATGTTATTGACGAGTATTTTCCATCCTGACACCACTGAGGCTAGTAAGCTGTCACGATTCACAGCAAGAAAGGGGGAAGGAGGCCAGAAACAACAATGGTGGTGGGTGGGTCTTTGTTCGGTGCAGGACAGTAGAATCCACTTTGATGCAAGCTGGAATGTTTACTGTAAAGGATATGGAAGATACAGAATGTGAGGAAATAAATAGCAACATCTTGAAAAAGTGCCCATATTACTAAGGTGGCAGTGCTGGATGTCTTAAAAACACAAAGGTGGATAAATCCCCAGGACCTGATCAGGTGTACCCTAGAACTCTGTGGGAAACAATTGCCAGGCCCCTTCCGGAGATATTTATATCACTGATAGCCACAGCTGAGGTGCTGCTATTTAAGCAAAATGGTAAGGACAAGCCAGGGAACTACAGATTGGCAGGCCTGACATCAGTGGTGGGCAAGTTGTTGGAGAGAATAGTGAGGGACAGGATTTACATGTACTTGGAAAGGCAAGGTCTGATTAGGGACAGTCAACATGGCTTTGGGCATGGGAAGTTGTGTCTCATTAACTTGGTTGGGTTTTTTGGGAGTAGTAATGAAGATTGATGAGGGCAGGGCTGTGGATGTGATCCATATGATTTCAGCAAGGCATTTGTCAAGGTTCTGCATTGTAGACCAGTTAGAAAGGTTAGATCACATGGAATACAGGGAGAACAAGCCATTTGGATACAGGACTGGCTCCAAGGTTGGAATCAGAGGGTGGTGGTTAAGGACTGCAACCAGCTGCGTGCCATTAGCATCAGTGCTGGGTCCACTTTTTGTCAATTTTGAAAATGACTTGGATGTGAACAAAGGAGGTACGGTTAGTAAGTTTGCAGACGAAAAAATTGAAGGTGTAGTGGACAGCAAAGAAGGTTACCTCACTACAACGAGATCTTGATCAGATTGGCCAATGGGCTGAGGCATGGCAGAGTGTTTAATTTAGATACATGGTGTATTTTGGAAGGGCATAGCAGAACACCTTAAATGGTAAGGTCCTGGGGAGTGTTGCTAAACAAAGACACCTTGGAGCGCAGGTTCATAGCTCCTTGAAGTGAAGTCACAGGCAGGCAGGGTAGTGAAGGTAGTGTTTTGTATGCTTGCCTTTAGTAATCAGTGCACTGAGTATAAGAGTTGGGAGGTCATGCTGCGGCGGTACAGGACATGTTCAATTCTGCTACAGGAAAGATGTGAAACTTGAGGGATTCAGAGAAGATTTACAAGGATGTTGCCACGGTTAGAGGATTTGAACTATGGGGAGAGGCTGAATAGACTGGGGCTACTTCCCGAGAGCATCAGAGGCTGGGGGAGCCCAAAACTGGAGGGAGTAAATTTAGGGCAAGAGGGAAAGATTTAAAAGGGACCTAAGAGGTAATTCTTTCATGCAGAGTGTGGTGTGTGTATAGAATGAGCTGCCAGAGGAAGTGGAGGACATTTAAAAGGCATCTGGATGGTATGAATAGGAACCGTTTAAGAGAAATTTGGGCCAAAAGCTGGCAAATGGGACTTGATTTACTTAAGATATCTGGTCAGCATGGACGAGTTGGACTGAAAGGTTTACTTCTTTGCTGTATATCCCTATGACTCTAACTCTGATGGAGGTTTGCAGTTGGCTCTGCAATTGACAATTCTTTTATTTTGTCTGTAGGTTTTGCTTCAAGGCTGGTAGTGTGACCAACTGAACTGTATCTGGAATGCAACACCTGGTACTTGCCTTTAAAATGAGAGAAGGTGGTTAGGGTTTAGGCTATCCACTTGACATGTTTTGAGGGGGTTTGGTATAGTCCATAACAAGACACACGGCCACTGATTCTGAAATAATCTTAATAGATCACTGTTTCAAGAGCCATGAAACACCAACAATTGGCCCCCCTCCCCTCCACATCTTCACCTCTTTGCACTATAGCCAAGACGGCAATGAAGGTCAAAGTGACCACTGCTTCCTATACCAATTTCAACAGCTCCTGGTATTCTTTCCTGGTTGAAATGCATGAATAACAATATCAATGACAAAAAGTGACATATTTAAGAAGTTCCATTCATTAATTCCAATCATTTTAGAATTAAATAAACTGGCAACCCCAATTCTAACATGGTCTTGAATGAAACTATGCTGTGCTTAAAGGGCTTACACAAAACATCCAGCACTACGATCACCTTTAGGTGTCGTTAGGATATCCTGCGATTGGATACTAGTGTTTCATTGTTGAAGTCAAGTCATGGTAGTTTGAACAAGTTTAGGCAAAACGAATTTCCTTCTAAAAATGTTTTAATATCCTACAGCTGACAGCCTCACAGCCAGTAAAAGATAGCATGCCATTTTGTTTACTTTTGATAGTTAAAGCAACATAAAAATGTGCAAAAATGCTGCGTAGTTTAAAACACATCTGCATTTTCTACTGAAAATGCAATCTCTACTCCTGGAAATAGTAGTGTCTTCACCAGTATGTTGGGAAGCAAGAATCTATTTAATGCAGGAAATATTTTCCCAAAAACAGTCAAGCTCAAATTACACCCTTCCTCTTAAGCATGAAAATGTGCCTGTTTTCAAGCTTTATACTCAATCAAAATGAAAATAAATTCTGCCAGAAATACCAATGCTAAGCAGCAACTTATGCCTTCAAGTTATGTTTAAAGTGAATAAAACACACTTACTGTGCTTTTTATTCCCTGTATTCTAGAAAACAAACTTGCGGTGACAAAGCTGCTTACTAAAAATTCTTTGAGCACATGCAAGAGAATGGGAAAATACTGCAGTTTGTTAACACACCCAAAACTGAATTAAAAAATTAAATGTGACCACGTGCACGTCAAGCAAATGAAAGTAGACAGATAAATGACTCTACAGACACATACAAATCCCAGAAGTCCTGTCACAAGCTATCTCGAGTTGTGATGGATATTTTGACTGAAAGGCAATGCTTCCACATATCTGTCTCATCTTCAATGATTCCTACACAGCAATTCAGTTCACCTAGAAGTGCTGAGTGGACGGCTCACCTTTCCTCAGCATTCACCCACATGTAGAAATTACTGACATTAGATACAGGAGAGTTACGAGGCTAGACAACTGCCCAGCTACAGTGATCATGCTCCAGAATTAATCACTTCCTTAAGCAAATTGTTCAGGTATAGGAACAACATTGGGATATCCCAGTCAAGCAGAAAATTGCTCACATTTATCCCACGGAAAGGAAAAAAAATGCAATTCAAATAATTATTACTCCAAAGTGATGGAAACTTCTGACAGTGCTATCAAATGGTACTTACTAATTAACTGCTCAGAAATACTCAACCTGGGTTCCACTAAGACCACAACTCCAGGCCTTTGACCTCGTAAAACTGAAGTAAATGGAAATCAAAGCAAAAAAAAACAAGACTTTCAACGGTTACAGTCATATCAGCACAAAGACCACCAAAATCTCAAACTTAGACGCTATCCGAGTTCTCTGGGCAGCATCTAAGCTGAACCATCCTCAGCTGCTTCAACAATGATGTTTTCGCCATCCAGAAAGACAGATAATATTGTACACAACTTGATCAGCCTTCAAACACCTGATCTGTTGGTTTATGTCAAATGCTACCAGCCCTAACAGGATAGGGACCATCTATTCAGGTGCTGTTACAGCTCTGAATGGTCAGTCAAAAGCCAACAAATTTTAGTCACGTTACCAAATAACGCACTCACCTCTGTTCAATACCTAGATGTGCATTGATGCTGGCATATCGTGCCGTTCCTGTAAGATTTTTGTCTTCCCTATATGGTATGTGTTGCCTTGTCCGATTGTCACGGTACTTTTTAGCCAAACCAAAGTCAATCAGAAACAGCTGTAATATGAAGTACAAGACAAATGAAATCAAATTCAATATTTGCTTCAGTTTTGCAATATGACATTATTCACCAAATTATTAATTGTAATCCAATTCTAATTGAAATTTAAGCAAAAACTGCAGAATTTGGGTTACAACAGACCTTGTCAGTAGGAAGAGATGCACAAAATAGGAAGACTTAAAGTATAATAATTCTCACTTCATGCAGGCAAATAAACCTATTTTTATCTCAGCTTGCCCTCCCGACCCCATCCTGCAACATTAACTATTTCTAGAAGGGGAGAACGGTGATAACAATACATTATAGCAAATTCAAGAATTGAAATAGAGAGATGGTACTGTATTAGTGATCAAGGTGCTTCGATTTTTCAGAATGTGGTGTAATGAATATCTTCCTCTAAATCTATTACTGAAATCCCCTGCCTATTCTATTTCTAATTTGAATAAAAAAATTTATTGGATTACCATACGCAAGCTGCCAAAAATCTGGAAACAGTTCAAAGTATAACATTTGCCAATTTCTCAATGTTACAGCCTGTTAGCCTGAGTAATTTACATTTATTTCCCCTGAAAATTACATGGTCAGTTAAATAACTAATTTATGAAGATTATCCCTCCTCTGAAGGTTATTGACTGATGTTGCTCACTGGGCAGAAGTGTACTCTTTTAGGTAGGGTGGGGTGGAGACGTGGAAGAGGAGCACGTGAAGGAAGCCCAAAGACTTTTAGTGGTCATTACGAAAGAGATACTTCCGAGCTCCCCATTTTAAGCTTCTAAATATTCAACAGAAATAATAATTTAGCTAATAGCCAAAACACACCTGTCATATTTCCTGCCTTTGTGAACATTGTATTTTTTCCCCCTCCACCTTCCTCCCACCTCCCCACAGAAAGCGCAAACCATACAAAAGGCACATGGAATTCTCACGGTGCTGAGCAAATGGCCATTCTTAACATTAAATTAAGAAAGGAATAACAGGAACAATAGCCTTTCTCCTCAAATCATTTGAGTAATGTATTCTCTGCATATCAAACTCAACTTGCCTGAAATTTCAACATGTCCTTTATGTTTATATGTCTATGGCTAGCCACTGAAATCCAAGGTCACTTTCCTAATTCTGATGATCAGGCAGATAAAACATGCTACACAGTGCAGCAGAAAGCTGTACAAACAAGCAAGACTACTTTTAATTCCAGAATTAAAGGTCTTGAATCACTAAGCACTACTGCAGGTAGGCACTGAGCAAGAATAGAACTAGGCTCAGTTCCAATTTCATGTTCAAGTGACCTGCCAATCATCATTTAGATCTAACACCGAGAATGCTTACTTACTAAACAAACTGGATGACAATACTAAAACATTTCAACCAATGGGGCTACAATTTGCACAAATTCCTAGCAAGAATGTAATTGCCAAAACAATTTCTTCATATAAAGTCAGTCTTTAGCTGCATTACTTTAATATCTTGAAACTACAATGTCAGTTTTGATCAATCCTGCACACCCAAACATCTAGATTAATTACAATCCTATATTATGACTGAATCAACTTTAATGCACAACCAATATTTTAAGCCTACAAGTATCTCTGTAGATTCTGTGTAGAAAAGAGGCCCTTAGAATCCAAACTGCCAAAAATACACTACTACCTACACTAGTCCCACATTCCCCACACTAGACCCATAGCCTTGAATATTATGACACTTAAGAGCGCGTTGAAGTTACCCACCTCAACTAACCTCGGAAGCAATGCATTCCAGACCCACCATGTGATTGGGTGAGAAGTTTTCTTTCCCCCCTCTCAAACCCCCTCAAAACTGCCAAACTTTCTCTTTTACAGTACATCCCCTTGTTACTGACCCTTCAACTAAGGGGAACAGCTACTTTCCATGCATCCTATCCACATTGCCACCTTATACACCTCAACCTTCTTTGCTTCAAACTAAAAGAACCCAGCATATTCCAACCTCACTTTATAGCTAAAATGCTCCATCCTAAACTATGCTTTGGTGAATCTCCTTAGCACCCCCTCTAGCGCAATCACATTCTTCCTGAGAGTCTGGTGACCTGTACAGCACATACAACTCCAGTGTGGCCTAATCAAAGTTCCCCACAGCTCCAATATGACCTCCCTGCTCTTATAACCTATGTCATGACTCCACAAGGCAAGCATCGCACATGCCTTAATTATCCCCATTAAACTGTAGTCCACCTTCTGAGATTTGTGGACAACTGCCCCAAGCTGCCTCCAAGCTTCATGTCCTGCCATTTAGAGTACTCCTTTGTCTTGTTCCTTCTGCCACCCTTCATTTATCAGGGATAACTGCCATCTGCCACCTATCTGCCCATTGTTTATATCTTACTGTAATCTAACACTTTCTCACTGTCAATCAACGTTCGTGTCATCCGCAAACGTACTCCATGTTATTTGACTTAGATTTTATATTGGACGACTTAAATTTATCATTTCACGGTACATCCTGGTAATTGTGCAACATTAACTTACATAAAATGAATTCAATCTTTCAAATGATGTTTGCATATAAAGCTTGAACAGTTCGATATAGGTCACATTGTATTACTAATTAACGATCAGGTATTCTTTGGGAGTTTGTTCCTATGACAAAGTGATACCTTATGCGCATTCTGCTAAGGCCGTCTATAAACTGCACCTGGCATCAAGTCATCAGTTTCCAAGGGACAACATGCTGCACTGACACTTCAATTATATGGGTAAATAACTTCATTTACAGATTCAAGGATATAGTCATAACATTCTCCATATCAAATCTTTTCAAAGATACATAACCACAGATGCAGAACACACCATTTCATCCATCCCAAGGCAGTATGAGATAATTTTCTGCCACGAAAAATTGTTGCTTTTCCTATTCCTTTTTGGAAGGGCGCAAACAGAAAATAATGGAGTTCAAATTATTTGAAGATATACGACCATTTGTGAATTGAGGCAAAAAGAGCAGATCCACTAAATTACTACAGAACCTCAATACTAAGGTATCATTAAGTGCCAGTAACTGTCAAGATAAGCATAACTAGTGCAGGTTTACATATAGGAATCGAACTGCAGGAATTAAAATAACTGAAGAATGTTAGATTGTCAGTGTCTGTAGCAATTTATTCAAATCAAGCCCAAAATGACCTTCACTGACTAGAATTCATCCACTCAAAGCACAAGTTTTCTGCAGAGATAAAACTGACAAAGCTGCCTATTTGGTCAAAAACATAGCAGCAAGTCCGAAAGTAATGCAGACGTCTGGCACGCGTTGTGGATAAAATAAAACTGATCTTTATTTTGATACAGGTGAAGGCTGTTTGAAATGCTAGAAAGTACTATCATCCTCATCCTTTTTCAATAGGTCACTGCGAAAGGAGAGCGTCAGTGCTCATTAGGTGTGGAGTAGTACAATACAATTTCTCAAACAGTGGATAGGAGTCCAACATGATCAATAACCTTCAAAGTGCATCAACAGCCTGATTTTCAACCAAGAATTTATCAAGTATTCAAAGTGGTCTATTTTGTCATTCCATGGATGACTCCATTGTGAAGAGAGATTGCAATGTCAGACTAGATGTTGTTTCAGCAATTAGAAAAATCTTAAAAACAAATCAAAGTCTGTATATCTAATCCAAACCACAAGCACGATTTCCAACTTGATATTATAGAAATTCATATTTGATTATTACTAAAGAGAAATACATTTTGTTGAAGCTTAACATTGAATTCATCACTATAGTTTGCAACAATACCAATGCAAAGGGAAAACAAACTCCCATTTACTGAGTTAGCTATATGCCCAAATTATTTCAAGTTAAGCAAAATACCAGTCGTCTCCAATACATTATCTGTTGCAACAGTTTAGTTAAATAAGATGCAACTAAATGCAAATTTCTTTTTAAAAATAAAACTGCCTTAATATTCCTCATGGCTTTAGTTTAAAACTTTTAGAAATAAGATGACTAAATCAGGTTCTGCTTTCTATGTTAGTCAGCTGCAACAAAATTTAAATGAGTTTTGAAATAGGAGCATATTTCATTCCAATTAACCACAGTTAACTAGTTTACTGGATACACAAGTCAACCACGAGGTCTCCCTGAAAGCGAGAGGAAATTTATTACTTCCCAACCCATAGGAAATAAAAATGCAACATCAAGGCCATAAACACAAGTTAAAAAAGGGGGCATCTCCAACACAAGGAAAATTAAGATAACAATTTAAAGTCCTTAGGGTGCTCTGGAGGTGTAACATATAAACTGACTCATTTGGTTAAGACAGTAAGGACTGCAGATGCCAGAAGTCATTTGATAAAACGTGGAGTTGGAAAAGCACAGCAGGTCAGACAGCAGAGTTGGTTAGGTGGGTCCTGGGCCAGCAGTGACAAATACCACAGATTTTGGAGATGGTGTTCTGATGTTCCTCCAATCCATGAAGTCAACACTTGCTTTTCTTTTCCTGAGCATGTGCAGACAGAGCACTTCTCCCAGGTCTCCTGTTACACAATTATCTCCAAAACTCTGCCAAAGCAGCTGCTTGAAGCAGTACATTTGGATATTTCTACATGTGTGTTCATTATTATCCAGTTTGGAAACACCAGGCAGGACACTTATCTTCATTGCAAAACTCACTATTCAGGTATAAATTAAGAATACAAGTTACACTTTTTTCACATTTGACTGGTTTCAGTCTCTTGATAAAAAGGTTACTCTCAGTTATTGTTTAGTATATGACACATTGCTTTCCTCAGCTTGGCTCAGTCTGTTGTCATGTTATCAGTTGAGCCATTTAAGTCAGCTTTTTCTTTTGAAAATTATTTCAGTCCTTGGAAGCCTCTGTATTAAAATCAAATGATGGAACTCAAAAAAAGTCCATATTTCATCATTATCATGACAAAGTTTGCTTTATCTCCACCCCAAATACAAGCACTTCTTTACTGCTCTGAATGGCTTGTTTAGTGCTGCAGTGCAAAGTTTTGTTGGAACTCTCAGGAATAACACATTCATCCAAGTCAGAAGGTGATGGGTTCAAGTACCACTTCAAACACTTCAGCACACCAGATTAATGACATTTTAACAAAGTGGAAGATCAGAGATGCCATTTTTCAAGTGAATTTTAAACTGAGATCCCATCTACCCTTTCAGTCAAACATTTACAATGCCATAGGAATATTTCAAAGTGTTGGAAATTGACCTGGTCAATATTCATCCCACAATCAACATAAGCTTAAAAATCCTTACCAAACTTCTGCTTGTGGGTGACTTCTATGCACAAATCAGCTGTGACCACACTTTCCAAAAAAATACAACTGGCTGTAAAGGCTGTTGGGCACGTGCAGGTTGTGAAAGGTGCAGTATCGAAGTTATTTTCGAAAGGATAGGAGCTTCCATTAATGCACTGCTAATGGCATCTTATGATTAATCATTTGTGAGCAAAATAAATCCATCCCCAACATCAATATGTATTTAATAAATGCATCACCTCTCTCCAAACGTAAAATATACCTGAAAGATGGATTATTGCTACATCAAAAAAAGGTAGATTTTCATTCATGAAATATTCTGATGTTAATTTTACTCAGGAGCGACAGCATATCTGAGCCCGAGCTGTAATTAGTTAAAAGAATTTTCTGTAATTTGCAGTTGAAACAAGTTAATTCAGATGAGGACTTTCACAGGCATGTACTTTTTGTTTTAATGTCTCGAAAGGAAGGAACTTAATGTTCACAAATATCATCCTCTGTTCGGTAGTGGCATTCTTGCCAGAGTCAGAGAGATGTGGCTGAACTCTTTCCAGGGAGATGAATTGTGTTCTACGCTGGCATATCTGTGCACAGAGGCAGTGCCACCTTTTGGTGCAGGTACCAGCAAAAGGAGGGAAGTGATCCTTTTATTCCAAGGGTATCAGCAAATTCAATTAGTCTCCTGGCATTTAACTCTCAACTTAATATCCAAAATGCATATTCTGGTTATGTACCTGTGCAGAATCTTTCTGCCACATTACAACAATGATGTACATTTTGGAAGTAGTCACTCAGTTCCTGCAGTGGTTAAAGGACCTCCAACACCCATCATTCAAATGATAATCTATGAGAACTTTATTTACCCACATAATTTTGACAATGATTAGCATTAGCCAAAAGTAACAGCGGATCTAGCACTAACTGCCATTTATAAGTGAGGGTGGGGAGAAAGGGAGGGAATAATTTCTCTAATCACTTAGCAAGCTCCTCATTAAAGGATGATTTGATCAAGGTTTTCAAATTTTGGAAATTACAGGGGAAGTGTATTTAGTTTCAATTGGCCCTTGGAGTCCAGGTATTATTCTAGTATATCTACTCTACAGTCTTTCCAAGGTCAGTATATCCTTTCAAATTACAGTTTCTAGAACCACTCTCAATGTACCAGGAGTCTTGCCAGAGTTTTGCGCTGTTGAACCATAACTATCTTTTAGTGCTCTACTTATCTTCAAATAGCTATTTTATGCTTCCATCCAAGTTACTTACCATGCCCATTATTCTCCATATATCAGCCTAGAGGCAACCATTTGACAGCACCTTCCAAACGCACTACCATCTAGAAGCTAACTGCAGAACACTAATCTGCAATACTTCAAGTCATATACTACCTAGAGCCAATGCTGGAGTCATCCAGCTCTACACCTTGTTATCTCAGACAAGCTTCAAAATCTCCCCACCCCTGATCTCATCCCAAGACCAGCCTATCTCATTCCCGCTTCCTTGACCTGTCCATCTTTTCTCCCACCTATCCGCTCCTCCCACCTCACTGACCAACCCCCACCCCCACATCCTACCTACTAGCCTCATCCCCACCTCCTTACCTGTCTGTCTTCCCTCCCACCTACCCATCCCTCCCTCCACCCCAACTCCCAACCTACACTCATTTACTGGCTTCATCCCCACCTCCCTGACCTGTCTGTCTTCTCTCTACCTATCTGCTCCTCTGTCCACCGATCATCACCTCCCCTCCTCACTATTTATTTCAGAGCCCCTTTCCCTTCCCCCATTTCTGAAGGGTCCAGTTCTGAAACGTCAGCTTTCCTGCTCCTCTGATGCTGCCTGGCCTGCTGTGTGCATCCAGCTCTACACATACTGCCTCGACTGTGGAACTATATCACAATGCATTTTTGTTTGGTCAAAATAATGGAGCATCCTTCCTAACAGTACTGAATGCACCTATTTCCCAAAAACCCTAGTGGTTCAAGGCAATGGCTCACTACCACCTTGGGGCAATTTGGGGTTAGCAATAATGGTCTGGTGAAGATTCTTTTACATTGATACATGTCAACTGTGATCAGAGGCCACATGCAGACTCAGACTTTCACTTTCAGCAAAGTTACTAATCCATGTGATAGTGAGCAGGGATAATTAAAAATAAGTTGGGGGTTCAAAAAGATGGTTCTTAGCAATTGAAAGTCACAGCAAAATTCAGATTTCCAAAGCATTCAAGTAGGCTAAATGCCTGAAAAATCAACAGGCTTATGATCTGCTGGATGAGTGATAAGTAACAGCAGTCATTTACCTTCCTGTCCACTATACAATCTTAGTTCTATTATTCACGTAAAGATTACTTCAGTAAAACCACATTGTGCTTAGTCACCTTAGAAAGAAACATTTACATATTTCAGCTTTAGCAAGAATAAATTTCAAAGCTTTATAAATCACATTTAAAATGAAATCATTCACCCTCGGTGTGCTAATTCAGTTCTAATGCAAATTCATCACAGCTGTAAGTTAATTTATTTCTACATATATAATTTCAGGAAATATGCAGGACAAGGTTAGTAGAAGTGAGTAGTCAAATTATTCTCTGAATAGGACCACTTGACACATTTGGCACCAAGTGTTATCCAATTGTTGGGAAGGGTTTCTCTCAAATATCACGTAGTAAAAAGCTTTCACAGGGCAAAGTCCAAGGATCCTGGAATGTTGTAGGATTAAAATTTTATTAACTTACCCACATTAACTAGAAATGATCACAATCTATTCAGGCCAAAAATACTTAGACTTTACTATTGTTCTCCAAGTTAGGAATACGATGCTGGAGTTTTGTCCTTAGCTGTATCAGCCATACTCATTTTTAAACTGCAATAGCAATATAGGTCTAATCATATAGCAGCTATATGTTGCTGTTTAATAAAGTTTGACTCAGATTGTTGAACTGTAACAATGCATAGAGATCAGGCAAAGTTACATCACAGGTTAACAGAGTGCCTAAAAAGGCTTTTAGCACACTTGCCTTCATTACTTAGACTACATTGAGTACAGGAGTGGGGACATAGTGTTGAAGTTGTAAGAGACATTGGTGAAGCTACTTTTGAACTGCTGTGTACAGTTCTGGTTATCCTGTTATAGGAAGGATATTATTAAATGGGAAGGGGTTCAAAAAGAATTGAGGATATTCCTGGACTGGACCGTTTGAGTTTTGAGGATAAGCCATGACTTTTTCCACTGGACCATAAGAGGTTGAGGAGTGACCTTATAGAGGTTCATAAGATCATGAGGGGCACAAATAAGGTGAATAGCAAGTGTCTTTTCCCTATTAAGTTTCTTTGGGGAGTGCTCAAAATTAGGGGGCTTTTCTTTTTAAAGCTATTTTTAAGGAGAGGAGAAACATTTAAAAAGGGACCTGAGGTGCAACCTTTTTTTTTTAAAAACTGTGGGGTGATTCGTATGTGAATGGAGCTGCCAAAGAAAGTGGTAAATGCAGGTACTGTTACAACATTTAAGAAACATTTGGAATGCCTCATAAGAAAAGGTTTAGAGGAACATCGGCCAAACGCAAGCAAATAGGACTAGTTCAGTTTGGGAAACATGGCCAGCACGGATGATTTGGACCAAAGGTCTGTTTCCGCACTGTACGATTCTATGACTCTGATGCTATCTGGATGGAATTTTGACTAAGATGGTTAACGGTTAATAGCCCTTTTGGACAAGTAAACAGTTTATCTAGTAACAGTCATAAAGATTGAAATTAAATTGGTCACTGGACATTCAAAGCAAGAACACTTATGCCTAATTATGAATAAATCATTTCTCTTTCATACTAAGAAATCAAATCTAAACTATGCATTTTACCATTTTATTTTCAGCCCCCAACTATTCAATAACTTTATAAATACTTAGGTGTTGGCTCCAGTGACTACCCTTTCAAACGCCACGAGGTTTCCTATTTGCACAGCCAGAATGAGTCTGCTTCAGATGTTATGAAAATGCCACAAATAATTTCAATGGATGACTGGGATCATAAATGTTGCACTATTGTAATTCAAGCTATAGGTGAGCAATAAGTAATTAAGGTTCAAATAGTTTCCGGAATGACACGTAAAAACTGCATAGTTACTCTAACAATTTTTTTTCCCCCATTTCACTCATGGGACATGGGTACTGCCGGTGGGCCAACATTTATTCCTTGTCCCTAGCTGCCCTTGAAACCGAGTGGCTTGCTAGGCAATTTCAGAGGGCAGTTGACTCAACTACACTGTTGTGCATCTGGAGTCGCATGTAGGCCAGACCAAGTGTGGAAGTCGGATTTCTTTCCCTGAAGGACATTAATGAGCTGAATGGCTTTTCCCGACAATCGGCAATAATTTTGTGGCTAATCGTTCTTAATTCCAGACATTTAAAAAAAATTGAATTCAATCTCCCGAAGCAAGATTCAAACCCCATAACATTAGCCAAATTTTTGGATCAGTCTAGCGATAATACCATTAGGCCATTGCTTCCACATTTCAACTATCAGTAACAATTCTAGAACAAAATATATTACTAAATTATGTAATTTCCATTCCAATATTCCTGCCAACAGTACGCTTTCTAAAAAAAAATGAACAAACATTACTCTCCTTCCAAGTTTTTCTTTTCCATAGGAATTCCGCATCAAGATTAAATAGGCTGTAAACAAGGTCAATTAGAAGTACCTGACCAGACAAATTAAAGCAGCTGTTCAATATTTAATTGTATTTTAGTGTACAAGTCTTCTCAATCAAATGGAGGACACACCCAAACATCACAGATTATGAGTATATTGTCAATTTCCAAACCAGACCATCGCTGTTACAACAAAATAAACAGAAAAAGCAGCAACCCCTGGGTTCAAGACCTACCAGCTGCAGAGGAGTCATAACATCTCTGAACAGGTCAACTTAAAAGAACTTGTGCTACACAGTTCGATTGCTGTTCAGAACATGCTGCTTGACCCGATTTATTTTCTTTTAAGCAACATGCAAAAGTTTCTGTTCCAGCTAAGGCTACATAGCTCTCTAATCCTCATTTAGAACTTTTCTCCAATGCATCCACTCATTCAAAATACCGCTCGTGGTTTAAAAGGTCATACATTCTAAACGTGTTCCAAACACCACAAGGTCCAAAACAAACTCCACATACATTTGATAAATGGCTAAAGCACTGGCACAATTCATCCACCACAAACATCTACACAAATCCCTCAAAAGTTATCGTACAGGCAATATGTTGGAAGCCTACTCATTCAATGGGTAAATTAACAAGTTTGGGAAGAAAATGTTCAAGTCTCAATAATTCTCTGCAACTATTCATTCTCAATGTCCTTTCACACTGCAGATGCAATCTGCACTTAAGTTTTATATGCCAGCTTCACTTGCAATTAAAATGTCAGAGCTACTAAGGAACGTAAAGTCACTATAGTCAACATGGTGACTTAATCAAGTAGCACTCACCCAACACCTCCATGGCGCCTGGTTTGAGTCCCAGTGAAGGCCAACACTCCAACCTGCCCCATTTTGCCAGTTCTCACTGCAGGAAGCTAACAAATCCAGACTTCAAAAGGTGGACACACCTCCTAATTAGATGGTTCACAAAGCACCAGTGCCTAAGGGGATCGAACAAACGTGTTTGTTTTCCCTCAGCCAGAATTCAGTCAAAGGGAGGAAGGCTAAATAAAAATCAGTGCAGATACAAAGAAATATAAAGATTTCACAAATTGTCAAACTTCAGTCCAATTCTAAGAGCACACCATAGCCAGAAAATAATTTAGTTAACAGAACAAGAAATTTATTTCCAGGAAAACAAACACGTTTACCATGTCTGAATAATGCCAACACAGCTAGTGGCCTTAAATCCGATTGGAAAGAATAAATTTAGGGTTGGCTCGAGTAGGAGACAGTTTCAGACCTGATTTAATCCTGAGAAAGCTGGATCGTGAGAAGGACTAACAGTCATGCTTCTTTTCCTCTTCCCCACTGGAGATTCTAAACACTGAACAAATGAAGATTGTGGCAGTGCATGAACATTATTGCTGACATAGAAAGGCCAGCGCAGACAGGCAACACGGAGGCTTTTAAGAAGGGGCAGCCAAATGGCATCCATCTTCCCAACATCAGCTCTATGAATTTTGTTTTCTAAATTAAACAACAGAAGCAAAACCACCACAGTGCTTTTAAAAACTGATTGTAAAACCAGTAAAAGTTTAGCAAAACAAATGTCCAAAACACTCCGATTTCAATCTTAAACTTAATGAATAAAGGAGCAAGATTACACAATTGCACCTGCAAAAGTGTGGAGACAGCAAAAGTGGCAGTTAAGGAAACATACTGAGCACTGTACTTGTATTAGTACATTAGCTTTCATTTGGCAAGCTTAGTAGAATATGTCCTGTGACTTTTAAGGCAAGTTGTCAATGTACAAGGACGCAGGCAGTGCCAGGACAGAATTGACAAAAATCATGCAGCTTTGAAGCGTACAGGTACTGCTTACAGTTCTGTATAATCTTAAAATTGCATTACGATGTTCTGGCTTTAACTATTTTGTTGCATTGCCAACTTCAGAAAGGAAAATAACAACAAAAAAAAAACCAATGGTCACTGTTAGTGCCTTGGTATTTATAACATTGCAAAAAGCCTATATAAAAGGAAACTTAATCTTTTGGAATTTACAATTTCCAAGGATTACAGTGCTAGAAGTGTTCAGGTCACAGTAATATTACAAATGTTATTGAAATGAATATCATGTAATGAATATCAAGACCTTCAGTAAGGAAGAGGTAGAAGGCAGTTAGGCAAAGTAGTTTGGTCAAATTTTCAGAATTGTTAATATTAGGCAATAGGCATGCTGAATTAACTTAAGCTAAGCATTTCACTGGATTACAGGCTACAGGCGCAATTATTCCTCAATTAAAATACAGATCTGATGACATTATTTACAAGATCACACCTACAGAACTGTCTGCTTTTTCTTTAACAATTACTTCAGTACAATTCAAGTTATTGATTAGCAATAGCAATATGTCTACAGAATACTTAGACTACAGTGCTTTCTGCTTATTACGTCAACACTTTTGAGAAAAACAGGTGTAATTTTGTCATCCAATCCTCACACATTTTAAGGAAAAAACCGTGATGATCAAAGTTTTTGCCAAGTTTGCAATATTTCCAATATAAGTTGTTCAAGTGAGACAAACATCTCTAAAGTATAGTCCCATTCTCAGAACTGGCTAAAATAGTCATTGCATGCAATGACGATACACAGCCACGTATTTAATTCAAAGTCAATATTGGACATGTGTAGCTCACTATCTATTTATAAAGAAATGGATGCAAACAGCAAACCACCCCCCCACCTCCTCCCATGACAACAGAGTTTCAAAAATGCACTTTTCTTCCTTTCCTTCAAAAAAGGGGCAATTTCAAACTGTGGCACTGCTCCAAAGGCAGTCAGTCATTCACAGTAACATTTTAGAAAGGCAACACGAGGCTATTTGCTGGAAGAGTACCTCAGCCAAGCCTGATCCCATCTTCACCTATAACGTGCACTTGTAAGTATTTATCAAGGGTGGGAACAATCATGGTCAATTACCTTTCAAAGGGTGCTGAGACCAACCTTTAGCACAGTTACCCAGGAATCCAACTGGGTTTGGTTAAACGACTGGCTGCATTTACTGACACCAACAAATGCACACTTTAAATTTAAATGTTGGGCACACATGCAAACAGTTGAGGGGTACAGGCCCGAGGGAGAGCAAACAACAGGGTGGAGGGAAGGGAGGAGGAGAGCAAGATGAGGTAGGAACAAAATCAGGACCCAGGAAGACTGCAGGGGCAGGACAGAGCAGACGACAGCGATTGGGAGAAGAGCCCTGAACAGGGGGTACAGAGTGCAAGATACCAGGTGTGTGGGCAAGGAGGAGAACAAGGGAGACAGAGGGGAAGGGGAAAGAAGGCCTTAAGGCTTCTGCGCCCTCCTACTGCCCCACTCCTAGACTTGTGCCTCTTCCTCCTTCACTCACTACACTGTCCCCACTGTTGAACCTTGTTTAAAAATCATGCATACTTCATTGAGTGTGCACAATACTGCATTTGCGCATGTCACATGAATTCTGTATGATCAGATGTGTGCACATGGCTCCAAAATGCAATATGTTTCTGAATGGTGTCAGCAAACGCTACCTAAATTAAGTGCAGGCTGAGGTAGAGAAATCACTAAATATGTTTAGGATGAACATGCTACAGATTAAGTAATATCTGTTAACTAGCTGCTCAAATAATTCGATTTTACAAGACTAAGTCAGGCCATGATCAGAACTAGACCAAACTATACTTTGAACTCAAATATCAGCAATATATAAAAGTAACTGGGAAGGGATGGAACTGAAGGCAAGATTTGAATAAAGAAGCAACGTGTTTATTGTAAAGGTTTAGACTTACAGTAATAAGGGATGCACTGTAATCAATCATGTAGTCCATACTGAGTTATGCCAGTTTACTTAAGACAGGTACTTATTAATAAAAGCATGGTCTTTATTAAAGGAAGTCTGTCTGCTGGAGCATAGGAACTTGAGCTATGCTAAGCTGCTGCTCAAGATATATTGCAATTATATTTGCTCTATAGCTAACAGGGCAAATTTCAACATCATGTACAGTTATACTCAGAAAACAATCTGAAATGTTGCACAAATGTCATCTCTTGCTAAAACAAACATTCGGGTTGAATATCTTGTCACGCCAAGTAACTAATGAGGCACGCGGTTTAGAACCACAAATTTCATTTAATTTTGAGATACAAATATAAATGCTGATAAAAACTTCGAATATGCAGGCACGATTAACAAGGTCTCAATTAAATAATCCAAAGTTAGCTTATCCTGCTGCCTCCCTCATCCAAGTTCAATTCTGCCAGAACAGGTAGCACAGCTACCCGGTCCTCCAGACAGAACTAGCTTCATTTGAACTCTTGGGACACAGTGAGCAACGTTCATCCACCTCCCATAGGAAGAGAAAAGTAAATGCTTCTTTCTATCCATAAAACTTTGCAGAATTATGCATAGATCTGCGAGCAGGAAGATGAACAAAGTCATAAATTTAGTGATTAGCTAGCAATTACTTTTCATTCAAGTAGGATGCAAAGACAAAAACAAAAAAAAAAATCCAAATTCACTCACCAGTTGTTTAATCTAAAAAGGAACAACAGAACTAGTCTCATGAGTAGGAGGGTAAAATGTTAGGTTCTCATGTAATTTTCAACAATTTCTGTGGAAAGCGTCCAAGGAAATTAGATGTTTCTAACAAAATTGATAAAAGAGCGCCAGTGGATACAGTATAGTTAATACTTTCAAAAATCACCCATAGAAAACAGGTGAGAAAAAAAGCACATGGGAGAGGAAGTGATGCACCAGCATGATAGTTTTCAGTAGGTTATCCAGCGAGTAGGAATAAAATGGATCATTCTCACATTGCCAGGCTGTGACTAGTGGGCTACCACGAGGGTCAATACTTTGGCCCCAAAACTCTCCATATTAACAATAATTGGAAGGCTGGGATAAAAAGTAATACTTCCAAACTTACAGATGGTACAATGTGGTATGTGTGTTGTGAGGAAGTTACAAAGAGGCTTAAGGAGTACTTGGACAGGCTAAATGAAACAGCAAGAACATGGCCGATTAAATGATTTTTTTCCCCCCACACTGAAGTTATCCATTATGGGTAGGTGGAACAGGTGCGCAGAATATTTCTTAAAATGTTGAGATTAAAGAGTGTAGATTAAAAAAAGTCACTATATAAGTCACTGTATGATAACGTGCCAGTGTAGCAAGCTATTGGGAGGGCTAATGGAATGTTGGCCTTTATTGCTAAAGGATGAGAGTACAGGGGAAGTGAAGTTTTACTTCAATTGTACAAGCACTTGTTTAGATTCCACCTAGAGTAGTACATGCAATTTTAGTCTCTATTTCAGGAGAGATATCACTGCCTTAGAGGGTGTGCAACAAAGATTCACCAGACATATTCAGAGGATGGCAAGATTGTCCTATGAAAAATTGGGAAAACTGGTCCTGTATTATCTACAGATTTGAAGAATGAGTGATAAATTTAAAAATGAGGGGGGGTGAATTTAGGTCTGAAATGAGAAATACTTTTGCTCAGTGGGTTGTGAGCCTTTGGAATTTTCTACTACAGAGGGCTGAGAAAGATTTGTCTTAAAGAATGTTTAGGATTAGGATTACAATCAGAAATCTATGATGTTGGCAACAATAGGGTTAGTAAAAGGCCTTTAAGTGTTTGATCAGCCACGGCATATTGAATAGAGGGGCATGCTTGATGGGATGAATGGCCTACTCCTGTTTCTAAGATGTCAAAGTTTGGATTTTTATCACAACTTTCACTGGCAACACTATCCTGCTGACATGCTGCCAAAACTTGCATGAAAAAATTATTTCACAGACCAACATGTAGAGCTGTACCCTCAAAGAGATAACATTTTGTTGACACACTTACAGAATGACAATAGAATAAATTTTAAATCTCAGCATATTTTTAATGCCACCCATATACAGAAGGAAAAAATCCCATAAGGTGTACAGCCGACTGTGCAATAAATACTGCAGAAGTCCCATCGGCATGCCTAAAGTAACTCATTTTATTGTCGATTGGGGTTGGGGGGAGGGGATGATTTCTTTGCAGACAATCTTCCTTTAAGATTAAAGTAAATATGCCCAAATTGGCATTAAAACAGGCAGAC
Organism: Ginglymostoma cirratum; assembly: GCA_024137785.1. Classification (NCBI taxonomy): domain Eukaryota; kingdom Metazoa; phylum Chordata; class Chondrichthyes; order Orectolobiformes; family Ginglymostomatidae; genus Ginglymostoma; species Ginglymostoma cirratum. The sequence continues at coordinate 6,288,496 of JAHRHZ010000289.1, read as the reverse complement.
TCTGGTGAACACTTCTGAAGGGGATAGCAGCAGCTAAACGTTTAAAAATACATGCTCTGCTGATGTATATCAATGTGCCTAATAAAAACAACCTGTTTTTTTTAAAAAAAAAGCCATTGGCACTCCAAGTTTATCTGTCACTATAAACAGATCAAATATACCATCAAATGCAGCATGCATAATGTTGCCAATGCTGCCTGTCTGCTCAAGCTCAAAAATGACAAACTTCAATCAAGCACACAAACATAAAGCTCAACTTCATTCCTTATGAAAGCGGAATTAACATCACAAATTATTCTAGTATCATAATATATATTTTTCAAGAATGACAAAAATTGACATTTAACGCCTTGAATTTTGTACAAAATTTTGGCACATACCTTCTATCAGGAAGAAATACTGAAAAAAGCGAGCATAACCATGTGAAATAAATGAACAGTTTTCTTAATCTTCCATTTTTAATTAACCAGCAAGATTATAGGGTCTTAGACTTGAGGCTTGATGGTAATACAATAAAATGGATTGGCAAGATGTTGCCAAACATTAATAAGCTGGAAAATTTCTAGTTAGAAGCTAGTTCTGTGAACTATCAGATATTGCAACAATAAGGCTTCAGTTTATAGTTCAAAATTACTTTTCAGCAGAGAAGCTGTGAATATCAGTGCTCACGAGTCCAAAGAGATTTTTTTGCGAGTGTGGTACTGAGGGGTGAATGCAAAATTCTATTTAATTCAGGTAATGTAAATTCATGAGAATTGACAAAGGTTGAAGATTCAGTGCTAAAGGGAACAGAGCAGAGAACTCTTGAGATTTCAATTGAGAGTTGGAACAATTGACAATATTGCCAGGTAACTAACACAAGGTTAGGATACAGAACAAACCAGACAAGTTCCATTGTAGAACCATGTTGAGGACACTAGATACAGTTTTAATTGTTATTTTACAGACAGATGCAAGTGTCCACAGGTTAGTATTTCAATTAGATGGCTGATTCTAGATTTGAGGGAATTGTAATTACTCTGGGTCTTTACTCTAAAGGAGAACAGAAAGAGGATATAATCAAAGGTTTAAAATTAGGAAATCATTTAGTAAAGTGAATCTAAGTAAGTTTTAATGCCATGTACAGAATATTGGTACCAGAATTGCACTTACAAATTTTACTGCCAAGATCAGAGGAACTAGGTTTTCTAGAAAAAGGGTGATTCTATTACAAGGATCAGATCATCAACAGGTGATAAATAATAAAAAAAGCATGCTGGATCTGAACAAAGAACCAGATACTGGAGACAGCTTTACACAATGGAAAACAGGTCTTTACACACCAGCATCTGCGATTCTTGTTATCTCCTTCACACACCATGTCTGCACCAGTCATCAAGCATAATAAAAGGCAAGTAGCCCATTATGCCTTCCTAACCAACTTACTCACTTGTCATAAAGGAGAGAAAATGCTGGAATAAAAAAAAAAAATCAGCAGGTCTGGCAGTATCACCGGAGAGGAAAAGATCATTAACCTAGAGTGTCTGGGAAAAAAAAACCTAAATAGACTCAAGATATTGGAGATAACAAGCATGGGGCTGGATGAACACAGCAGGTCAAGCAGCATCATCGGAGCAGGAAAACTTGACGTTTCGGGCCTAAACCCTTCATCAGAAATTTCTGATGAAGG